>JXTC01000264.1:152888-248827 GCA_002914845.1 Trema orientale
CAATTAAAAAGTTTAAATATGTTTAAAAAAATTTGTTAAAAAAAAATCAAATAGTAGCAAAAAAAAAGGACAGAGGACGGGCCAGCCTGTCCCGAGCCATTTTGGCCCGCCTCGGGCCCGGCCCGTTATTGGCCCGTCAAAAAGCCCGGCGGGCCAACGGGCCCGGGCCGGACCCTATTTTTTTTTTTGGACGGGCCGACCGGGCCTTATTTTTTTTGGACGGGCCGGCCCGGCCCGGCCCGCTCAATCTCAAAAAGCCCGCGATGGGCGGGCCGGGCATTTTGCCACCCCTACCTACCAGTGACTTTCTTATGGCCTCCTTTGCAGAATCCTTGTCAAGCTCAAAATCAATAAAGAAATCATTAAAGCTGAAATTTTCCACTTGGTTCGAAACTTTATCCACAATATCAGTTTGGACACGAAGCTTCATTTCTAACTCTGTATCCATGGCAGGAAAATGTGTTTCTGGCTTACAAAGAAGTGAGGGTAAAGCATCCCTATAAATACTCATGATCTTCTTAGAGCATACCCAATGTGGGACTTAGAGCATTACAGAGAAAGAGAAAATGGATGAGAAAAGGAGAAGGAAAATAATCATTATACTGAAAGTAAAATAGTCATTTTAAAGTAAATTAATTTTTTAAAATAGACATTTTAAAGTAAATTAATTTTTTTCTCTTTACATATCAAACAACTATAAAGGAAAGATCTTTCTTTTCTATTCTACATATTTTCTATTCCTCATATTTTCCTTTCTCTCTTATTTTCTTTCCTCTGTAACAAACATAGCTGACACTTTCCCTACGTTTTATCATATTCAGAAGTTCAACTATATATCTAGTCTCCTTTTTTATAAGAATCGTGTAATATCTTCCCTTTTTCTTTTCTTTAATTTTGGTATCATATTTTGATTTTTTGTTAGCTATACGTACATTTTTTTCCCTCATTTCTTGCTGTTATGAACCTTCATTTTATTTTGTTATGATTATTGTGGTCAGAGAAAATTTATTATTTTGGGGCCCAAAGCCAGGGACCATGAAATCATGTTATATTTTTCCTTATGTATCCCAGAAGGTCCCGCGAAACTAATAGAACTGATATCCAGGCCCAAGTAGTCCAACATATGGAAGAGGATATACAAATTTATGCCTAATCCAACCCCCTTTATCTTGAATATCAGTAAAAACATAAAGAGATCTTTGTTGTATTTCAGATAATTACACCAAACTCTCCTAAGGGGATTTAACAGCCAGGCTGGAAAACTGGAGCATTACACAACTAGGTACAAATTTAGTAAATGTCATGGTCCTCTCTTTGTGGACCAATTGCTTCTAGTGATCTAATTTTATATATATATATATATGAAAGTCTTCCATTATTTTTCTTTGCTTCATCATCATCTTTCTTTTTTTTTTTTTTTTGGTATTATTGAATGAGATTCCTCCATTAAATGTTAGGTGTTTCGGCCTTCGAGCCACCGAACTGGTTTGGGAATTTTAGGCTAGAATACACCAAATCAGCATTTGAAATGTACGTATTAATTAATTGTCCTTTCAAGTTTTAATTGGAATGTATTGAAAACCGAATGCTTCAAAATTAGCTTTTGGTGGGTCTTGAAAGATTATAAAATACAAACACATGATTATAACAAGTAAACTAACACATTGGCACAAAAACAAAACAAAAAAAAAAAAAAAACAGGGGAGTGGTAGACTGTAGGAAGGGGCTACGAGGTGGTAATTAAAATTTCGACCCGTAACTATGACTGTACCCTTTACTTGGATAGGTAATCGACATAGGGAATAAAGATCGAAATTTAACCATTAGGACGAACACATCTTTTAGCTATATATGAGTTAGGACAAACACATCATAATTATAATCACTATATATTCAATGATATATATATAACAGCAGCCATTGACGATGCACAATTTTATTTTATTTTTTTGTTAAAATTGACTCTGCACAATATCAAACAAAATGGACTCCTTTCACATTGTGATGGGTTTGTCCTAAGTCACATATAGCTACAAAATCAGGTCCATTTTTTATGACTACAAAATCATAAGATACGCTCGTAGGTGATGGATTTTTTTTTTTTTTTTTTTTTGAAAGAGTAGGTGATGGATTTTGAAATTGAGTTAGAAAGAGCAATCTATAGTTTCTAGATTTAGGGTTAAAAAACAATATAATAAAAATAAAAAACTGCCCTAAGGCCCCATCCATGTGGGGCAAGGAATCTTTGCAGTGACAAAAAGAGTAGTAGTTAACAAATTGTGCTGTTTGTTGCTCCATGGAAGTACCAATGAGCCATAAATTTAGTAGCTATAATTAATTCAGCAATTGAAAGCTAACTACCTTGGTGTATGGCATCAAGTGTGTTGGACCATCGATATCATTTTTATATTTCGTCTCTGGCCTTGGTGTTTGGGCCACATAAAGTCTTTATTACAGTTATCATCTTTACTACACTAAATTAAGAATAGCCAACACTGACCACTGATAGTATTGAGCTCTCCTCCCACAGACCCCAAGTAGATCAGCTCAATTAGTTTAGAGGGCCCCTATGAAATTTTTTATAATTTGACTGAGACAAAAAAAAAAAAAAAAGACTTAGATCCCATCGCGGACTTATTATGTAAAATATTTTACTTGTAAATTTTCTTTTAGAAATATTTATATTTTAATTAAGGATCTTATGTTGGAAAGAACTTTTCTTGTTAGTGCTGAGTACTTATACACGACATCATATCATATTACGTTGAATATAGTGAGTGTTTCATAAACGTTATTAGATATCTGTGAAGTTACTCTTTTGTGCTCTACCGTAGAAGAATTCACTTTGTTTCTAAAGTAGCAATGTTTTCTTTTTTTCTTTTTTTTTGTTAATTTGGTTTGATTAGCACTTTAATGATACAAATATATATGACCTTTTTGCATGTTTTAGTCTACTAATGAACTTGCTCTGCTCGTCTTTTATATATCTTAAAATTATATAGTCGATCTGATCTAGCAAAAGAAAAAAAATTTAATATATAATATGACTTTTTTTCCCACTTTGAAACAGTATGCATGTCTTGAGAAAACACAAATTAAGCCGACCAAGCAAAGCAAGTGTTGCATTAATTTGTACTGTTTGGTACTGCTGATGGGGTAGAAACGTGGAAGACCCGCCACAGGGCCGATGTTTAGGGTGATTTTAGCAGTGTGCCGTGACGGTAGTAGTACATGACTTCAATGACTTGGGTTCAACTTAATTAATAAAATAATAAGTTTGGTTAAAATAATAGGTTTGGTTAGGTTTTGTAATTAATCGATCAATTTCACACCTTTTCTTTCTTTTTTTTTTTTTTTGGTAATGGCGTGTAGAGATCCAAACTTAATTATAATCTCACGATTAAATATGAGCATAGTCACTGATTATGTGTTGTGACTCCGGGATTCACATGTCTCACCCACATAAATTAGCGAAACAATATATCAACATATGATGATTTTTGTTATGGGAACAAAAAGAGAGAGAGACATCAAGTTAAAGACTAAAAAAATAAATTGAAACAAATTAACTATTGTATGAACTATGAAGTCTAAGGTAGAACACTAACACCAAGGTGCAAGAGACAGCAAGAGTGACATTTGATACATCATACATCTTTCTATTTTATCCCGAAAAGATATTGTTGGTTAGAATATGCAAGCCTAAATTGAACTCACACGCTCACGTGTTAGTGTATATAGTCACAAGTAACATAGATTTAGGAGTTAAGAGTATCAAACCTACATGTTGATTTCTAATTCAATGCCAAATATTAAAATTATCTCAATTCTAACTTTATCCAAATAAACATGAATTGATTTTAAAGAAATAAAGCAAAGCAACTTTACTATCATGCAAAATAAATAAAAGATAAATCAATTAGAAAAATGTCTAGATTTACAAGTTTCCCAATCCCTCTCTTGTCTTACTATTTTACTTTCCCGCTAATTTGTTTAACCAATTGATTGTTAACCGGGTAAGCTAAATTAATTGTAAGCTTCTTTCATTGTCATAGAATAATTTCTATCTAACCTCACCCACTATATTCCTGTGAGGGCGCAACTTAGAATGAAATCATTAAGAACAAATACCCATATTGGTTATACACATTATACAAGTATATTCCTATCTCTATCTAGATGCATATATCTCTATTTATGGATAAACACATAATTTCATTTCTAATCCATCATACCAAAGTCCATTCAAGTTGGTGATCAAGCAACTTATAACATTAAGCTCAATATAGAGAAACGAATTCAATTAGACAATTAATATGTCAAAAAGAGAAATAAATATAGACAAAATACTAGGTCAGTTCACAAAGTAAAACTAGACAAAAAAATATTTAGTTTATGATATAAATTGAGAATAATAATATTTTAATACAATGAGTTCAAGAAATATAAAATTAAAGAGAGAAAAGTTATAGAATTCTCCCTTCGAAGAAGCTTGAAGGTGATTTTGGAGGTTGTCAATCTCCTCTTCCAATACTTGGTGCTTGCTCTCTTGAATTCTCCCTCAAAGACTAGCTCTCAATAATATCACTCTCTAAATATTAAAAATATAAAGAAAACCTAACTAAAAACTAAAGAGAAGATGGTATAAACAAAAAATGATATTGGTGATGTAGTGGAAATTAAGAAATAAAGGAGGAGCTCCAAAACTAGAGCTCTTCTTCTTCTTCTTCCTCTTCCTCCATAGGTGTCTCCATCTCTCTCTCACGCACTCTCCACCCTAGGTTTAGAGGAAAAGTTGAGTATATATATGGCTTCAATTATCAATTAATCCTAGCCATCCATTTCATTTGATCAAGGACTAAAAATGTGTTATTTGTAATGTGTCTGAAGTCATTTCTGGAAGCTACATATTTAACTCTGTATTTGGTGGCATTGTGGCACTAAATTGGAGCTGCAACGCCAAGAATTGTAAGTTGGCTGCCCAGAAATAGGGCTACACCCCCAAAATTAGGGCTGCAGCACTAACTTGTTGCCCAAACTGGCATTACATCACCAAATAATGGCACTACAACAACTCTCGGGTTGGCATGCCCTTTTTTTGGTGATTTTAGCACTACGGCATTATCCTACTGCGCTGCGACGCTGTTTCTCAACTACATGTCATATTTTTGATCCATTTTAATTCCAAATGACAATCCATTTAACACTCAGGCTTTGCAACTGAAAATAGCATAAACACACTACAAAAGACATCAAACAAACTCAAAGACAAGCAATTCTTAAGCTCAAAGAGATAGGAAAGATAAGTCTAACCAGATCCTATATATATTTCATTTAGCAATTAGCACCATGATATTTGAATATTATGAACTTATAATATTTCCTATAAAAGATGTATTAAGTGTACATTTAAAACTTTCTATATCTAAATGTTAATCAAAAGTTTCTAACCAAGATGGATGAAAATTTTATATAACAAATAACACTGAGTAGATAATTACTTATTTTACTAAATTTTAGCAAAATAATAATAAAAAATAATAATAATTTTAAAAATCTACTACAAGTCAGATCTAATGTTTTAAGTATATTATTGTAAAACTGAAAAGAAAAAAGGAGCAGGGGGGAGGAGGAATAAGAGGGTGAGGAGAGAAGGCCAGAGAAAAATAAGAGAAGAATCTGTCTCTGACATACAAGCGGGATAGCACTGGCTTTTTTTTGTTGAGAATAGACACACATAGAGAGAGAAAAGGGCTAAGATCTTTTTACAACAATCACAAATTCAACTTGGAGCAAAGGCCCTCTTTTTGAACTTGGATTTTTTGAGAGTAGAAAAAATTTTAAAAGATTTTATTTTTTTCTTGTTTGGATTCAAACAAAATACATGAGAAAATATTTTTTTAAAGAAAGTAAGAGTTAAATTTGACATCATTTTTTAGTGCATAGAATTTTGATAAATTAATTAAAAAATAGAAAAATTTCAAAATAGAGTTCTATAATATTTTGAGAAAATATTTTGTACTTTCTTTTTCTTTGATTTTTTTCTAAAGTAGTTTTCCCGAAAATTCAGATTCCAAACAAGTCCAAAACTTTGGTTACTTTAATTAGGATCTAAGTTGGGGAAGATGACAAGATATAACGCTACAGGAGAATGTGACATTATATATATGTCACACTAAAAAAAAAAAAAAAAAAGACAGGTCACTAGCTTTGATTATGAGTTTTAGGGTATTTGGGTGAAGTGAAAGCTAACTAAGATTGTGAGCTCCTGATCTTAGGTCAAACAAACTAAACTAAAACTTGAGAAATTGGGTTTGGAGTAGTCAACTAAGCTGACCAACGGAAGATGGCGTTAACTCTGTGCTTTTACTCTACACAGGAATCTAGTGATGTAATCTTTGGCCTATTGCATCATCTCGTTGTTGAATCTCTTGGACACTTCACCTTACAATATTAATAAACAATTATTAGGTGGGAGATCAATTTATAACCATGTCTATTGACAAGACATACAAAGATATAGTAATGTAAATATGGCTTGTATTTCGTTAAAAAAAAAAATGGCTTGTATTTTGAATGTTAATTATATAAAAAATATAAGGGTTTATGGCACAAATGGGCCCTGAATTATCCAATCAGTGACAACTTAGTCCTCAAAGTTTTAATGTAACATTTAAGCATTTGAATTTTCTGATTTGTAGTATTTTGGTTCTTAAACTATTTAAATTTGTCTAAATTACAACTTGTTGTTAATTTTTTTATTAAAAACACATGTGAGGAGTATGTGGTGGCATCTGAAAATGTATTTGAAAAGTAATTTGAAAATTTCAAATATAAAAATGAACAATCACGTAAAAATATTTTAAATTTGTAACACCAAGAACCCTAAAAGATGCAAATAATACATATTTTCTTCTATCAAAATCTTTTTATTCAGTTTATTTTTTTTTTAAATACACTTTCAAATGCTACAATGTACTCTTCATTTGTGTTTTTATGTTAGAAATTTGATAATCAGTTTCAATTTAGACAATTTGGGAGACCAAATTGCTTCCAATTGAAAATTTCAGGGGCATAATTGCCGTAACTGAAACTTTGATGAAGACTAAATTGCCACAAATTAGATAGTTTAGGGACCATTTTGCCAAAAACTGAAAATATAATTGACAAATTCTAACAGTGTATGTTTATCCCATGTCATTTCGGAAGAGAAGAAAAATATGTATTTGGCTTTATAATGAAGAATGTTATTTTCTTATGCCAACGAGTTTTGAAAAAATGCATGCGCGATACTTTAATTTTTGTCCCACGTAACATAATCAAAAGAGAGAGATTGTATGAGGCAAAGAAGTGATAATATTTTGCACATAATGACATAAAAATAAAATAATGTTTGACTTTTTGCAAAAACTATTAAGATTTTTAAATTTTTGTAAATTAATATCCTGATTTTTGATTTCTTAAAAATTAGTATTATCAAGTTTGAAAGTTTACGTATTGAGGCTCTAAGTTTTAAATTTTACAAATTAATATCTTGAAAATTGACATTCTCACAAATTAATAAGTTGAAAATGAAATTCCTTCAAATTTGTACCCCTAATTTCGAATCAACTGATATTTATAGAAAAATATGGTAGTACCACTCATTAACTTAATAAAATCATATTAAAAATTATTAAAAAAATTTTAAAATATTTCGTAATTAGTTTATTTAACTTTTCTTAGAAGAATAAAAAATTGGAATGAGAGGTAAAAAAAAAATTAATTACAAATATATATATACATCCTGAATATAGTCTTTATGTAATTTCAACCCTATAGTTCAGTGTATTTTTTCATAGTAAATTAAAAAGTAATTATAATATATTTTTTGATGATATATTAAAATTTAGATGTTTTTAAAAAATTAATGAGTGTTATTTGCGTCTTTTAACCTGTTCATGATACAAATTTGCAAATATTTTGGATTTGCCTTATCTTTTCTTGTTGTGTGCTGAATCTCTATCATCACTTTTTCTCTAAGCTGAAGCAAATAAGAAGCTTTTGGGTAAAAGTGTTCCAGCTCAGGCCCCAAGATGAATCACCTATTTTTGCAGATGATTCCATTCTTTTTGCTAGGGTTTCCCAGAAAGATTGTCAGGTTATTACAGATATTCTCAAAATGTATGAAAGTATATTTGGTCAGAAGATTAATTTTGAGAAATCAGCGATTAGCTTTAGTCCATGTGTTGGAGAAAATACTAGACAACTTTTGAAGACTTGTCTTGGCCTTACTCAGGTACAACCCCATGATTCCTATTTGGGATTCCCTTCTATGATTGGTCGAAATATAGAAAAATAAAAAAATTAAAAAAAAGGACATTTTCTTCTATTAGAGATAGTGTATATAAGAGAGTTCAAGGTTGGAAACGAGGTTTATTCTCAACTGGAGATAGGGAGGTACTTGTGAAAGAAGTTTTGCAAGCTATCCTAAGCTATGTCTTTTGAGAATTTTATCATGATTCTTTGGGTAGTTTGGTTTGAAAGAAATTGTTTACGCATGGTGAGTTGTATAGACCGGCGAGGGTTGTCGTAAATGGTGCCATTACTCTATTAAATTCTTTTCAGAACTCGGATAAGGTGGTTTCCCTAATTTCATTGGCACCCCCTTGGGTTGACAAATGGCATAAACCATCAATAGGTCTTTGTAAGCTAAATACGGATGCAGCTGTTCGTCATGGTACTGGCTCATTTGGAATGGGAGGTGTCATTCGGGATTATGATGGACTAGATATTGCTTGCTTCTCGAAGTTGATTAAAGGCTCCCTCTCGATTGAAAATTGTGAGCTTATAGCTTTGAAGGAAGATTTATTATTTGTACAGCAGTTCAAACTCTTAATTGGGCTTATAGAATGCGATTCTTCAATTAGTGCAAAGTCTTTGTAATAAAGAGCCATTAGAGGCTAATGCTTTGTTAGCAAAGGAGGTTTCTAGACTTCTTTGTTTAGGAAATATGGTGCCACTTTGTTCCTAGACTAGGAAATATGGTGCCACTTTGTTCCTCAATTGTTACTGTTGATTTAATTTAATCTCTTTTGTCTGCTTTGCAGGCTGTTTTGCTAAAAAACAAAAAAGATAAAGCTTCCAATGAGTTATGTTTCTTGTGTCAAATTTGACATATTTAATTAACTTTGACATTATTATTACAGAATTTCTTTATTTTGAATTCTAAATTATTAAAAAGCATACTTTTGTATGTTTAATTAATTACTTTTGACTAATAAGCAGTTTTTAGTGCACAGCCAATGTTCAATCAATTATAACTTCACTTACTTATTATTGAAGAATAATTCTAGGCACACATAAAATATCACCCAAATATATACTGATACACACAATGATATATCATTGATTTTAGAATAATGCTAGGTGTACTAAAATTTATATAAAATTTTTAATACTAACACATGTGGCATGTGAATTAGCATCATTCAATTGGTAAATATGATTAATTTATTTGTGCTAATTTCTAATACATCAAATAAATAATGCCAACTCATATGCCACATATGTTGGTATTAAAAATTTAATAACAATCTTGGTACACTTAGTATCATCCTTGATTTTAACCACCATAATTTTTTGAAATAGGACCCTCTTATGCACGTCAGCGTCTAAAAAAAATGTCATATCATTATGTGTATTTTGTGTGCATATTATGTGTATCTTTAGTATTACTCATTATTAAATACTAATAAATAAATAAAATATTAGCATATACTTAGAGTATAAAATGAATAAATAATGTGTCAAATTTTATTATTTTTGCTGTTTTGTGCCAAATACAATATTAGCATTGCCACTAACTCTGGAAACGATATTAGAGATAACGATTCTAGAAATTGTATGAGACTGAGAATGTGAAGACTCTTAACCCAAGACGGAAGAAAATATGACATAAAGCTAACTCCGAGTAGGTTTTCTACATTGAATATTATACATATATATATATACTGGATTTTTTTTTTTTTGAAAGGATATATATTGGGTGTTTCTTTAATAGGTATTATGTTTTTTATCTATATGGATAGTTACTCTAATTTAGACTATTAGATTTTGATCAGATAACTATCATAATATTACTAATTCTACTAAAAAATCTAGTGTAATTAATACTTACATAAATATATAAAGTTATTTATGACTCAAAAAGACTGGTGAGTTATTTGTGACCTGATGAATTAGATAAATTTTATTTCCCCTTTTTTCCAATCTCTTTCCAAATGTGTGTATGTGTGTGTGTTTTTTTTTTCATTCCTATGCCTGTTTATATTTTTATTCCTATTTCCGTTTTTCATTCCTTCCATCAACATTGTTATTATCAATTATACATATATTTTTCGTCCTTTTGTAAAATTAATTTTTTTCCTATTACGTTTTATTTTTTTGGGTTCACGTTTTTTTCCTATAACATTGTATAAATTTTGCTTTACTATCTATTTATATTAGCTTAATACGTTTTCAATACGTTCTCTCTCCTTTTCTTTTTTTTTTTCTTTTTTTTTTTTTTAATTTCACGTATTATCTTAATATGTTTTTTGATTTTACATGTTGACTATAGTTATTTTAACATAGGATACTATTTCTTTTAAAACAATAATAATAACAATAAATATAATATCATTAAAAAAATCACATTATACATATGTGCTTGTTCTACTGCATATGAACAATTTGAATAGAATCTATTTACAACATAATTTTGATAGAAATAGAAAATCAGTTATTTATTCTAACAAATAATAAATCCAAAAAGTAAAAAGGGCAAAAATTGATGCCTTCTCTACTACAATTGCTTTTATATTAAAGAAGTATGAATCCAAATGAGATTATTAAACAACTATATATGTTCTTCTATCTCGTTTGTAGTTTTTTATTAGCTCAAAGTTTGTAAGTAATTTTTTCTTCTAGGAGCATTTTGTAGCATTGAGTAAAATTTGATAACTTAGGTAATCTTGATCAAATTACCAAATCCTTAAATAATCAATAATTGCAGTTACATGACTATTAATTAGAATAATCAAATAATCCCCAGTCAAAAATCATGTATCATGATCTGTCACTCAATTTTTTCATGTATGTGCTATTTTTTTCCCCTAATGTTTCAAACCACTCAGTTGAGAAATGGCTCCATTTTGCACCCTTTTTGGCTAAGGATTCATCTTCTAAAATGTTCTTTATTTTGTACCTACTTCTTCACTATTACATTGCATTAGTTGGTACTAGAATTTTACTATGCTTCTTGACATATATATATATAAGAACTTCTGTTTAGTCTTTATTTAACGACTATAATAATTTGAATAGTTGGAAAAGAATACATATTATTTAATGCTCTTTCTCTTTCTACTATTTTACTATGAAACTATGTGTAATATAAATTATAATTGGGTAAAATAATATATATAAATATGATTTTTTTCCTTTTTTTTTAAAAAAAAAAAGAACAAAACCTATTGGAATAATCTCCTATATATATATATAGTTCCCAATCCAGTAGATATTTTTTTTACCTATCCATATGTATTCTTTTTAGCCGTTGGATCATATAATTTAGTGATTACCATAATTTAAGTAGTTAGAAAAAAAAATACGTATTATTTAATAATTTTCTCTCTCTTCTTTTTACCATTAAAAGATGTACATTACCAATTTTAATTGTCCAAACTAATACCTAGAGATAAGTAAAAAAAAAAAATACCTACTGGATTGGTGCCCTATATACATATATCACGAACGAAATATCCTAATGCTTATGAAGCTTTAGTGAAGGAGGTTTATATATGTAATTATCGGGTTCAGTATTTGTCATGGAGTCATGCATGGATGGATGCACATGGGTCAAGAGTGGGCTTTGATTTTTATATATATATATATATACACATATATATGGATAGAGTTTTAATGGAGATTTTTATTTTTACTCTTTGAGTGGGTACTCTAATTTAGACCATTGGATATTAATCTGATGAATATAATAATATTAGTAATTTTATTAAAAAACTTAATATAATTAATACATGTATAAATATAGAATGATATTTAAAACATAAAGGATAGGTAGCCTGATGAGTTGGTCAATTATTATTATTATTATTTAAAGTTCTCAAAACGAAGGTATATTTAATAATTAATCCTATTTAAAGGTTTTAGAAATGAAAATTAATTAATGTACAAAGTTTAAGCTAATTCATATATAAAGGTTTTTTTTTTAAAATAAATTTTATTTCAATATAGTTCTTTATGTATTTTTTTTTGGTTCATTTCATTAAATTAAATATGAAGAAAAATAAAATTAATGGTTCTTTCTTAAAA
Organism: Trema orientale; assembly: GCA_002914845.1. Taxonomy (NCBI): domain Eukaryota; kingdom Viridiplantae; phylum Streptophyta; class Magnoliopsida; order Rosales; family Cannabaceae; genus Trema; species Trema orientale. Next base: position 165,243 of record JXTC01000264.1, read on the forward strand.
TAGGTATTCCCATTTAAAGTGTAAAAATAGGAAATTAATTAAAATGTGAACAAATTTTAAGCTTTTCACAATTCATATATACTAAATGAAGAGCCAACTTCACACATAAAGTTTTTTTTTAATAGATTTTCTTTCAATGTAGTTATTCTATGTATCATAGTTTTTTTTTTTTTAATAGAAAAGAGAAAACAATGTATTACTAATATAAAAATTTTACTTACCTTGAAATTTACCTTTTCTCCGGTGAAAAAAAAATTTGATGAAATATTGAATTTATAATTAATATATATAGTTTCAAATTAAAGATAAGTAAAAATAATTAAACATTTAACTAATTTGATGAAATATTGATAATAGAGCATATAGTTTCAAATTAAAAGTAATTAAAAATAGCAACTTCATCATTGACTATTGTGTTAATAAGTGGAAGATAACACACTTGTTTCCTCTGCAAAGAGATTTTAGGTTTGAGTTCACTGTTATGATGGTCGAAAATTTATAGACAATTCACTTTTAAAAGAATCTATTAATCTACGCATTTATAAAATTATGCCACCCTAACCCTATAACTTTTTTTTTAATTACCGCAACATAAAAAAAAAAAAAAACAACTTCGTTATTGTCATTTCTCGAATCACTCTTTCTATATTTTTAAAATTTTAAATAGTAATAAGGGGATGGCTACGGTAGGGGCGTCCCTACGTAGAGTCATGCCTTAATTATCGTTGGATGGGAATCTGTGGGGAATAACGGGAATCTGTGGAGAATCTATTTATATACAGATTCCCATCCAACAATAAATAGATAGGGCCCTACGTAGGGGCGCCCCTACTGTAAACACGCCCTAGTAATAATATGAAATAGGCAGTTATCATATTTTGTTCGGACCTCCTATATTTCCACATTTAAAATAGGGCGCGTCTACAGTAGGGGCGCCCCTACGTAGGGCTATGTCTATTCACCGTTAGATGGAAATCTGTATATAAATAGATTCTCCACAGATTCCCGTTATTCCCCACAGATTTCCATCCAACGATAATTAAGGCATGACCCTACGTAAGAACGCCCCTATCGTAGCCATCCCCTTTAAAATAATAAATACTATAATGGTCATTATTCATTCCTTTGCGTACTTTTCAATCGCATAATTCTACACTCAATCCACAAAATTAAATAAAAAGGAAAAAAAAAAAAACAAAACAAAATTATCCACTTATATATTTTATGTCATTCACGAATTTCCGATTTTAACCAAAAGTCGAGACAAATTCCCAAAAGTTATGGGCGCCACGTTCCCCCACCACTGCTAACCTCGGAACCACACGAACCAAAAGCCACACAGGACACTAAGGTAATTAAAGAAAAACAACAAGGTCAATCACGTAATTTAAAGCTCTCATCCGGAACCCAAAACAGGGGAGGGAAAAAAAAAAAAAAAAAAAAAAAGAGAGAGAAAAGAAAGAAAAAAGAAAAAAAGGGGAAGGAAGGTGTAGTAATACTTATACGAACAATGATTTTCTTTCCATAGAGGAATGGCTTGCAGAGTTGGCAATGTCCTCGAAAACACTCTCTCACTCTCTTTTCTCGGCAGTTAAGCTGCTCCAATCTCCTCACCTACTCTCTCTCCTCCTTTCTCTCTCTAAGATCACCAGAGCTTTCTCTCTCTAAAACCCACCCCCTAAATTCTCTCTATTAGTTCCCCCTTACATTTATTGCTCTCTCTCTCTCTCCCTCATTTCTTCATTTCATTCCATTCGTGTGTTTTGCATAATCCGAGAGAGAGAGAGAGAGAGTGAGTAAGATGCCTCTGGTAAGGTTTCATGTACGGAACGAGTTCGGCCTGGGTAACTCGGAGCTTCACTCGCGAGCCAACAAGGAAGATCCCAAAGCCGTCCTCGATGGTGCGGCCGTGGCTGGCCTCGTGGGGATCTTGAGGCAATTGGGCGATCTCGCCGAGTAAGTTTTTTTTTTTTTTTTTTTTTTTTGGCTCGCTCTCCAGTTTTAATGGCGGTCAATTTGTTCTTATGCTTTGCTAGAAGAAACTTCAATTTTTTCAAATATTTGTTCGTTTTGGTGTTTTTCAATTTGGCCAGATAGGTTATTATTGATTATTGAGCTTAGTTTTTAATCAAAACCTATTGGAGCCAATTGAGCCTTGATACGAATGTTTATTTGATAATTTAGGATTAAGATTTCGTCTTGAAATTAAAATTTACTTAAAAAAGTAAGTTGAAGTAATAATTTTGATAGTTTTACATTGAATTTCGCCACTTTCTAGTGATTTAAGGAAGTTTCGGAACCACAGGCCGTCCCAATGTGGAGGTTTTAGTTCAAGTTTCGGACTGAGTTATTATTTGGTTTAGTGAGATGATGCAATTTTTTTTGGCCTACCAAGCAGGGATCATTACGATACACGAAAAAGATCAGGTTCTTTGCGATTTATTAAGGGTTAACCATAAGAACCAGGGTTTTGCTCTTTCTTATTGTTCTTTCCCGTTATTATTATTATTATTATTATTATTATTAAATGTATGATAGGGTGATCATCTAATGTTTTCTAAAATACGGTAAGTTAGCAGAAAACTGTAATTTATGGGGTGCATTCAATCTGTAGGTTTGCAGGAGAGGTTTTTCATGGATTGCAGGAGCAGGTAATGGCTACTGCTTCCAGAAGCCACAAACTAATGGTTCGTGTACAGCACATTGAAGCTGCACTTCCTCCTCTTGAGAAAGTTGTGCTGGCGCAAACGAGCCACATACATTTTGCTTATACAGCTGGTATGGCCTTTCTAGATTTGCTATGCTCTGATGTCTCTATATCACATGCGTGTTCTTGAAAACCAAAGTTAGCTTACGTATGTATGTCTGTCTTTTGTGGGTGCATATATATAACATCTACGCTATATCTGTCATGCTGTAAAAAGCTCAAGGAATTTTGGAACTTCATTATGATATTGTAGTTCTAATTGCATGGTGGAATCTAACTAATTTATACCTAAGACAGAAAGGAGCACATTTCCTCTTGAAGTGTGACGTATTGTGAAATCTGAGTTATTTATTGCTTGTAATAGAGTGGTTACATCACGTTCTAACATGGATGTAATCTGATTAAATTTTAATTCTCAGTAATTTATTCTGGTTTTTTTTTTTGGGTATAATTTCTTTCATTTGATCATAAATTATTGTGTTTAGTTAAGATTCCACTATACCACGTTAATTTTCAAGACAATTCAAGTCCTTAGTGGAAGCAGTTGCTTTGCAGGTTCAGAGTGGCATCCTCGTATCCAGAATGAAAGAAACCATTTCATTAAGAATGACTTGCCACATTTTATTATGGATTCATACGAAGAATGTCGTGATCCTCCGCGTTTGCACTTGCTTGACAAGTATATTAAGCCTTTCATTTTCTTTAACTTATACTAACAGTTATTTACTTAAAAGAAAACCATGGGAAAGAGGTGAATTTTAAATTATCCTTATACTTGGCTATATTTACGTTCTACTTTTCAGATTTGATACTGGTGGACCTGGATCTTGTTTAAAGCGATATTCAGACCCAACCTTCTTTAAAAGGGCATCAGCAGTGTCTGATGAAGCAAATGCTGAGAAGGTCCAAAGAGATAGGAAGGCCCGAAGAAGCAAGGTATGACCGTATATCTCTTCTGCCTTGAAGAACTTATAATGAAATTCCACCATTTTTTCGGAAGTGTACATTAGTAGTGAACTCTCTTAGTAGTTTATATCCTATTCATCCTCTTCTTATGTAAAACTTCTTCTTGGAATAAATAAAGTTTTCTAATAATAAAAGCAAGGTAGCAATAGAAATTTCAAATCTGGTCTGCAAGGCGCACCAAACACAAGCTACAAGCACTGTCTAAATTGTTAACCAAAACCTAAGTAAAGGGATTGATATGTGTCTGAACAAATAGACTTTTTTTAGTATGTATTTTTGTATATGAACTTTGCTCTTTATATATGCTGACATAATACATTTGTTCACTTAAATCTTGGAACGAAATGACATGAGAATGAATTTTTCAGATGAGAGGTTTTTTCAGTTGTTGATCCTTGTGCAATATATATGTATTGGGTCATATGAAATTAGTATTTCAATGCTGCTGTTATTTCGAATTGCTTCTCATCAAGATATTAAAATGGACAGAAAAAACGGTCATCAAAACAGAATGGAGATGTATCACGTGGTGCATCAATATCGAATACTCGCAACAACAGGTAAGTAATACCATATATTGTTGAGAAGAACCTCTGGTACCACAGCACTACTCTTTGGCTTGTAGTAGTTGAATATTCTATAATCACACTGAATTAAAAGTGATAATTGAACATAAATATGTCTCAAGTTGCAATTCACTTTTATACACAATGCTTGTACAAATATTTAGCATTTACAATTAAAGATTGTTTAAATACAAGTTTTCTTACAATTATTAGTTCGGCATAGCGCTGAAAGCTTATGACTTCTGACCATGCAGCATGCGGTTTATACCTCCTATTGTTGATGGGTGCAGTTCTCCCTTGCATACTGTTTCTACGGTTGACATGGCACTAAAATATGATATGGGAGACAAATTAAATTCTTTTGACTCAAGAGCCGAGTCTGGATATATTGAATGTGTTTTCCATCCAAGTTCTTCGATGCAAGCCGGAGAACAAGAGTCCAAGGATTCTCCCACTTTTAAAATGGCTCAGCATAATAATACTCTTGATTCAGTTTTTGCTCCCACTTTTAAAATGGCTCAGCATAACGATACTCATGATTCAGTTTTTGCTGATGAACATGTTGGGTTTATAGACGATCACTTTCGACGAAGTTCATTACAAGAGCAAATTACCTCTGGTTCGTCTTGTGTTACCTGGGATGAGAAGGCGGAAATTATGGAACCTAAGATTCAAGAGAGTGGTTTGGATGAAATGCTAGATCTGCATCAGAACACATCTGAAACAGATGCAATTGGATGTGGAGCTGGGAACTTTACAATTGTTGATCAAATGGAAATATTTGGCAACAAAAGCATCCGCGAAAGAACTGTTGATCAAATGGAAATGCTTGGTGACAAAACGGTCCATGAAAGAACTGCTGATCAAATGGAAGTGCTTGGTGATAATAACATCCACGAATTAATCTCCAGTACGAATGAAATTGATCAGATTCATGAAATTGATGAAATTGATGAAATTGAAAGTGAACCAGACAATTATATGGATGCTCTTAATACCATTGAGTCAGAGTCTGAAAATGATCTTGACTATCAAACAAAACGGGAGGTAGAACAATTTTCCTCCGTTTCCAACAATGAAGGGACAGAGGGAATGCATGAGCTTACTGTGCATTGTTCAGATCTTCATGATGGTCCTTCAACGTTTGAATCTCATAGTGCGTCCTTTGTTTCCACTGACAAAGAAGTTCTCACAGACCTCCACGACTCAGTTTCTTTAGAGAGTTGTGGCCATGAACAGATGCCTACATCTGACATTTCCTCAAACAGAGGGTTTGTTTCCACTGACAAAGAAGTTCTCACAGACCTCCATGACTCAGTTTCTTTAGAGAGTTGTGGCCATGAACAGATGCCTAAATCTGACATTTCCTCAAACAGAGAAGAGCCCTCTGATCTTTCCAATTCATTTTCCGTGGAGACTCATGTTGATGTCCAAATGCCTCCAAAAGCTAGGGGATCTTCTACAGATCATGCTCGCATCACAAAAATTGCTGATATTCTTGAGGGTTCAGAATTAGAATCTCCTATTACTGATCCATCATCCTCTGTTACCAGGAGTACCGATGCACAAGATCCATTAGGAAATAAAACTACAAGCAATATCTGCGAGTCTGATAAATCTCGTGCTGACCTACCCAGCAATCATTCAATGAGGTTCTGGACTAATGGTGGCCTGCTAGGACTTCAGCCTTCAAAACCTCCTGATTTTGCCATGTCAAGTACTGTAGCTCGAGATTCTGTTAACGGTAGTAAAACTCATACAGCTGGTCCATTAAATCATACTTGTACGCTTAAGGATGAGATGCATGGAGGGAAAGTAAATACGTTGGTTGAGGACATTGTGGATAATGAAAAGGATTCCAGTTCAAAATGCTCTACATCATGTAGGAATGATGAAGAAAATGGTATCTCCACTAAGAAAACGTCTCAGGGATCTTCAACAACTTATTTAGATTCCACAGGTGGAAATGCTGATGATTTTCATATTCGCAACGGATTTTGTAATGCTAGCAAAGATTATTCGAAGGAAACCAGTGTACCTGAAACTGGAAAAGTACTTCCAGTTGCTTCAAATGTCAAATACAATTCTACTGAAACTAATCAAGAGCATGATGAAAATTCATCTCTGGCTTTTGGATTCAGCCGTAGGTTACTGTCAAATGGTTTTAGTAGAAAAGTATCTGACATGAATGATGGCAAATTTCAATCGGCGAGTTCAATGCGTGACAGTGTATTGGAGCAGGAGAATGAGCACCCTAGGGTTGCGCATCGAAGAGTTCCTGAAGTTGCCTTCAAAGAGCATTTTGGATTTGGATCTGCTGTAGATTCACCTTCTTCTTCTCCACCACTTGAACATATGAAAATATCATTCCATCCTATAGATGGCTTTGAGACTTCCAAACTAAAACTAAAATTTTCTGATGGGACACAGAGCCATGAAAGCATAGGAGATATGTTTCCATCATTTCAATTGATCCCAGAGCCTGCTATTCCTCTGCATAACTATGGTTCTGATTCCGATGATGACACATTTTGTAGATCTTCTCCATGCATGTCAGATGATTGTCTTAGCCAGCACTCAGAGTCGAATTCAGAACAGTGGGAATGTGGTGAAAATATGGGAGACAAGAACCACGGTATGCATGATGCTGTACATGGGATAGCATCAATGGAGCGCATTTCAGGCTCTCTTGACCTTGATGGAATAAACAATAGCGAAATCTGCTTTGATGGTGGAGGTAAATGTACAAACTCTGGGAAGGGTGTGGAACTTTCACTCTTCGACCCTATACTTGATCTTCCAAGTTTTGATGCTGTCAAACCTGCTATTCAGCACGAAATGAAAGATGATTCTGAGTCAAGATGTCATATTGATCCTCCCCCAGTGCCACCGCCACTTCCTCCTGCGGAATGGCGGGTTTCAAAATCTCACTTAGATGTGGCAGAAGACATAATAGATGTTTCATCTGAGGATTTTAGACATGCATTTGATGCAAAGTTGTTGGGTTCTACCACCTCCCAGCAGCCCAGACAAGCTCCAGAAGGCCATCAAAATAATGAGTCCACAGTTAAACCGAAAACCAAGGTATCACGGTAGACTAGTTCATATTTTTTGTTTTTCCTGGAAAGTTATAATAAATGTTGGGTAAACTAAGTTGGAACTTGGAATTAGAACTTTGCAAGTAGAGGTTATGGAATTCTTTGTTCGGCAGGAGGACCAGCAGAAGTTGAATGGTGAAAAAGAAGCTAAGCATGCCCTAAAGAGTAATGCTATGGATGAAAGAGAGGACTTCTTACAACAAATCAGAACAAAGGTAAGTAGCCTTAATTACTTTTTATGGCTGTGTTTAATTCAAATTAATGACATGGAGATTGGAGACTACATGAATAGACTATAGGTTTCTTCAAATTGAGAATGCATTTCCTTGAATGATGCTGATTTATCTCTTGTTGTGTTATGATGGTCCCTTTCTCAGTTTTCTTTGTCTCTTTCATGTTTTCCAAGTAGATTATTACGCTATGGTTTGTGTAACAAAGCAAATTGTTCAAAAGATGAAGTAAATGTGTTTTCTGGCTCAATAATACCTGGTGCATTACATAATTATGTGATGTTCAAACTATCTTGACACAATGGTTTTCTTTCTGTTAAATCTGGTGAGACCTTGCAACATAGATATTTAGGTATTAAGTAATAAAGTTAGACTAGTCAAAGTAGTAAAATAGATAATATAAAGTTTAAACTCAGCTGAATTGTGCCCTAATTACTGCTATGTTGTTTCAGTCTTTCAATCTGAGACGCACAGTGACATCAAAACCAACTACTACTACACCTGGATCCACTGCCAACAACCAAGTCACTGCAATTTTGGAGAAAGCAAATGCGATTCGCCAGGTACCAAAGCATCCTCTTTCCTTTTCTTTTTCCCTCGTCTTTCCATGTATCATCCAGCTAACTTTACAACTGATCTAACTTATCAGGCTGTTGGGAGTGATGACGGCGAAGATGACGACACCTGGAGTGACACATGAATTTTTCTTGGATGCAATTTTGTCAATCCCAACTGAAACGATCCTCTTGTTGTTTTAGCACAACGTTGGTCGAGGCCGTCTTATGTGTATATGAATAACTTCAAGTTTCTTTGTAAATTAAGCGTAGGTCTAATTTTATATCTCATTGCAGTCATTTTGTTGATTTTTTATGTAGTTATGCGTTGTAAAAGCATTAGAAAAAGAAGTTAGTTGAGCTTGATGCAGCGAGGCAATTATTTACACATAATTCCATTACTTCTACTCTTTGATTCTTCTTGTATTTCATTGCTCTGCTATTTACTTCAATGTTTCATTTGATGATATAAATTTCTGAGTTACATAATCGAATTTTAGTTCAAGACTTCTCATTTCATTTCGCTTTCGCAAAGGGAAATGATCCCGTCCTTTCGCTCTTCTTTCGTGGTTCTAGACCAAATCTTTTTCCAATCAGCATAGCGAAATGGGCGAATACGTAATCGAAACTCAAGTTTAGGAAGATAAAATTAACAGGGCAGAATTTTCTCGTCTTTCCTTGAAAACACAAGTAAGCAGTGTTGACTTATTATTAAGACACCTTTTCTTCCTCAAATTCCGCTGATTGTCATTATCCTCAGTAGCACAAACAACCCATTAGCGATAAGAAGAAGGCCGTTAAAGAAAAAGCACTGGGATGCTAAATACTGAATTGAAAATGAGTTTGCTGCATTAAAATTTTTCATTAGTCAATGCTTTCTAGCGCTAAAGACTAATAACAAATCTTATATAAGCTCACTATTTCTTAGAATCTTCGAGATAATGAAATTCAATTAATTAATTAATTATGCTGATAATTATCATTTGCAGTGTTGTCTATGTATGTATGCCAAAGGTCCACGCTTTGACTGTGTCCATTTGCTTTATAACCAAGAATCAGGGAGAAAAAGAGCACTGTATGAATAAACAAAGTTTAAGATTTAGTTGACTGATTAATGATATTGTTGGCCTCGTTTTGCTGGTCTGAATTAATTTTAGACAGATAAAGTTAGAAAACCTATGCCCCGAGTTTTCAGATGAACATCAACACTAGTTCTATTTTTTTTAATTATCTTTTTAGCAACTTGCAGGCTTTGCCAATTTGTTCGAGTAGAATATAAAAGGACGCGTGAAAAACACGAGTACCCTTATACATATATAAGCACTAATATTAATTTAAATAAATAAAAACAGTCTTTCTCAGACATACGCTAAATATTTTTAATCTAATTTTCGAGTTGAGACTTATATTATATATGAACTGTATATATTTTTCTTTTTCTTTATACATGAAGCCCCTTTATAAACGCACCAACACAAGGATGTTTTTTTGGAAGGAACATCTATTTCAAATTTTTTTGAGAAAATGTGAAAATAAGTATTTTGATTTATATGTTTACTTTTATATAAACATCAAGTTATGATTTTTTTGTCTATTATTATTATTATTATATGTATGCAGTCTGCTAAGATTTCAATTTCACGACTAGCGATAGGGAATTTCTGAACACAATGAGCCAGATAAAATAATTCCTGGAAATAATTAAGTTAATTCCTCATACCAATTTTATCAACTAATTAGGTACCTATTGTAATTAAGCAGAAACGTAAACCCTGTTTTCTTTTTCTTTCTTTTTTTTTTAAAGAATTGTTTTTTCCCAGTAAAACATTATCTTTTTGATATGCATATGTTCAAACAATACTCCACTACACAACAGTTGCACACACATCTGATTCTCAGTACACATACTAATAAAAATACAGGACCCACTACACTTTATATTTGAGTGGCGTCTCTCTTTTTTGAATTTTTTTTTTTTTTTTCGGTTACATAAGTCTTTTTAAGTCTATTATCATTGTGTTTCTCATGATTAATTCTCGACCAAAGATGTTGAATATCTCTTCCCTTTTTCTAGCCTAGTCAAGTGGCAATTACCCTTTTCTTAAAACCACTCTCTCACGGACTTTTAGAGCGGAAATAAGCAAGGCAAGAATGAACAAATAGAACCGTACAAGTCCCACCAACCAGGCAGCCATATATAGGAAGTTTAATTAATCTCATTCTGTTCTTTATTTCTTAATTTGTAAGCAGCGAATAATGTTAAATATATTCGCATATAACAAACAAACCAAAATGCATGCATCTAGATCAACAAGCCAAACTCTTTATAATATCCGATCTAGAACTCCGATATAAATGTATACATGTATACAAAAATATTATAATATATTAATGTGGATTTTGGCTGGCAATGGCATTGAAAAGCTTTCAAGTTGAATAGTCGACTGATTAGATGAATTAATAGAAAATTCAACACTTACACATAAAAAAAAAAAAAAAGAATAGGAAGACTTTCTTTTTCTTTTTTTCTTTATCTCAACTCTTTTTTCATTTAATTAAAGCAACTTGATAACGAGAAAAGCCTCATAAAAGCAACATGCTTACTAAGTCTTTCCAACTCCACCTATATTTATCTTACATTTGGAATATAATAATTGACGAATTTTATTAGGGCGCTCGCTTGTAGTCATTTTCCAAAGGAGTGGAACTTGTCATATTAATTGCATGTGAAACATATATGCAAATTCCCTCAACAAAAAAAAAAAAAAGAAAAAAAAAAAGAAAACATGGACACAGATAAATATAAATATACACATTTATACACAGATATTTTATGCAACTTATATGCTACGGAAGGCATAAACTTCTAAATTTCATAGTGGATCAAAAAATTCCAATAGTATTCTGCACGTTTCCCTTGCACTCTAGGAGGCATTTTTCCCCTACAATTAAACTGCTGTTCTTAAAATGAGGTGCTCCATTATCAAAAAGGAAGAATCCAAATCACTTCCCCCCCCCCCCCCCCCCCCCCCCCCCCTTTTCTTCTTCTTCTTTATAATATTCTTTTGAATTTTTTAATTAACAAAGACTTTCACAGCATCGGAAAGAAAAAGTGCATTTCGAAGTAAAAGGAACGAAAATGCTACTTTGTCTACATTATATATTCTCAAAAAAGGTGATCCAAATGGGGCTCCTTTCACATTTTTTAATAAAATAAAATTAGGGGATTCCTTTATTAAAGAAACTCCATATTATCAAAGTTTTCGTTTTCTTTCTATTCCTATTGCAAACTGAAAGCAACCGGGACCACATAACCCCATAATTTCAATTGCTGAAAAGAAAGCAGCAAAGTTAATCATCAAGTCCATTGAAACCTGAAAAGATGGCTTTGAAACAAAAGGTTTTAGTACCATTACAAGCATCCACAAACTTTATGGATCAATTGGCCTTTAAAGTGCTTTCCTTAAAGGTTGATTAATGATCCCCAAGGCTTTTATGTCTTCTATAAAATCACACATATATATATAGATATATGTGCCCTATATATAAAGGGCCATATATAATGTACAACTTACATATGCATCACTTAAAAGGAGGCAAACTAGCTCTGTGGTGGAATCTGATTGGACAAAATATGATTCAAAGCATGTGAAAAGTCCTTCTTCATTATTAAGCTGTTCTAGTATTTATTTTCTTCAAAATAATTAATATGAAATGAGATCAAGCGCGTATGTACCACATCTAATTAACTAAGAACCATATCCTTATGCATATATAAGGCTGAAAAAACACACAGTAGAGGATTTGGTCCATATGCTCTTGGAATTTGCAAAGGCATCTGTTTTGATAATGGTATATAGCCAGCCTCTTGTAGCGTGAAAAAATGGAACCCATTGTCTTTTTAAAACTTGATCTGAATTGTTAAATTTAAATAGGGAAGGATAAACCTGATCTATTCATGAGAACTATTGATGATAAAGAGGGAAAAATAATAATTCTTTTAAAACCTTAATCTAGGTTAAATTTAAACAGGGGAGGATAAATTTATTCATGAAAACTATTGATTATACTTGATGATAATAAAGGTCGGAATCGATTCCATAAATCTGTCATATAATAAAAGTTGAATACGATCTATATATGCTATGCTGTAAATAAATTTATGCATGCACCTTTTAATTATATTAGCACCACCTTGTTAGTGGTATTGAAAGCATGCATATATGTGATGGACAAATTATATAAGTTGGATTGGAATAGGAAGAGCACTTGGATCTACTTCATGCCTTTTTAGATCAACTAATCTTCCCTCTCTCTTTTTTTTTTTTGGCTTTTTACTTTATCTTTTTAGCCAGTATAAAGTAGAGTAGAGCTTCTCTACTGTTGGGGCTATAAATATATATATATATATGATGTGGAAATGCAATCCATGAAAAGTAATGCCTAAATGCGTAGACAAAATTTCTTAAAGCAGAACAAGGAGGCTTTTAGCTTTATCTCCTTTTTTTGCCCTCACTTTTTTTGGCTATAGGATATGTACACAAGGAACTTCAATTTTAGAACAAGCCTTTATCCCTTTATTTATGCTCCCATCATCTTTGACACTTTGCAAAGCTACCTACCTGGATTGGGACCCACGTTTTAGGCTTGTTCTAATATTTTAATACTACATGATGATGACGTGGAGTAATTGATGTGTACAAAAAGCTCACCCTCAGCTTTTCCACGCCACCTAACTGGCTCCCTCCTCCTCAGTTGTCACATGGATTTTTTCTCATTCTGCTTTTTTTAACAAGCACTTTTCAATCTCTCACCTCTTTTATATCTCTATATATACATAAGCACTTCCACACCACGTCTCGTTGAACCATATTACAAAGAAAGAAAAGTCTCTCTTTAGTACATATCTTTCTATCTTGGTTTAGATCCAATATTATCAATTATTTTACATATAGTTCCCATCTCTATTTTGTGTTCATAGACTTAGTTATATAACTATTCATGGCAGAGGGTAGGAACGGCAAAGAAGCTGCTGGAATTAAGCTGTTTGGTACAACAATCACTTTGCAAAATAGTAGACAAGTCATAAAAGAGGAACCAAAGAAAGCTGATCCAACGGTTGAGATGAAGAGGCCTGAAAAGATCATACCATGCCCAAGATGTAAGAGCATGGAGACTAAATTTTGTTACTTCAACAACTACAACGTTAACCAGCCAAGACACTTTTGTAAGGGCTGCCAAAGGTATTGGACGGCCGGTGGGGCCCTCCGAAACGTGCCGGTTGGGGCCGGCCGGAGAAAAACCAAGCCGCCTTGCCGCGGTCTGGCCGCCTTGCCGGAGGATTGCCTTTATGATGCTTCTGAGGTAGTGCACCAGTTTGACTTAGATGGGATGGTAGAAGAGTGGCATGTCGCGGCGGCTCAAGGCGGTTTCCGCCATGTTTTTCCGGTTGTCAAGCGGCGGAGGAGTGGTTCAGGTAGTCAGACGTGCGCTTAATCATTTTACTGATTACAATTTGTCTTTTTTGGGTGCTAATTTTTAGTTTCAAACAAGACTTGAAAAAAAAAAAAGAAAGAAAAGAGAGAAAAAGTGGTGTATGTATGTATGGATAATATTTTTGTACATATACATTGGAAATAATTATATTAGATCTTAGTTTTCATGTTATCAAAAACTAAAAGAGTAATAACACTCCTCGAAAAAGAAAAAGAAAAAAAGTAGCTTAAAAACAAATAATTAAATAGACTATAATATTATATTATCATACTTAGTTATGTAAATTTCCAAGAAAATAAACTCATCAATTGGTGAAATTATTCAAAGGAGACTCTTAGGGACGTTTTCTTATAATTGCAGAATAGCATGTTGATGAAGATATATGAATGTTCATACCAAATACTAGCTTTGACCTGAATTTTGGGTCCCGTGGAAAATATGCTGGGCTAAAAAGCCCAGTCTGTTGAGAATACTATAGTCCAAATTTACCAAACTTTGAGGCCGAAGAACACGCAGCCATGGAGGATATTACTTTTGACTACATACCTGGTGGGGCCATGTATATGAACAAGATCTGATGATTGAAAGACCAAAACGTACTATCAAACAAAAAGCTTATGAGACACACGAATTTCAAGCTATAAGAAGCTACGTCCAACTAGTTATGACCGGTGCTAGATCTTGATCATCGGTACAACAATGAATATGAACCGTCTGATTGACCATATTGAAATACTTGACGTGCTTGTAAAACATGTATATACCGATCATTATCGATCGGTTTTCACGAACAGTTTGTAATAGACCAAAATACACAACCATCCAAATGTTCACGGAGATGTATCATAAATAACTTTCTTCTTCTTTTTTTTTTTTAATCAAAGAAAACGACGTTATTGTGTAGGGTTTGGAAAATGTTGAAAGAGATGGCGTATTGTGCACGAATTAGGATTTTTTTTTAAAGAAAGTTGATAAATCTATTGTTGTTCTTCTATGACGAATAATGCATTATCTATGTGGAGATAGAATTTTTTTTGGCAAAAAGGAAGTTGAACTTTCTTTTTCCTGATCAATAGTAGTAATTAGAAACCTAACCTCTAGTGCCTTGTCTTTAGTTTATGTAACCATGGCGTCATTGGCTTTCCCTTTTCTCTTGCTTAATTCCCTATATTGGGTTGAAAACAATTATTGATTTACATACAATACTACATATATTTATAAATATATATTCATTCACGGCAGAGTATTTTCAAACAACATATTCAACGACTAGTACTGCCAATTTTGTCTTTAGCATATTTATATATTGAAATCCTTGCGGGAATGGTACTATAAATTTGGGATGGTAGATCAAAGAGGATTTGTTATATCTATATTTAATTTACTTAAAGATGAAATACAACAACTATAGATGGAGAAAGCAGCTGTTAATCTACCTTAATTAAACCAATTAACTTGCTATGATTTTCTCAAAACCTGAAAGAAACTTAATAATGAAGTCAAACAAAGTAACGTTTATAAACTACAGCATCACTGCATTCCAAGTAGAACGAGATAATGATTAAGGCACCAAACTGTTTCTACGAGCTCTCTGAGGAAATAAGGACGTTTTCAATAATCAAACTACGTACGAGACAGAAAAAACGCAGACCAAAATATAGGAAACTTTAGAAACATCAATTTCAAGTAATAAGATTGATCTTTGTATATATTCAGATTAACTAGTACATAGTAGTTTTAATTTGCATGTACAATATGTTCCATCATTAGAAATATTGCAAACCTTGATAGCTAAACTAACACCAATATATCTTTTCTTTTATTTTCTTTTTATTTTTTAAATGAACATACAACAATATTTCCACTTGTCTAATGCTGCTGGTATTGGAAAAAAGACAAAATTACCCTCAAAATATGTACAGTAAAGCTATGAATTAAGCTTTGCATGTCACCTGTAATTCATAATTTGTAATCAAATGGTTAGGAGATGCTCAATACAGAAGGGTTACAACTGTCCATAACAAAATAACTATGAAGGACTTCTTGGCTCTTCTTGTTCATTTTGCTTGAGTCACTATGCATGTAAGGTATAAAGCTAGCTAGCTGATCAGCTGGTTCTTGCTTGATGTAGCACTGAGTGATCTTGGGCGCGGCCTGAAAACATTTATCAAGAAAGGGTCTATTAGAATGAGAGAGAAATTAATTCTCATTAATTAGTAGTTCAATTTTCTTTTTAATTAAAAAAATACGAAATAGAAGTTTAATTGAATCAGAATTTATTTCTATTGCTGAAATGGTAAACTAAAATGTCAGAAAGTAGTACAACTTTGACAGATCATATCGGAAAACTGATAAATGAACAATATGCACAGGGCTGAACAAATACAACAAGGTATTTATACAACAGTTGAAAATAAATTATAGTTACTATACTAAATAATTAGATGATGGATATAATAACTAAATAATTACTACCCATTTGACTCCATCACTACTAGTACTTATGAAACCATAAATTCCGAGTACCTGATAAAATATGTTGCACTAAGATTTAGTGAGGAAAATCCTTCTCCATTATTGATGATCCATGTCTATAAATTTGTTTGAAAGTGAGCTTAAGTATAACGTGCAACGTTGGGTTAACAATAACATCAATGGTAATACTATATAGTGTAGCCATGGGCGAATTAGACAAATTAACAAGGTGAGGCTTGTCTTCAGCTAACTGATATTCCCATGTTTCTGAAAGTGAAAGCTATACATGCATGAACATCTGGCTAACAATAAATTCAATAATCACTCCCTGCTAGCACTTGTGATTTTTTGCTCTGAATTAATATTATAGGCAAAGAATTGCGACGTATAGCCTATAAGATTAAAGAAAGGGGAAATTAGAAAAAATACGGTATTTTTGAAAAGAATTGGAAAAATACGGTGTTTTTGTATTTTTCACGGTGCGGTACGATTTTTATTAGAAAAATACTGCTTTTAAAAAAATATTTATAAAAATACCATTTTTTAAATAGTAACTAGTTTCCAGAAACTGGTAACTAGTAACCAAAGATATTTATAACTGATATATAATTGGTAACAGTTTCTAGTAACCAGTTTCCAGAAACTAGTAACCAGTAACTATCTTAAAAGTGGTAATTTTCTAAATATTTTTTAAAAAGTGATATTTCCATAATTAAAACCGTATGAAAACTGGAAAAAATTTTGACTTCCGTATTTTTGTAATTCTTTTCATTTTTTATAGGTATAAGTGTAAGAAACCCTTAAAGAAATAACATCAACCCAATTAAGATAAGGGCCTTATAGAAGAAATGGAATCCGAGGGTAAAATATGAGTCAGCAAACAACATTCAGTAACCTGAAAGTTAGAGGACTCGGCCCAATATCAATATGAGGTGATACAGAGAAAGGCCCATTTTCTAAAATTTAAAATAAAAAAATAAAAGTAGTTAAGTACTTTCCACAAAGATAAATGTTGATCACGCCAAAAAGCATCCCATTGACATGGTAAAATAATATCAAATCCAAAGTGAAATTAAATTAAAGGGATAACTGCAAAAAAATATCCTGAAATTTAGATGTTCTGCAATTTAAACCCTGAAGTTTAGATTCTGTAAAAAAATACCTTGAGATTAAGAATTTCTGAAAATTAATACACTGGACAAATTTTTTGACCAATTTTAGGAATGAAAAAACAATAATATCCTCCGTTAAAACTATATTAATCCATATTATTCATCTTAATTTTGAGGATATTATTGTATTTTATCAGTTAAAAATCAACACAGGGTATTAATTTTCAGAAATTCGTAATCTCAAGGTATTATTTTGCGGAATCCAAATTTCAGGATTTAAATTGCAGAACATCCAAACATGAAAGTATTTTTTTGCAATTATCCCTAAATTAAATTAGGAGGTACCTTTTTAGGTGTCAAATCACAGTATTCTATGGATGAGAAAAACACTACACATATATTGTCATAAAGAATAGTGATGTGATAAAGTCAATTATCGAACTCAAATTCATTTCTTAAGGAAAAAATATATATAGGGGCCGTTTGGTTCGCCCATTCCATTCCATTGGAATGGAAAATCCATTTGAATGGGTGTTTGTTTCAAGAACTCTAAATTTTTCATTCAAATGGTCTTTTAGAATGAGTGTTTGTTTCAACAATTTAGTTTTTCCATTCAAATGGTTCATCAGTCACATCAACTATTTGAATGGATTTTTGTGTCTTGGATGAGAATGGAGGGGAAAAGGTGTTTTTGAATGGTCCATTCCAATACTCTCATTCTAATTATAACCCATTCCACTATTTTTTCCATTCAAATGTCTTCCATTCCAATTATAATCCATTCCACAATTTCTATTCAAATACACACATTCAAATAGGTGAAACAAACGGGGCCATAGAGAGAGAGAAAATGTAGTCCAGTCAAGGACTAGTCTCCAAGGACTAGTCTCTCGGTTACAAAATTTTGCTAATTTAAAACAAATTTTTTCCCAAATATATATGTTCTAAACAATAAAACAAATATGTTCTGAACAACAGAATCGTGAAACGAAACTGGTCCGATTTCATGGTATCAAAAGCCGATTTCAGGAAGGATAGGATATATAATATAATATAATATATATGCACAAAGCAAGGAAAGAGAAGTTGTACGTACGCGCGAGAAGGAGCGGGAGGGACCCAATGGCCATCTCTCCAATCAAGATGGTGTCTGAGCCTATAGAAAGGCACATTGAGCTCATTCCCACTGATATCCAATCGCACGTGACAGTGGAGACAGTCTTCCCCATCAATGCGCGAGACCCTTCCGACCCACCAAGCCCCGTCCTCGTAGGCGTCCACCTTCTGCGAAACGGCGTAGTTCGAGTGACCCGTGACCGTTGGGGGAGGAGGCCGAACGAGTTCCTCCATGACCAACTCAGTCCTGAGCCGAGTCCTGTCCTCCTCGAACCGAGTCTGGTACTGGACCAGGCACCGGGTCCCACCAATCGACGCCAGATACGTGGCTTGCAAGTAGTACGCGTCCGCCGCGAAGCTTCCCTCGTGCTTCTTGCATACCTNGAGATTTGGGATTTGAAAGGGTTTTTTTGGGTTGTTGAAAATGAAGCCTGAATTCGAAGGTGGTAAAAAAAAAAAAAAGACTTTGTGGAGAAGTAATGAATGTGAGCTGTCTGATCATTATGGTGATTTATGGAATGGATATCAGCCGTTTGATGTGAAACTTTCTGGGAATAATCAAAGATTGGGGGTGGTAATGGAAAAAGTTTCCAATTTCCGTTTTTGGTTCTCTTGGGGAAGGCCTTGCGTGCGTCATGTGTTTGTTATTTGCCCTTGTAATTACTCTGTCTAATATGGGGGGGAAAAGACTTAAAAAAAACCTGGATATAATGTATGTATAACCATTTAATTATATTCAAGTTTAATTTTATTATTATTATTATTATAAATTTTGGATATGTTCGACCGTTCAGCACACTGGCTGCCCGGCGCTAGGCGTGGTTCCTAGTCACCGCGCGCGCGGCTCCCAGTCGCTGCGCGTGAGGTGCCCAGAACCACGCACGCATGGCCGCGTCCGCGCGCGCGGTGCCAGACCCGCGCGTGCATGGCCCAGGCGGCGCACGCGGTGCCCAAACCCGCGCGCATGAGCCAACAAGGGACAAATCGAGGCAACAAGGGTCTAATCGGGCCAAGAAGGGACAAGTCGAAGCAACAAGGGTCTAATCGAGGCAACGAGGGTCTAATCGTGCCCACCGCCCATTCGGACGCTCGCATAGGGCTGCAAGTGAGATATCCGCGGGGGAAATCCCACAAAAAATGAGCCGACAAGGGACAAATCGAGCCAACAAGGGTCTAATCGAGCCAATAAGGGACAAATCGAAGCAACAGGGGTCTAATCGAGCCAACCTCTTGCGGAAGAAAGCCACAAGGGCTTAATTCCGCAAAAAATCCTTTCCGCCGTGCGCGCCTTCCGGCACCCGCTCGCCGCTGCCACCACCACCAATGGCGGCCGGCCATGGCCCCCCCCACCCCGTCCCCGATGCCCAACTCGACGATGTGAGGGAAGGACATGGGACACGGGGTGCGCGCGCTTGGGGGGGCAGCACGCGCTGGTGCCTCCCCTTGCAGGCACCTCTACCTCCCTAAAGAGCATTCTGAGCTTTTAACTTTCTGGCACAAGGAAACATGATTTTTTCCGAGCAAGCATATGGCATTTTTTAATGAAATACCAGGAATTTCGCTACGATTTTTTGCAACCACGCTTAGAAAAATACGGAGACGGGGTATTTCCCGCCAAAATTATTTTTTGAGACGTTTCCAATTTTCTATAATTTTTTATTCAAAAAATAAATAAAAAATTTAATTTTTCTTGGAAAGTGCGTTTTGGTTGCTGGGTTCACTTCCAATATTCATAACTTAATTATTGGAAGCGTTTCAGGTCAGAACAAAATGATTTGGACTTGTTAAGAAATGGGCGACATACAGTGCACGGTGTGAATTACCATATTGACAAAGTAAATAATATGGGTCAGTTTATACATAACTGGTAGCCTATTGTCGATTAAAAGGAATAAAAGAAGAAGAGGAAAGATAACTAATTTCTAATTTTATCGTGTAAGTATGGAATGGTTGAATTCAAAAATCGCATAAAAAAAATGTCAAAGTACCATCTCTCCATTAAGTATTGTTCTTGGTGTCAAATTAATAGCGATGAATATGGTACACACTATTGGGCATGCTACGTCAACGTTTGAACGTTGACGGTTGATCCCATATTTGGCACGTCAAATGGCATACACGTTTTCTCCCTTTTTAGGTCGTTAGAATTTTTTCCGATCACAAACCCAACCTATTACTTGCATCATCAAGATATACCATATATGACAAGTACTAATATCAGTCGCGACTGATGTGAGCGATTGACAGATTTGGACCTATTCTTGCGGTTTATAATGAGACTCGCTTGGACTTCACAGAAATGAATGTTCTACATATTTAAAATTTGTGCGATTGACAGATTTGGACCTATTCTTGCGGTTTATAATGAGACTCGCTTGGACTTCACAGAAATGAATGTTCTACATATTTAAAATTTGTTGGAGCAGGCACATGATTTAGCTAGATTCACTTTAAAAGTAGAAAATGAGTTTACTTAGTTGGAAGAATCTCATCTTCTAGTAAAGTTTGTTATTGTAAAAAATTCCACTAATTTATAATAACAGATTCATTTTGATCCAAAAAAAAAAAAGTTTGTTGGAGCAGTTTTACAATTGCTCATGTATCATTGCTGCTTCTAATATTTTCCACCTGTTGGTTGTTATCTGTAAGACATTGTTGGTTGTTATCTGTTTCCATCTGATACTTAAATCAATGATTTGCTCAACACAGAATGTACAAAAAAAGACACAAAAAATAGACGATAATTTCAAATAAACATATTTCTATGTATTTATACACGAAGCAAATTATGGTTAAGTGATCCTTTAATTAGCACATGCCAACCTCCCAAGGGCTTGTCCTTGCAGACAAGGTGTGAACAATCTCTGGGCCAAGTATTGGAAACATAAATTTATGTCAAGCCGTCACTACTATTGGGACTACTGATAATTTAAATGTCTTTCTGTGATTTATATTTGGTACTGTTTAGACCAGTGCCACCAATGGCGGATGTGTGATTTAAACTAGAAGGCCTTATATAAATTTTTTTTAACTAAAATTAAAGCACAAAAAAAATTAAAATAATACCTTGGAAGATTTTTTTTAAGTACGTTACTATTGCACTCATGTGTTTTTGTAATTTGGCATAAATGATAAAGTAGTCTTATTAATATTTTTTTCATTGACGTATTCCTAGATATTCAATGCAATTCTAATATGTAAACTGAGAATTACAGACTAATTTACACAAATTAAAGATAGGGTTTGAAAAGTGTAGTTAAGAACTGACTAAACATAATAAATAAATTTTTTTGTACAACAGGTTATTTGCTTACCATGATTTTAGATTTAAAACAATATGAGTTTTTTTTTTTTTTTTTCTGTGCTAGAAACCTTTTTTTTTTAAAAAAAATTTTAATTTCTCTTTTTAACTCTTCAACTATATATGAATATTATCGTTTAAAATTTTGAAACTTTTTTGTTTTTACTTTCTTTCTCACTAGGATAAGGACACCGGAAGATAAGTAGTTTTTTTTTCACTATTTTTAAGAAACCTATTAATACGTTTCTAGAAAAGAAAAATTCTATTATATTATGCGTTTTGGACTTCACGTTTGAGATTAGGACCTTCTTTTTCCCTTTTTTTAATTTTATTTTATTTTGCTCAACGAGCTTGTTAACTTTAGTTGTTTTTTAAGCTCATTATTGGAGGGCAAGTGTATAAATGAAAAATCTTAGAGGGACAATCTTTATTTATTAACTAAATATACTTAAAATTAAATATAAAATAGCATCCTTATATATAAAACAAGAGGAAAGCCCCGTTTGCTACGTGTGGCTACTCCAGTGACTGACACATGTTTATTTCTTGACTTAAGCCTCGTAGGACTCAGATCATCAGTTGGGGGGGTCTAACTGCATTGTGCGACCTCAAGATCCTGAGCCCCCCTCTATTATTTGATAAGAGCTAGGTCTATAGGTCCGTTTGGTTGGGGATAAAAGAAAGGAATATAGAATGGAAACAATTCCAAAATGACTCAATTTCATTATTTAGTTAGAAAGTTTAAATAAGAAAAGTCTTTTTATTAGAAAGAAATATAGTAAAATTCTATTCCATCCAATCTTAGGTGGAATAAGGTACAATGAATATAAGATTATCATTTCTTAATCATGTATTTGTTAATCTTCAAAATATGAGCATAAGATTGATGATACAAGGTATGAGTCAATACATTTATGTGGTTATTTGATACTTTTATCAAAGCAATGAATGGAAAAGAAGCCAAGGACGACGATTCTAACCGATCAAGAAGCAGATATTGCTAAAGCACTAGCTTCTCAATAGTGGGAAACATGTCATAGTTTATGTATTTGGCGCATATATCAAAATGCGGCAAAATATCTAAGTAATGTATTTGAGTGATTTTGAGAATTTTTTTAAAGGTTTCAGTAATTACATATATTATTACAATGAAGAGGATGAATTTGCTGATGCATAGAATTAGATGCTTTGCAAATTAATATGATCTTAAAGATAATGAATATGGCTGAAAGAATCTATGATTTATGAGAGAAATGGTTGGTTTATGGCAGGGAGACATTTTGTGCAAATATGACCATAACCCAAAGAAATGAGAGTATGAATAATGCAATAAAAGGTTATATCAGTTACAAGCATGATCTACTGCACTTTTTTGAATATTTTGAAAAATTGCTCGAGTATCGTCGTTATGAAAAAGTTACAAGCAGATTTTAAAGCAACCCAAAC
This sequence comes from Trema orientale, assembly GCA_002914845.1. Lineage (NCBI taxonomy): Eukaryota > Viridiplantae > Streptophyta > Magnoliopsida > Rosales > Cannabaceae > Trema > Trema orientale. Next base: position 188,310 of record JXTC01000264.1, read on the forward strand.
TAGACCAAAATTGTCTTTTGAAATTGAAATTTTAAAGCATACAACAAGTCTATATACCCTAGTAGTGGCAAATACATTTCAGACTCAGATATGTCAGAGTTATGATTGTTTTTTATTTTCTGTGATGAGAATGAGATACTATCAAAGTATAAAGTTATCCCCAAAAAAGAGCATCTTCACCGTACAGTTGAATACAATTCATCCAATAGCATGGTAATATGTTCTTGCAAGAAATTTGAGTTTACAGGAATTTTGTGTTCACATACTCTTAAAGTTCCTTCTAAAAAAAATATATTGACTATTCCCACGCAATACATTTTGAAAAGATGGACAAAGGATGTGAAGGTCGAAGGTAGAGTAAATAAAAATAAAAGTATATGCAGTGAAGATCCTAAGGTCCAAATGGCAAATCATTACCAAGAAATATGTGTTAGGTTTACTCGTGTAAACCAATTAGTGGGCCATAGTTTTTATAGCAATTATATAATATTAGGATTGTCTAATTAAGTGGGGCCAATTAAGTAATCTAATTGAGGGCTCAGGAAGTTACCTATTAAGTGTGGATTTTGTAATGTGTGGTTACCTAATCCTAGTCCAATAAGGATTGATGGGGTCTCTATTAGTAATTAGTATATAAGGACATAACTATAGGGTTTTGGTCCCCAAGCCAAATAGAACGTATGCTCTTCTCCTCTGCCTCCATCAACAGAGAGAGACCCATTGAGCATACATAGAGTATTCTGGCTGTAGAAGACCTTCTACTCTCAGGCTCTAATTAAATCGCTTCCGCTTACGTGATCTCGTCCTTTGTTGTCAAACTCAATGAATTTAGGTTAGTCACGGGTTTTTCTCAACAAATCTTTTCCTGACAATTTGGCATGATAGATCCTAGGATTGTACTTGGTTTAGATGTAAATCTAACAATATGTAGACTTCAGACCGGTATAGCAAACAAAGACAGCAGAGTTAGTGGACAGTAAAAAGGACAGACAAATTAAAAAGACATAGGATCCGAGTCGTTATGATAATGTGTTAGGTTTTGGGCTATCTTGTGCCTGCGCGCGCAAAGTCTCACTAATCCCAACTAAAGAACATGCTAATAAGTACTGCTCCGTGGCTAATTAACCATTAATTAATTATGTTAAGCATGGTGCTTATCGGTTCTCTTCGTTTTAACTATGCCACATGTTTTTATTTCTTTGGTTTTACACAGTTGACATGTCCTACCCATTAATATTTACGAATCCCAATATATATATATGCAACATTTACTACTTTTTTTTTTTTTTTTGATAACAGCAACGTTTGCTACTTACGTACGTAGATCACGTTCCTATAAGATACAATACAATATATAAATATTACACCATATATATATATATAACTAAGGGGGCAGAGAGATCATACATATAGAGACCAAATCTTCCAACAAATCATATAAAAATATGGTAAAAAGAATAGAATAAGCGCAGAGTACAAATTAAGCACTCGCTCATCAAACATTAAATATGAGTTAATAAGCAAGAAAAAACCTCCCCCTTAAACATTAAAGTACACGTGCATGATAAAACCATTCATATAACATTGAGGGATCAAGATCACAACACAATTTATTCGGTACACACAAAAGGAGAATATAGTCCTAAGCATATAAAACGTATTTGTGGTGGTTTCTCATACGAGGCCTTCGGCTGTGATTCCGAGCTCTCTGAGGACCTCAGAGCACTCAGGAAGGGGTTCCTTCTTTAGGAATCCCAGAGGGTTGGCTTGGCGCACCGGGGAAGCGATGCCGTTGTTGCTTGTGATGCTGACCCTGGCGCTCAGCTTGTTGTATGGGTCCTTGCTGACCTCTGAGCAGTCAGGGGAGCTGCTCTTCACCAGCTGGATCTCGCAAATCTCCTCCTCGTGGTCCCCGTCCACCGGTATCCTGTATGTTCCCGACGCATCGGTCTCGGCCTCGGCGCTGTATGTGGCGCTCCCTCCTTCGTTGTCTCTGCACTCCAACCTTACCTTTGCACCTACATGCATGCATTGTCAAACTACCTCGTTATATATTATTGTTTGCTATATATACGAATGTGTGTTTGATTACAAATTCAATAGTGATAGTGTTACATCAAAATATAGTATTCATGTGACAATATCATCTTCGTACGTGAAAATCTGTGAAATCTTATATATATATATATATATATTGAGAGATGAGAGTTTGGTATATATATATATGTGTGTGTGTGTGTACCTTTCATGTACTCGCTGACCCTTGTAACGAACTGAGCACGACACGTGTCACAGTAAACCTTGCCCTCCACGAACAGGCGCGGGGTCTCGCAGTAAGCGAAACCAAGGAGGGACAAGAAGCACAAGGCTGAGGCAAAGATGATTACGGACTTGGCCATTTTTTTTTTTTAGTCTTTTGTCAGTGCTTGCTTGCTTTTTTTGCCCTTCTTGTTTGGGATGATAAAATGTGATTCAAACTAAGAGGACACTTACCAATAAGAAGGGCGGAGTCTTTTTTATATATGGGAAAGTTTTGGGTTTATTTTGGGGAATTTGTTTTGTCAATTTAGTTGGCAGTTATTTTTGTGGGGTTGTGATTTATTTTCCTTGTTTAGATGTGGCTGACAATTAGATCCGCCTTTGTGCTCCTTAAACTTCTCTTTGACTTGAACTTGTTTAAGTTTTCTATTACTAATTGCGCAAAAAATTGAATTTGGTTAAATTTCTTTTCTTTGGGTATTTTATATTAACCGAGTTCTAGTAAATATCTTGATTTGGACAAAATAGTTTGTACTTTGTCCATTTTATATATGTAATGCGTACATTTCAAAATAATTTTTATTGCCGTAGGGTTTATATTTGAATAAAGTACGTATCAAAATGAATTCTAACATTAAAAGCAAAGAGATGAAAGTATTAACCTTTCTCTGATCTTGTTATGTCAATAAAGTCATTGACTACTCTCTCGGAACTCATTTTTATTCCAACAAAATGACAAATATTGTTAGGAAGAAATGGTTCTGTTTTCCAAATTGTAAAGGTTAATATTTGACAATATTATTCCCAACCATGTAATTGGAAATCAAACTAATACTAGTGTCAATAAGCTTGGATCTTTGTAATATACTGTACAGACAATATTGTTCCTTTTTGTTTTTGTTTTGTTTTTTTTTTTTTTTTTTTTCCCTTCTCGTTAATCATCCGAATTTTTCCTTTCTTAAAACTAGTAATTTCGAATTTGTTTGCGTGTGAGGGCTAACGTTTTGTGTCAGAAAAGTAGAGATAAAAAATCAATTTTAAGCAGGGTCATATTTAACTTTGTAATAAAGAAAAATTTAAAGATTATCAAGCTCACTAACTGATCCAAACACATCCATGCCATACCAAACCTAGTTATCAGACAATGAGTAAATGTTTGGAAAACCTAACTTTTATACCAATATTCGCACAAAATAACGGGACATTAACTTTTTTTTTAAAGCACAAACAGCAAATAATGTAATTCTATTTTGAGATAAAATATGAATTAAGATCATAATACATAAGGGCTTGCTTGGTTTTTTTTTTTTATTATTCGTTTAAATTAAATAAGTGTTTGGGTAAATTTTTAAGAAGATTTACTTTTCATTCTATTTGAAAAAACAAAATACAGAAAACAAAATGTATCCACGTAAGCCAATGTATAAAATATTTCTAAAAGCGTAATTTTCCTAATACAGTAACCCACATTAATATGTGCATATATATATATATATATATATATATATATATATATATATATATATATATATATATATATATATATATATATATATATAGGTGAGGTTTCAATGGTTATTGTCATATTTACCCATCGATGGTTATTGTTGTTTTAGCCGTTAGATGAAAATCAAATGGTTCTAATTAATTGAGTAGTTATTCAATAAAATTTATGATTATTAATTAGCTTTGAAATTATAAATCTCATTAATATGTTTTTAGATGGAGAACTTGTTGGTCACCTTTGACCATGTCATTTTTTAATGTATTTTTTTATTTATTTAAATGAAATCTTAATATTTTTTTAAACAAAAATAGAATCTTAATTTAAGATTCACATTCTGATTCTCATCTCATTCCACGATTTTCAATTGAAAAAAAAAAACTTTTTATATTCCCTAAATCAATCGTATAAATGCCCTAGGAGAAAATACCATTAATGCATCTTCGTCAAATAATATTTTATGTCCCCATTGAAATAAGACATATCATTTATAATGTTAATAGAATTTAACGTATTTTCCTCTCTGTTTGCCCGTTATATACTGAACTGGTTTTTTTTTTCTTGGGGTATTAACTTTTCTCACTTCTGAAAGCCTTTTGGCCTTTGTGAATAAGTAAATAGAAAAAAGCTCAAAAAAAAAGCTCAGTAAATAGCATGCTGCATGCTGACAATAGAAAAAAACTCAGGAAGACTCAAAGAAAGGATGGTATTATGGTAATGTGGAAGAAGAATATATGAGAGTAAATTAAAAAGAGATAAAATTAAAAAAGAACTCATTTTTCAAAGAAAAATAGAAGAACTCTTTCCCTGTTATCATACATCAGCAAGTAGAATTGTTAATTAACTAAGAAAAGAATTGAAAAATGAAATTCTTTGAAAGACAAAGAATTAAATATTTGTTTTCACAGATTGGCCACTTCAACCGAATTATTAGTGTGAGTTTATATTTGGAGATTGAATGATAAAACCCAGAAAGTAACGGAAGGGTAAGCATCAGTGAGTATTGAAAAATTGTTGAATCAGATTAGTGAGTTAATTAATGAAGAAATCTCTTGACAAAGAGAAGAAAGGACGGGTATTCAACGGTTGCAGGCCCAGAGGATAATTTTTGAGAAGAAAAATAAAAATGAAAATGTAAAAAATAAATAGGGCAGACGAAAACGTTACTATGAAAATATCTTAAATGACATGACAATTCTATTGGCTGAACACAAATTGGTGACCATTATTTCACATAGGATCTTGATTCACCATCAATAATGTTCCACCAATCAGATACATAATTAAAAAAACAAATTGATACTCACATGGACTCATGGAGAAATAAATCTACTGAAGTTGATTCGTTATCGAATTACAATTATTTAAGATGATGAAGTAAGAACAACGTTTATTTGCAAAAAGAAAGTATCTACTTTTATCTTATTTGTTACATAAAAGACTAATAGAATGTCAATTAAATTCTTTTATATATAGCACTAATTTATGGTGATAGTGACGTTTTAGTTAATAGGATTCATAAAAGAAAGTGAACGTTTTTTTTTATGAAGTTCTATATTTTTTACTTTATAGAAAAAGTGAAAAAAAGAAAAGAAAAAAAAAACTTATGTTTTAGAAAAACCTATTATTATCTGCGTCATTTTAACTAAAATCATATCAGAATTCTATTATAATCATTATTGTGCAAATATAATAAAATTTGATGCGCTCACATAGTCTCATGGGTAGTATATTAAGCTTTTGTGGTTGCATATATAATATGATTGCAACAATATTAATTTTGAAAATGATGTATTTCTAGTGAAGGCTGAACAAACACATTGACCGTTGATAGCTTTTGAAATATCATATTTTCATCCTAGTATGTAAATTTGCATACTAATTCTATTTAGTTTACTTATATTTTAATATATTAATATTCCATGAATTAGAAATAAAAGGAGAAAAAAGCAATAACTTTAGCCTACTTAATTTTATTTGAACTTTATTGAACTTATTAAAATTTCAAAACTGTATCTTGAGCCTAGGATGACGAGCACTACTTCTTCAAAGTTAGCATTTAATTTAATTTTTTAAAATTTTTGGTTTGAACTTCCATTTGAAAAACAATAAAGTTGATTAATTGAAAGCTGAAAAATCATATAATCGAACCACATATCTCGTTTTTTTCAAAACGACATAAAAAATAAGCATTTGGAAAAAATTATTATTCGATGACCCAAAAAAACTCAACTGAAGAAGTGACAATTTATAAAGAAAAACGAAAAATGTAGAAAAGAAAAAAAGAAAAAAATTGGGCAAAATAGAGGAAAACAAAATCTGACTGGGCATTCATTAGGAAAAAAAAATGTAAATTGATGCCTTATAGTATTGATATTTTTGAAAAGTGAGTGTAAATTAAAATCTTATTATTATGATATTTTTGAAAAATTTTAAAATTTTAGTAGGGAGAATATAAAAATAACACATTTCACATAAATTTAGAAATTAAAAAAGACTGAGTGGGGATTCTTTACAGTACTTTGCAAGCCCCTTAACTTAGAGTAGATATTATATGTAACAACTGAATGATGAGCCACATTCATACTTTGGATCATGTGCAAAGTGATGTGTCTCTATGAGTACTTCAATCGAAATTGGAAAATGCAAGTCCCTTAGAGTACATATTATATGTGACAAATTCATAGTACTTTTGGTCACATGCACAATATTGTGTTTCTTTGACTAATTCAATCAAAATCAAATAGCAAGTCAATAAAGCAAATATCATACATGATAATTGATCCAAATTCATACTTTAGGTTATATGCACAGTATCGTGTCTGTTTGACTACTTTAATCGGAATCAGAAAGTAAGTCCCATAAAGCTCATTATATAAGTGACAATTAAATTACATTCATATGTTAGATATATTCTTTTAAGCTGAATCATTCATACTTTAGGCAATATGTACAGTATTGTGTGTCTCTGTGACTAGTTCAGTAGAAAACGGAGAGTAAGTCCCTTAACTCATACATAATGCGTGACAATTAAATGAAACTCATTTATACTTTAGGTCACATGCGTATAGTATTATGTCTATGTACATTTTTTTTTTTGAATTTGTTTATTCTTAAAATTTGGCTATATTTTTTTTAATAAAAAATTATATAATAGAATTTTATTTGAAAACAAATATTACATCTATTGTGCACGAGTTTTCCAACTAGTCGACTCGTTAGATCAAGACAATTCGAGAAAGTCTGGTCGCAACCTATTAAATTCGACCAAAAAATATTTGAGTATCCAATCAACATAGAATCTTATGATTATCTCGCCAGATCTTCTTCAATTCAAACTTGAGACAATAGAAATCAAATTCCAAAATTAAAGGAATAAATCCCAGGATATCGTATCTATTCTTTCTATATTTATTCAAATTCGAATAAATATAATTATGGATAAAAAGATCCTCCCCTTAATGCTATAAATAGGGAGCTTAGGGTTCCGTAAAAGGGATCCGACTCTTGTAAACACAAAATGAAAAAAAAATAATTTCAGTGACTAAAAGTGGACGTAGGTTTTAGTTTGAGAAAGTTAAACCACTATAAATTTTGGTGTCGTTTTTAGTTTAAATTATCGTTGAACCAGCTTTTGGTGTCAACAGTATCAAAATTCAAATTTAAACATAAAAACTCTGTTTGTATTATAATTCTGCAAAATTTGAGTTTGACATTCTTTAAATTAAAGATGAGTTGTTTGTCTTCTAGAAATAAACTTTGTAATATGCCCAAAGAAAAACACATTTCTTATAAAAATAAAAAAAATAACAAAAGACGTATCTACAAAAACTTTTCTTTTGTAACAATATGGAAATAGAGAATTCTAATTGTATAAAAAGAAATGCACAAGACTTATGGGGAAAAAAAAAAAAAAAAACAGAGAGAGAAAAATCATAAGAATTTTAGGGAGGAAAAAAAGAAAGAAAAAGATACGTAGGCTAGGTGAGGCTAAGGGTGGATATGCTACTGAAGGTAATTATTAGAAAATTTAAAAAAAATAAAAAAATTAAAATAAACTGGAAATCTTAAGCAATGATGTGCTCATATTTATAAAATATTTACGTACCTTTTCTAACTTAATTTTGTGCTAAATTTTTTTTCTTCTCAATATTTTTATCTTAATTTGTGCTATTTTATTAAATTAAACAGGTTGTGAAGTTTATATACAAAAGAAAATTTAAGTGGCATTTTTCTAAGATAGTAGAGAGAGATAATAAAAGCTGATGTCTATTTGTTTTGTTGAAGGCCCAATCTCATCCATCCACTTAGCCCATTTAAGGAAGAGAATTGGCCCATTTGAAGAAAAGACCATATAATTGCATGGAGATCATATAATTGCATGGAGATTAAATAGATTTATTTGTAAATATATGTATATATGTTTATTCAAGAAAAAATATGTATATATGTTTAAGAAAAGGAAACGTAACTCTTCAAAAAAAAAAAAAGATTTAAAATAAAAAAGAAAAGGAAACGTGAAAGGCTGATTAATTATCTAGTCACCAGGAAAAAAAAAAAAGTAACCCCTTGCAGTCGATGAGGTCAATTACATATATATATATATATATATAGGTAGATGGAAAAACGTAAAAACAAACTTATTTGAAAAAAAAAATCAAACAAAACACAAATTTCAAAACTCAAACAAATTAATTGTAACAATTCAAAAAATGAGAAATTAAACCATTATTAAATCTGGATATTCGTTCCAAATATTAATTGCAAAAGTCAAAAGAAAAAATAAAAAGAATTTTTGCAATTAATGCTAATGCTAACTTGTTGTTAACCTTCTATAGCAGGAAATTTTGAAGTCAAAGTCATTATTTGTATTTAATACTTGTATTATTATTGATAATTATTTAATACTAACACAAATTTTTATGATGGTTATTATGGAACTGTAACCATTGAAAACTCGTCCATATATATATACACATATATAGGCCAATAATATAGTCCCTCATAGTTAGTTTTGGGGACTAGTCACTCATTGTCAATCTCACCATTAAAACTAATAGAAAATGGAAAAGTATGAGTTGAATCGCATCCAACGGTTGTAAACAATGCATGGGTATGCAAAAAATTGCAACTAGTTGAGGAGGTTTTTTTTATTTTTTATTTTTGGATCGTTTAGGAGGTTGCTGTATAAAACAAATATATGATATTGTCACCCATAAAAAAATATAATATTTATTTTTGTAGTATAAATTCTCATTTAGAATTTATTATAATAAGATCTAATAAACGATAAATGATGTGCTAATGATAATATATTTGTTTTCACATGTACATAATATGGATATGGAATCAGTGAAATGAAATCTGTTCTTTTATTTCATGAAAATATTATCTATTTATATATATAAGTTTTCAAAATTTACAATATAATTCACAAAGTTTCAAACCCATTAAAAGTAGAAAAACTTTAATTTTCTATGCAAAAGTAACATAGTATTACGAAATACTAGAACTATTTTTCTATTTTATTCTCCTTTATCAATCATTTGATATTTAAAATGTAATCTTTTGCATGCATGAATAGTTGGCTATATTTTTCAATAGTATTGAATACTGGCAACGAAAAAAAAAAGTGTCATCTTTATTTTTTGTCAACACAAAATTAAATATCTAAAAATATAACTGGAATTTCATTTTTTTAGTTCGTCAAAGATAGTTAAACAGTTATCAATAGTTATATGTATGGTATTATAATCATGTGGTAATATGATAAAATTATCAAGTAGTAAATATGTGGCAATATAATTTAATTATTATTTAACATGATCATTAGTCCTTCCAAATAAAAAAAATTAATATGCAATTCTTTGAATATTTGTTGAGCTATATATGGTATTCTAATTCAAAAAATGTTACTCTATTGGATTTTATCTTTTAAACAAAGTTCTTATATTACCTAAAGAAATAATAATGTTATATTTTATGTGGGTGACTAGTCACCAAATTTTACATTGTGGACTATAGTCTAGTCCTACATATATAATGTGTTTGTTGTGTGTTAAGTGTACGGGTGTTGAGGTAATTAGTAGACCCAATGGTTTGGAAGAGTTCGTTCAGCATTTCGTGTGTGGCCTTGCCTCGACCATCGGCCTGTAAGTACTAAGAAACAGCTGAAAACGTACATACCGCAATCCTCTGCCCCATCTGGGGTCAAGGCCAAGGGGCTGGTCTACGTCGGCATGGTCCCGAGTAATTTTGTGGCCACTGGCTGCATTTTTCATGTTTTAAATCCGACTACAAAGCTAACTAATTTTTGGTGTAGTCGATATGAATTTAAGAGTTTATTTCCTTCTGAAAGCGAGTGTCAAGTTAAATGTGCAATTAGGAATAAGCTCATTGACGAAACTCAATGTGCCCATAATTTGTATATTCCGCACTGAAAGAATCATCTCACTCTCTGGTATTTAACATAATTAGCCCGCCGGAGACAACATTATCGCACATCGAACAGGTATGGTAGGGAATAGTAATTTAAACGGCAACAGACTCCATTTAAATGGTGTCACATTAACAAACTGAAGATGGAATACAAAGAAGGGACCCTTTTCCTAGAAAGCTTTCAGAAAATCAGAATCTTGCACGGTTGATCTTTGGCATGAAAAGGCTTTAGAGGTTGCGAAATGGGACCAAGCCGAAAGGGTCAAACTACAATCACAACGAAAGAAACGACAGAACAATAACAAATTAATAAAAATAGAATGTGCCTCAGGAATAAGAACAAGAACCCTACAATTGACCAGAAATTTAACTTTCTCCCGTCTGTCTATACGCTGCATAACCCCAAACGGCAGTTCGCTTTGTTTCACTGAACAAAGAACACTATGCAATGAGTATCATTACCAAATCAACAAAAACGAACTGTTCAATATAATCAATTGAAGTACCTCTGCGTCTTCACCTCCAGCAGGTTTAGCAGAGCTGTCAACCTTCTGAACTTCTTCAACTGCAAAGCAAAAAAATAAATTAACGTAAATAATCGTAAAATTTAAAAATAAGCCCATGGAAGAGACAGTGGAATACAACTGGTGTTACTGAAAGCAAATTAATGAGACTTAAGGACAAGGCATAGAGACAAAAGTGCAGGTACAAACAGAAACAGTTCCAAAGCATCATACACTGTACCAGAACAATTAAGATCGGAAGCTGGAAATTTTGAAGGTGGGAGGGAAAGACAAATAATCTTGCACAACTTCGAGTTCAAATTCATGGAAAAACTATAAAACAATATCATTATCTTGCAAAAACCAAGAGTATCCAAATCATGGATGGTCTTTTTTTTTTAAGCAATTATTAAATCAAACTAACAAAATTGAAGATTTACGGGTATCCTAAGACAGTCACCACCCCATAACCATTAGTACGTTTCAAACAATTGCCACGTACAAAAATTGCAAAAACAAGTCTGCTTATAAGCCCTGTACCAATCACTGACACTATAGTTCTAATGCCTACGTGTATATACTACTATGCTTTGCAAGCCCAGCCCCACTCCACACCCTTTTTTCTCTCGTCCAAACTGCCCTGTTGAGCGGAGGATATAGGTAGATTGATCCCATTACACATACAGACAAACACCCTCTACAGGGAAATTTATTTGGTGTTGACAACCACTGCCTACCAGTCAATATTTTGTCACTGTTTCAGGTTGAACCTGCAGCATACCTACTATTCAACAGGAACAGCATTAACTGGTGTTCCAAAGGTCATGAAAAAGCTCAAGGTTTATTTTGGTTGATTCAAATTACACACAAGCAATCTCCTAATCACACCATTTACTGTTCTGTATAAGAATCTCATATGTTGAGAATCACAATACATAAAAGAAGCATTCATTATACAGATAGCATAAGCAACGCAAACCCACAGGGAATAGGAAAAAAAGAATCAACAATCACACTGTTTCAAAGATAGCATTAATACAATTAAATGTATAGTTAGTCCAAACAAAGATAAAATTACAATTTACCTCCATCCTCTGGAATGTCTGAGGTCCACAATGTGAGGTTGTCCCTCAAGAGCTGCATGATCAATGTGCTGTCTTTGTAAGATTCCTCACTCAAAGAATCCAACTCAGAAATTGCTTCATCAAATGCTTGCTTCGCAAGGTGACAAGCCCTGAAATTTAAGTCATGAAGAAACAACAAGACTTGCTCTCAATTTCATTTTTGGTCATAGCAAACAAGCACATAATATGATGAACTACAAATAAACCAAGATAAGTATGAAACCAACCATACCTTTCAGGAGAGTTAAGAATTTCATAATAGAACACGGAGAAGTTCAAGGCCAAACCCAGTCTAATGGGATGTGTAGGAGCTAGATCGGCCTCTGCTGTGGATGAAGCTGTCTGCAAATATTTCAGCAACATATTACTAGATGTCACGACCTTTACTACAAGTACTGCAACTAGAAAACCTTTTGAGTACCGTACAGTGTATTTTGAGAAAGTGGATGAACATGTACACAAGCATAAATTTTTGGAGAGTAACACTAGGGCCACTTAGCTTTTGCACCAAAAATTTGCATCAACTAATGTGACATGATTTTAAATCATGTTTAATCTCAAAGTGGGACATTTAAAAGTTAATAGCACTCCTACTTCTCTCAATGGGGAAAAAAAACTAAGTCACTAGATAATACCAAAGGAAAAACTAAAACTAAAACAAGTACATTGCCCCCATTTCTAAGCAAATCCCATCTTTGGAGTTCATCATAAAATTTCTTTCCAAACAAATCATAGCACCGACACAGAAAAACCAAAGCGAGAAAAGATCAAACATAATGATTATACCTGATAAGCTTTCAGTGACTGATCGGCAGCCTCTTTCTTCTCCTCACCGGACTTAAACTCTGCCAAGTACCGATAGTAATCTCCTTTCCTACAATCATATAAAACCTTCAAAAATCACAAAACTCGCTCTCAAATCAGAGAAACAAATATTAAGACAAAGAAACACTCACATTTTGTAGAAGAAGACGGTCGATTCCCCGGCGGTGCAAGACGGTATGAGATGCTCGTCGATTACGGTCATAATGTCACTGCAAATACTGGAAAGCTCAGACTCAACCTTGTTTCTATACTCCTTTATGCGCTTAACATTCTGATCGTTCCCTTTCGCTTCTTCCTTCTGCTCGATCGAGGACAGTATCCTCCATGAGGCTCTCCTCGCACCGATCACGTTCTTGTAACCAACCGATAGCAGATTTCGCTCCTCTACGGTCAATTCCACGTCTAGTTTCGCTACCTTCTTCATTGCATCCACCATTTCTGAAGAATCAAAACAATATATATATATATATACAAAATCAAAATCAAAACCCTAAGTGCAAGGTAGAGTGAGGATCCACCAAATCAAAATTTGAAAAATTGAACACTTAAATAATTTCAAATCGTCCAGAAATACTTAGATTTAAAGAGGAAACCGCCGATTAAACTATCTAAAAGCATATTCAAATCACTTAAAAGCAACACAAACACGAAAAATACTAACAAAATTTCACTTTCCTAGTAACCAAACAGAAAAAAGAAAAGAAAAATATAAAAGAATAAAAGAAGAAGAAGAAGAAGAAACCATCATAGCGCTCAGCCTGCTCGGCAAGCTTGGCGATGTAGACATAGTTCTCTCTTTCTTTGGTGGAAGCCATGGCCTCTCTCTCTCTCTCTCTCTCTCTCTCTCGTTTCTGTCTCCTTAAAAATAAGAGTGAGGAACTGGTTTGGTTTCTCTTGGGGTGAGGGGACCGATTGGAGGGACTCAAATAGGGGAAAAAAACTTGATACCGAGTGGCGAGTGCGCTTTGGGGGACACCCAAGTACCGGTCCCGCCTCCTTCTTTCCATGTTTCAGCCCCACGCTCTTTCAAGGAGCGTTTTCTCAAGCTTCACTTTAATTATTAAAGGGTCGTTTGGCCTTTGCGGAGCTGCTCTTAGCTTTTAAGAAGTAACTTGTTATAGAAGATTTTTAATTAGACTTAGTGTGTTTGGTACGAGGAAGAAGTGGAAATAAGGGGAGGTGTGAGGGGATTATTGGATGGATTTGAGGTATGATGATTGTTGAGTGGGAGGAATTTTAGAAGGAAATGCGTTAGACAAGGAATTTTAAATTCTCAATTTTAACCAACTTTTAATCCCTTCAAAATTAGAGAGATTTTAGGAGGGAGATGCCCACTCAAGTATCAGAGTAGTTATTCTAACTATAATCTTTCCATTTCTTTCCACTTTTCTCTCTTATTAAATAATATAATAGAGATGATTTTAGTCTTCTCTCCTTCCTCTTATACCAAACACAATAAGAGAAGAGTGGGTTCTTCCTCTCTCACTTCTATTCCCTAGGTAATATATGTCCACTTCTTTCCTATCGTCCCTCCCTCCTATTAAACATAATCTTAAGGATGGTAATGCTTACTTATACAAAGTTGATTATACTATCATCATACAAATTCTCAAAAATACTATTCTACAGTACATAATATATTCATACGAATTATGAAAACATCATTCTACAATATATATATATATATATAATGTATAACTTACCAAACATTTAAATACTAGTAATTTTGTAAATTTAATTTTCTAAATACCTAATTTTTTTGGTCATGATGCTCATAGTTGCAACACATCATAATTATGGATGTTTAAAATCTGCACGATTAGATTAATCTAATCTGCACAAAGATTTGCTCTTGTGCAGATTGGATTGGATCAAATTTTTAAAATTTGTACTTTTACAAATTGAATTGGATCAAATTTTTAAAATTTGCACTTTTACAAATTAGATTATATTTTATACCTTAAAAATTTTCGATCCAATCCAATCTTATTAGTTGTAGTTTATAATATAAAATTTTATTATATAACTTACTCCACATGATTAATATTTTCTAAAATATAAAGGTTAAATTTGTGCTTAAAATATATAACTCATGAAAAAAACCAAAATAAAACTCAATTATAAAGACTTATTAATTAAGTTTAATTAACCAATTAAAAGTAACTGATCCAATTCACAGATTGAATTAGTTAAAAGATTTTATACGGATTGGATATAATTTTTAAAATTCATACTTAACGTGGATCGGATATAATGAACCAAAAAAAAAAAAATATGGACTAGATGAATACCCCTAGTCACAATTAGGGTTGACAATTTGTGATATGACACAACAATGCGACTCGAAACCCGCACGGAGTTAGAGTGTCTGAGTTTATCCTAAACGAGTTCATGTCAAAATCGGATTGAACCTGCAAACCTGTTTATTAAACGGGTTGGATTCGGGTTGACTCACCAACCCGAAACTGACCCGTTTAATGAACGGGTTAATTTCGGATCAAACTGTTTATGACCCTTGTAATACTTATTTGAAAATATTAGTATATTTTTAAGAATTTATTATGCACATATATTGAGATTTTATGTGGTTTTAATTTATTTTTGGTAAATATTAGTATTTTAAAGTCATAAAATATGCATAAATTTATGTTAAATATGTTAAAAGCATATATTTTAGCTAATTTGGATTAAACGGGTCGTATCAGTTAACTTGATTAGAGTATAACTTATTTGAATAAACGAGTTATACAGATCGTATCGAGTTAACTCATTTATAAACGGATTGGGTTCGGATTAGAATTTTTGACATGAATAATAAACATGTCGGATTCAGATTGAAGCATATATTGTTATATATGGATATTGGCATAATACAAATACGACTCGCAAACACGAATTGCCACCCCTAAACTCACAATAGTAGTCAATCTGAGAGCATATTGGAAGTCCGTCGCAGAACATATCGGAAAGGAGAGTACGAATTCACTCTGAGCGCGTGAGATTATATGCAATGGAAATGATGATTGCGGGGTCAGAATTGGAAGGTGGAATTCAAGCGGGCCTAAAAGAGTTTTGGACTTTTTTTCTAATTAATATAAATTGTAATAATTTTGATTGTAATAGTACGCGCTGCCCAATTATGGCTATGCCTTGAAGACCGGACCGGAACCGGTCCAGTTGGATTTGTTGTCATTTTCTATTTTAAATTTGTAAGCAAATATAAATGCACAATTTAGAGTGCATAGATACCGGCACAGTCTCATCTCTTGTTCAAACAAATCTACTCCAAATATTATCAGTTCAATTATTCCCACACCTAACCATTTACTTTCATTGTGGTTAATTCATGCATTTGTTGAATTTTGTACATACTTTTATAATTTTCAAATGTATATTTCAATATACAATTAATCTAGAGAAAAAAAGTGTTAATTTTCTTAGTTCGTATTTGTTTGTATTATCATGAAAAGGTTATTGTATTGCGTACGAATGTGAACATATTTATTGAGTCAACTGAGAATGGAATATAATAGTCACAAAAAAGATCTGGTTCGTGTAAGCTGATCACTAAAAGTGGCAGCTCTATCTATTGTTGACAAATATGATCACCCTTCATCTTGCTCCGAAGACTAGTTAATCAAAACTTTAAATGGTGTCAATTTTAATCTATTAAAACATGACTAACTTCAATTTTAATCTATTAAAACATGACTACCTATACACATATTGACAATGATACATTCCAAGATTTCCAAAAAAAAAAACAAAAAAAAAAAAGGAAAAAGAAAAAAGAAAAAATAAAAAAAGGAGACATATCAAATGTCGTTGCTTGTATTTTCTGCACGAAGTGATTGTTCTTAATCAAGAATGCACCTACCAAAGTGTAGAGAGTCAATTGCATCACAACTTCGTAGCATGTAGAGACTAGAGTTACAGCCTTACAGGCCAAAGAAAATATAATAATAATAGGAATAGCAAACCAAGACTTGGAGTTGGAGTCTTTTAACTTCAAGATAAATTTCGTACTTCTTAGTTTATTTTGTTTTATTTCATAATTTTTTGCATACTTTTGTCAAAAGAAATTAATTTGTTGTACTGATCCCCTGGTCATTGGCAATAATTTCAACAGTTTAAGATCCAGGAAAATAAGGCCTCTATATTTATGAAGTGTTTTCTTTTTCCTTCTTTTTTTTTTTTTTTTTTCAAATTTTTGATGGAAGTCTTTTTGCTCGAAGTGATTCTATTGTGAATTTCCCCATGTTGGCATTTATAGATAAGGCTAACTGCCAAAGAGGGTTAAAATATAAACAACATGGTCCTATTTTCTAAACTTGATGCATGCTTAATAAGGAAAATTCACCACTACGCACTTCCTTTTGATTTTATTTTCTAGAACAAAAGTTTTAGGCCTTTAAGCCTTTGTAACAGTGGGAGCCTAACAGCATCAACTGCCCTTTGGCTTGGAAATACCAATGAAATCCTAAAAACATTTAAATATGTATTTCCAATTTTCCATATGTATTTTCCTCTAAAAGAGCTCGTTTAATTTGTTCATAATCATGAGGAATGATAAAAGGTAGATACAGAGCAAGTTTAAAGCCTTAACTGTTTTTGAATAGTGCAAGCTTTTCATCCATTTTGATTAGAGCTCGAGGCCAAAACGCTAAAGAATTTGGCTCCTAGTTTGTCTCACATTACATCCTTTTCATCTTTTAGCTGTATTTTACACTTACAAGCACTTCAGAGCTACAAGCTTGCGGTAATGAACTGGGAGGATTCTTGCTGCTTCAGGCTGTCTGCAACATGAGCTACCACTCCAACACCGGCATTGTGAAGCCATTCGTTTTTAACCTGGAATCGAAACATAAACTGAAGATTAGAATTAAAACAGAGAAGAAACTTCTCTGAAAAAAAAAGTACGAATGAAACCAGTACATGAATGTTGTTATGGGCAAAGAAGGGCCACATCGCGGAATGAAAGCTGACATCAACTTTTTTCCATCCTAGCTGCTGTAAGCCATGTATCATTTCCTCTGTAAATACACCAGACATATTTCATTAAATCCATTATGGCACAAAGATAATATTTCATAAAAGAACTTTCCCATTATCAGTTCATGTTGCCATGACCTTTACCTTCCATAATATCATGATATTCTACTGTATTTTTCGTGCTAGGCTCATTTTGTGCTGCCTCCTTCGCTTTAGCTGCTTCTGGAGGAAAGTGTGGGCCATCAGAGGAAATTGCCGGGCAATAGTCAACATCTACAACATGCTTATAACCATCCAAAGATCGGCGAGGTGGCTACAGAAATAACATTACATACATGTTAGAGTTATGTCTAAAAGCAAGCGACAAATTTCACATATAATTTAATGACTGAACTGTCTGGCAAAACAAAATTTCATAAGTTTTTACAACTGATTATCAATGAAAATTAGTTGCAAGATCTTAAATTCAAGAAGGGAAAACGTTGAATAAAACATCTTACTTCGACTAGAAAAGACATCAATCACAAGCATTAAAATCTTCATTATAAATCTTCCAGTAAAATGACATAGCAACTGGAAAAATGTGGCACTTCTACATCTATACAAGTCTAGCAATCACTGTTTCTGCATTATAAATCTACAGAGTTGCCTACCATAAACAGGCCATCCTGCAGTATTGTCTGCCATTTCCAATTCTGATAAATTTCCTACCTAAATAATTTACATTGTTCCTCTTTAAAAACACATGCCCATCTCTTATCTAAAATCAGCATATTACACGTAGCCACTACATAATGTCCACTTATGTAGTGGTCTTTCCTTAGCTATATTTCTTGTAGAACTTAAAATAATGAATACTGACAATTGGCTTTCTTGATTTACTTTTCCATCAAGTCAATAATTCAAGAAACACTCGGTGAAAACAGGACAGCCATAAGAAAGACCTTATGCATAGAAATTACACCTTGAAAAGTTCTGTTTCCCTGCGAATGGATGACGTCCGCCAACCAACCATGTCTATGTAATGTTCAGAAATTGACATAGTGAATAGACGATACATAAAATGAAAATTACAGTGGTCATCACATTATAAATTAGAATATATTAAACAGGATACGATCATAAGACACATTTGCATAAAGGATGCGAGATCTAAAAGCACCCAAGGCTGATCTGCAAAATACACCAAGCAATTAAGATTATTAGGCTTAAGAAATGGAGAAGAAGATTGAGTAATTATAAAATGCTCTCTGTACGTACATAAACTTTCCATCTTCACAGTCAGAGGCCATTCTTAACAGAAGTGGTGGTTTATCAGGTTTACCATCGGTCAGGAAAAGCTGACTACCAGTTCGACCAGCAAAAATAGGAGCAATAGGTGCAGCCAGTTTTTCTAATAGAGGAACTCCCAGCAAAAATGGAAGCTGGACAACAACCAGGGATAAGAGAGAGAAAATCAAATGTAAGAAGGCTAGGTCCTACTGACAATGGTATAGTATCTAGGAAATTCAAGAATCACCAGAAGCAAACAAAGTCTTAAAATCTCACACCTGGAAGGTTAAGCAGAAAGGCACTCCCGACATTAACTAATTAAATATAGCTAGAAGGATAACAATTTTGTCACTGATGTGCTTAATTTTAGTATCTTAACTCGTTTTTTGAACCTAAAGCTTCATAAAAGTGTACATTTGACTTGCCTACAGTTTATTGGAGTACAATTAAAATTTGTGAACTTTCTACTAAGCACATTTAATAATTATGATAATAATTATTAAAAGGCAGAAGACTGCTGAGAGTTCCTATTAAGATGAGATTCGAAAGAAGAAACAAAGATGATAGAACAACATGATTCCAGACTGTTAACAAACTAAACGTTACCATGTTATAATCACAATAAAATAAGGTGTTAGGCTATACCCTTTTGAACAAACCTGCTTTTTCCCTCTGACCCCAAGATGTGGAGTTGCCAAGGTTATAAAATTGATTGGCTCCAGCCCGGCAATCATACCTCGCTTCGAGGAATATGCTGTTTGTAAATTTAACATTGCAGACTCGGCAAGATCATTAGGTTTGGCATTACCCAGGGAATGTGGAGAGTAGAGAACAGCAACAGCATATCTGGCAAACAAGCCACCAAGAGAATGAGCTAAAAATGAAATCCTCTTCAGGCTCTCTGTCTTTTGCACAACCTGCATGACCTGTTTAGGAGGAAAGCCACAGGTAATGCAACTAAATCAAATCATTCCTAACAAAATTCACATAATGAAGCATATAGAATTTCTACATAGATTTCAGATTCTATGAAGCATTGACATTAGTGCATTGACATTGGAAGTCAGAATTTCTACATAGATTTCAGATTCTCACTTCTTCTGCTAATCGTTTTCCAGCTCCATCTATACCAGCAAAAGTTTTGGTGTACGTATTAGATGAACTTGCTGCAAAACATCAACACCTACATCAAGCTCATGCACTAGAATTATTAGCATAATCAAATAGAAACTCATGCACAGATGTCCTTTAGAAAATTTTTTTAACGTGAGTATGACAAGTGTTCCCTTAGTTGGAAACCAAGAGGCTAGAAACCTTGTTAGCCCTATTAAGCCCTCAACAACCAAACTGTTTTTTTCTGGGCTAAAACTTATTTCCTCTTATGTTGTTCTATGTATCACCTATCAAGAACTATGAAGCATTGACATTAGTGCTGTGATCCTACATAATGAAATGTGTTGTAAGCACATCCCAAAATTTATGAGTTGACATCTATGAAGCATTGACATTAGTGCTGTGATCCTTCATAATGAAATGTGCTGTACGCACATCCCAAAATTTACAAGTTGACATAGTGTGGTATCACAGTATCAGAACTGTTTTTCTTCTCTCCTGCAAATGCTTCTGCAGTCATGCTTTCCCCATTGAGTTCTCTATTAATCCAGCCCAACATCTAACTATCTCACTGAGTAACTTTTACATGTGAATCAATCAAAAAATCCTCATCTGAAAAATCACTAAACCTAAAAAGCACAACATTCCTCTTTTCAACGTGATCAAGCCAGGACGAAAATAAAACAAGTGGTAAGATTTTCCTATTTTTGCACCCTTCTTGATAGAATTAATGAGCAAAACGCTAAGCCGAGTATGATGTTTACTACTCAGTTTTGTTATGTAACTAGGATATCCCAAGCAAATGAGATTCTCATATGTTTAAGTCACCTCTCCCCTTAACAGTGAGTCAGTGAATCTCAATGGATGACCCTAAAGTTCCCACGTGTTAGAGAATCTAACTCTCTTGGGTCCTGCTTGATATTTGGTCAATTATCAACTTGAAGGAGAAGAGCAAAAGTTGGATCTATGTGATTTGAAATCAGAATAAACTGAAAATAAAGGAAAGGAACATACCGTAAATTAGGAATTTTCTTCCTAGACGTTTTTTCAACTCTGCTTCCACATATGTCCAGTCACTTGGGCTGTAAAACTTAATATCAGTGAAGTTTATGTGGCTTGAAAGACAAATGAAACTAAACAATGAAACACTACCACAAAACAGTGTGATCAAATTTAACCAGATACTCATCCAATATATAGTCGATTCTCAAAAATCAAGAAAAAAGTTGCAGTTTTAACAATAAAACAGGTAAATAAATAACTTGGGCATTCAGCATATGGAACTACATCTTATCCTTTCAAGTTTTCCTCTTTATTCATTCCAAATTTCCCCTTTTAATATTTTTTTTCTTCCAAATTACCACCACAGCTTTTAGTAGATCATTATCAAAAGTTTGTTATACAAATCCCACAATTGTCTTGGTTCAGTTTTTACCTGGCCAATATGCCATGGACAAGGACAAGGAGATGATCAGGCTCATTTTTACCATTTGCAATGCCCCTGGACGATCCAAAATTTCCTTGAGTTGTCGTAGACATAGCTTGCGCTCTAAGGCCTTGATTTCTCCAATTATTGTTTGTGCCTGTATAAGATTTTAATACAAAAGCCAAAATGAAAAATGGATATTCACTTGCTAAAACAATTCCTTCACCGAGTTCTCTGAAACAATGCACGATATATATCAAAATTTTCCCCAAACAAACAATCAACCGTAAAAAGCATATAGAATGCCAGAACTTAAAAGCCACGTATTAGGCCGTAATGGAAAACGAAAGGGGGAGAGTGATCCAGAACAAGATAATACTTAATTAGGATTTTATATTATTACATTGTTATTAATTAGGGTTATTCAGACTTATTATTAGTATGTATTTTATTAATTAGTTAACCTATTGTTTAGTTGCCTATGTTAGTGTGTAGGTTCCCAATTGTGTTAATATTCCTTTCTATAATTAGGCCAAGGTGTAAGAACTATATGGAGACTTGTTATGATTGAGTGTAATATAAAGTATTCAGATTTCTTCTTCTTCTTCTTTCTTTTTTTTTTTTCCCTTTTTTTTTTTTTGGGTTAAATTACCACTGTATGTTTCTTGGCGTACGTAACTGTATGCATGCATGCATGGTTAAAAAAAAACAATAATATAAGAAAATGAACATACCTGAGTTTCCTTGTCCCTTTGTCTTTCCACGTACGTGGCCCCAAAATTCAATTTCTCCAACGCATGATAAAGTAAAAAAAATGGAACGTGGTCAATAATTGGGCCAATTATAATCATCAAGCTTCTGATTTTTTCACTTTCGTTTTTGTTGTTCGCTAGTACTGAAAATCAGAATCANTTTTTTTTTTTTTTTTTTTTTTTTTTTTTTTTTAAAGCTGTCTTGATTCGATTTTGTCTTTAAAATCTCTCCCTAAATTCCTCTCTTTCTCTATATTGTTTGGATCTTCCCATTCCCACCTCTTTTCTTGCTTGGTTCTATATCAGATAGAGTGTTTCATTCTTTATTTACTTGCACTCTAAGAGAAAAGTTTTTGTGGGACCCCATGATCAGAAAATTTGAGAAAGGGACGGAGAAAGGGTTTTTAGCTGAATTACCATATTCCCTTGTAAAATAAAAAGTAGAATTAGATACTAAGTCTTTATTTTTGGAAAAAATAAAGCTACATATTTATTTAATGATAAAACTACCCTACTATAATGTTAGTATAATAAACTTTATACATATATATATTTATATATGTACATATTTACAAGTTTATAAGATGGTTTTATTCTGTTACATGTTCAATTGTCATGTACCATACAAGACAAGGGAATTCAATATTTTCACGAATTAGCGATCTATTCATCTAATTGGCGAAACAAAAGAGTTTATTTATAAAATGAAAAAACAAAGCAAAGGAAAGCACAATCACAATTTACTAACCCTACTTTGTTTTCTATTTCATTGAAACAAATTATAAAACTAGTAATAATTTTAATTTTAAGCACAAAACGAATCAGAGTATAAATCTATCAGACTCTTCCCTACACAACGTTCAAGCCTTCAACGTGTTAACAACAAACAATATTCGAAAAGAAAATGCCTCAGCTTGAAAAAATAAAATAAAATTACAATATAAATCTTCCTTGTGCATATCGATTCCATTAGTCCCAACTCGGTAATTATTGTAATGTACCTTTCTTTTTATTTATTTTTTTTTTTTTGTTGGACGATATATAATGAATGTATACATCTAATAAAATCAGCACTATACCAACCCCAAAGAACTTGTTATACTAAGTCCTTTACAAATTCAAAGTATCAAACTTAACCGAAGTATTATTAAACTTAAAAACTTTCATCCATAAAAAAATAAAAATAAAAAAAAAAACAGCTGTTCCTCAGAATTCACAAATTGGAGCCATTAGAGATAAAAGAAACAAACAGAAACAATCAATTCCCTCAAAATTCAAAGTCTCCCCAAAATTAGGTTACGCTAAATTGCATAACAAGTAGAGAAAAGAAGGAAATACCAGAGGAGAATCCCAAAGACGACGAAGAACAACAAGACGAAGACGACGATGACGAAGAAGAGGATGATGAACTCAGAGAGCCATTTCTTCGATTAGCAGTGAATCTGGGCGAGTAAGCGCAACGCGCGTGTATCAGAGGCGCCGAAGCCATATGTGAGCAAAAATGTCCTATATATACAGCAGAGAGAGAGAGAGAGAGAGAGAGAGAGAGAGTGGGAGAGAGAAAAGAGAGAGAGGGGTTGTTTCTTTCTGGTTTGAATCAAAGAAGAGTCAGCATCGACGCCATAATGTTTGTCATCATCATCATCATCATCATCATCGTTATCTTCTTTCTTCTTCTATCCACGCCCTTCAGCCTCTGTCTCTGCCCATTCTTCTCTTCGAATAACATTAACAATCAGTGAGCTCTTTTTAGTTTTACCGTTACACAACAACAACAGCAACTCCCTTTTCCCTTTTCGCTTTTTATATTTTTGATCCATATCGAAAATTATTTATTGTTGATGCCCCATTTTGGGAAAGCGATCATTCGTGACAAAAATAATTTCACATGGAGGAGGCGCCGAATACAATGGCCAATCTGGATCTGACACCTGTCTGGTAAGAAGCAAATGAAAATTATGAAATAATAAAAATCTGGGGCTGAGCTAGGCTGGGACACGAGAGTGTCTGACTGATAATATTACAAGGCACATCTGACGAACACCATACATTAATTTTTTTTTTTTTGTGAACGCAAACACTATATACAAATTAAGTAGATTTGGGACTCACGTGTAAATTTAGATGAGTGAGACTTAATCATATTAAGAAAAAACGCTAAACTTAGTCTTTTTTACTCATATATAGAGATATATATACATACATATTATCATTTTAGATGTGAAATTCACTGTAGTTAATAATATTACAAATAATTAAAAATATTTTAATAAAATTCATATATGTCATGTAATGAAACTTGAAAGTGAACCTCACTCTTTTTTTTTTAATTAACGTGCGGTGTTAGATAACACGGGTATATATCTTTGTGTATTTCGATTGCTATCACTTTAGTAAAATGGTAAATGACACACGTGGTCGTATTTAGCAAGTAGCATCACTCCAAAAAGTTCTATCATCAACTAAGACGTCTTAGTTTGATTCCAGCAGAAAAGAAAGAAAGGAAAAAAAAAAAAAAAAAAAGAAAAGGAAAACACTATTTGTTAGTTTTTAGTATATTTGATAAGGAGCATAGAGATTTTGGAAAATTTGTAAAGAATAGATATAGTATTTAGCATTTTTTTTTTTTTGACGTATTAGTATTTGGCAAATTATTATCACTCTATAGCTGTCTATCATCAACTATTTATCAAGTTTGATTCCTAAAAATAGAGAGAATTCCCCATTAGAGGCAATGTATCTTGTCGAACCTACTAAACATGTTAAATTTGTAATCACAAAAGTATATCAAAATTGGTAAAGACCTTTTAATAATAAGATATTGTCATATATTATATATTTTTTTAAAGAGATTTATATTAGTATGAATCAAAAAAAAAAAAAAAAACCAATTTCCTTCAACTAATTGTGAGTTGCCAATCTTGATCAGTATTGGTCGGACAACTGCTATTTTACCCTTTTTTGACTCCATGATCAATATATATTGGCATGACTTGTAATTATCTTTATTCTATTAATGTCTGAAAAGAATTGGCATAAGAAAGAATGATACATATATATAACTTGCAACTGCAGCTTGCAACTGCAGTTGAGTTATGCTTTGCACAAGGATAAAAACACCTTATTTTCGTCGTATATGGGAACAAAGGACAAAATGGTCAGCTTAGGTGGCTCACCAATAAAAGGGTGATGTCAAATGTAACGGTGGGATTGATCAGCTATTGGTCTTTGAGTAAAATTGGGCAATGAATACCGTACACGATAAGAACGCCGACGGAATGGTGGTGGTGGTGGTGGTGGTGATTGAGACTGGAGAGTGGTTGAAAATGTGAAGTTTAGTGTGGTCGAGTTGAAGGAGCAAATCAGGTGGTGACAATTGGAAGACAATTATTGGGAAGCTCCTTGCTAGCGGTTCATACCCATCCGCCATTTGCTTTTATAGTTTGTTTATGTAGCGTGGCAGCTGCAATTTTGGACGGTCTAATTATTTTCTTTTCTTCGAAGGAGTTCCGTAAGGATCCTTTTGAAAACTTGGATTTTTAGATAAAAATTTTAATACATTTCATTTTCTTATATTTTGATTGAAACAAAAAAAATAATATAATTTTTCTTTTAAAAAACTGAGAGTTTGATTTAATGTTTATTTTTTTAGTATATAGAATTTTGACATATTAATTAACAAAACTGAAAGTGTAAATAAAGTTTAATAAACTTTTAAAAAAAGTATTTTCTTCTTTTTTTTTTGACTTTTTCCTTACAATTTTTTTCCTCCAAAATCCGGGTTCCAAACAGAGCATAAAACAAAGACAATAAAATATCGGAATAACTGTAAATATATATATATCCTGTAATTTAAGTGTCCTATAATTTTAATATCAAAATTTGAACTCTGCAAAATAATATCAATCAAGAATTTGTGAAAGTTAATATTCTGAACTAACTTTTTATTGACTAATTTAATAAGAAAATGACAATAATATTCTCCATCAAAATTAATTAGTAATATTTTAGAAAGTGTTATTATCTTTTTATTGCTAAAATAATTTAAAAATTCAACACATGGTATCAATTTTTACAAATTATTAATCTTAGCATTTTGTTTATAAAAGTCTAAATTTTGAGATTAAAAATACTCAAATCTCAAAGTATTTTTTTTTCACAATTAAAATTAAGAAATAATAAATATGGTAATAAAATTAAGGAACTCTGATATATTAGACATATCACAGCTCTATTTCTTTGTTGGCATGTAGAGCTACAGAAATGGAAGTACGGTTGTTACTAATACAGCTCATATAAAAAATAAAAATTAGAAAATAAAAGCCCACTTCAAATAGTGTCGCTTTAATATTAGATTTGGGATAATATCATCCAGGGACCTCAAACTTTCCCCAATATATCACTTAGGTCCCCAATATTTTTTTTTTTGGCATCATTTGAATCCTCAACTAATTATTTTTAGTCTCAAGTTACTCTTTTTTTTTTTTTTTTTTTTTTTTTTTTTGAAAAAAGTGGGGCTTAACTAATGACCACCACTTACTACAAATTAAAGGAAAATGACACACACACACTACCAAGGTTTGAACCCCTGATCCCCCCCAAACACACACACACAACCCTCAAACCTTGGACCAACTGAGCTAGTCCCAGTTGGCAGTCTCAAGTTACTCCTTAGGCACATTTCCATCAAAAATTGGTGTTAAAAGGACACGTGCTACGCACATGCTTTCTCCATTGTCTTCTTTGCCACTCTCTATCGTCTTCTTCGCCTGTTTCAAAGATGCAAAATATATCCAAAAATTTTAGAGGCTTTATTGGATATTTCTTACTCACTGTAAGTTAACCATCTTCTCGAATTGAAGAAATGCGAGAATCCTAGCCTGTGTAGCTATATTTGAAAACAACCCATCTAAAAATCTACTCCGATCCTATCAGACACATCATTACAGAGCTTATACTATGCCTTAAATAAGTGTTTCAGTGCAACTCCAAATGCTTCTCTTACTATGCAATATAACCCTCTAATGCAAAATATATCATTAATATCTGAAATTGACATGTTAAGATGATCTAAATTAAGAGCTTTCAAAGTTCTTGGGCCATTCAAACTGCGAAATTGAACTTGAAGAATTATGGTTGTAAATTTTTTTTTTAAAAAAAATGAAAAACTGCAATAATCCTTTAAGAGGGAAAACTTGAAGAACAATGAGTTTATGACCAAACAATCATATAAAGGCATTTGATAAAGGGTTATTATCATTTTTATACTTTCTATTTTGATATTTTGTTCAAATTATACCTTATATTTTAATTATTATCAACATTGACCCTTATATTTGAAATTTGTTACAAATTTATACCCTGATACCAATTTAGAACAATTAATTTACCAAAATGTCATTTAAAAAATTAAAAATAAACTGTATAAAAACTTATCTGAGAATAAGTTTAGTAAATCATCTTGGTAAATTAAATGTTCTAAATTAGTGTGAGGGTATAAATTTATAACAGATTTTAAATCTAAGAGTCAATGTTGATAATAACNATACAAGATATATCCCTTTCATAAATTATAGAACCCTCTCAAACTCAACATAATACATTCATATTCGTTAACATTAATCATTATTCGAACAATTATATACATATAGTCTTTACTAAGACTTTTTTTTCTCTAACAAAGAACCACCACTAAATTCTAAGCCACTGGGAACTTTAACATCAATAGATTATGCACTTCTCAAGCCTATTATTAGCAATTAATCAACCTTCATAAAATGATTTGCAATTATGAATAACAGAAACAAGCAGAGTGAAATGCAAGCCTGTTCCCAATATGATGATGATATCGGAAGAGACATATTGTGTTCAGTAAGGAAGCACCGGAATTCATTTTCGAATTTGTCCAATTCTGTTTCTAGAAGCCCACTATCCAACCGCGCTTATCCCTCGACGTTTTCAAGTCCTCTGAGATTCTTCAACGACTTCTTCAGATTTGAAAGGTACCTTTTATATGCAAATGCATTATCCTTCATGTACTCCTTCAAAAATACTACTCTTTCTTATCGGTATTAAGGTAAAGATGACTAGAGAGACGAAAACAAACCCCACCCGACCTTTTTTGGTTTTTGCTATTTGAATTGGGGAAAATTGATAACCCAAGGTTTTTTTTTCCCAAAGTTTCCCTCAAAGAAGACGATGGAGAGCTACAAAGAAGACCATGTGCTAGTGTTTTAATGCTAATTTTTGACGGAAATGTGCCTAGTTAGGACTAAGGTGGGACTAAAAACAATATGTTGAGGATTCAAATAATATAAAAAAAAAAATTGAAGACTTAAATGATATGTTGAGGAAATTTTGAGGACCCTAGGTGATATTATCCATTTAGATTTTGGCAAAGTGATTTGCTTAGTGTTGACAATAAATTTATGATAAGGTCCCAAAAATCGAAGTTTACATGACATGTTGACATACTGTCTCGATACATTGGATAGAAAAGCTTTGGTGTCTTGTCATACCAAGATGACCACACCATATTAGAATATGACCACACCATATTAGAATAGGTTCTCACCATCCTACATAAAAGTATTAGAAGCATGCTCAAGGTACCATGTAATGGTGGAGGTAGACATATGGCCTAGCTAGGTGGTCACAATGGCCGAGGTGTTCATATAACTAAGGTCATCATATGCTCAAGATGGACATATGGTTGAGGTGGCTACCGCGACTCTGAATCCTAATTCTAAACTAACAAGACAAAGCCATAAAAATCTCACAAAATCAAGGAACAAAAGCAATCCCATGAAATGAATAATTATTTAGCAAAGTCGTGATGATATCAATACAGAGGCCTCATACATTCATGTTCATACACTGTACCTAGATAGACCAATATATAAGGAGTAATATATAATGAGAAAGAGGGATGACAATGGAGGGATGACAATGACTTACATCTTATTCCCATTCTCTCTCTGGAAATGGAGAGACCAAAAGGCGTTTTTCTTCAATAATTGATACCTGAACTTTTTCCTCTGTGAACATTCAACCTCCAAGCTCAAGAACAAGAGGTGCAAGCATTAAAGTTGATCAATGACTAGTAGAAATTGACTGGTAAATTTACCCTCAACAGTTAGCATTCATAGTAATAAGTTAATTATTTAGCCGGTTGAGCTTTTAATTAGAATCCAGATACATACTTATCTTTTTCTAATGCGAGTCTTTCTTATATAGTCAGTCATGGAATTGTGTTGGCCTTTTTTCCATCATACTCAGAATTTAATTGCCTGACGAGTGCATTGTAATCATACTAAAAATTTGTTAATGGGATTACTAATAGTTTCAATTATTTCAATTTCTTTGAAAATGGAAAAGACAAATCAAATGTGATTAAAATACTATTTACCAAGAAAATCACAACAAACAAGTATCAAAAACAATTTTTTTTCCCTTCTGTTGACTAATATACAATTATAAAAAGCGACTCTATTGATTGTCCGAAAAAGTGAAACGATTGAACTATTAAAACGCATTTGTGTCGTGAGCCAAAATGGATTAATGACATTTTGAATAATAAAATTAAATTGAGCAATGATTTATCAAGATTTAGAAAGTATTAGTTAAATGATCAATTTGAAATTAATTTCATGGTGACTATATTTCCACCCTTTTGTACAATCTCCTCACGCTATTGCAAAAACCACACCTCAATTAAAATTAAAGTTTTGTTATTACTTTATCTACTCCTAATTTTTCTTAAATTGTCCTTTAATCTAATTTCATTAGTTTCCTTCTCACCCCTTATCCCTTTCGCATTTTCCCCTTACTGCCTGAACCACTTTCTTTTCTTTTCTCCACTTTCATATTTCTCATCCAGGATATCAAAAAAAAACTTCTTATTAGTTTTTATTATATTTGATAAGGAGCATAGAGATTTTGGAAATTTTGTAAAGGATAGATGTAGTTTTAGCAAATTAGTATCACTCTATCATCAACTATGTTTATCTAGTTTGATTCCCGAAAAAAGAGAGAAGGGTATTCGGTGGAAGATTAAACGGGTATTAATCATGTTAAATTTATAATCACAAAAGTACATAAAAATTGGTAAACACCTTGTAATGATAAGATATTGAGTAATGCTATAGGACACCATAATGATATGTGTGTTTATTATTGGATGATTTAATTAATAAATTAGGTCCCACATAAGCCCCACCTGAATTATAATTATGATTAGCCAATGACAGACTGATACATTATTGTGGCGTTGGGCACCACTGGTTTCCCATAGCATTATTCTAAGATATTGCCATATGCTTTTTGAAGAGATTTATATAATTGGTATGAATGCAAAAAACCAATTTCCAAAAACTAATTGAGAGTTGCCAACCTTGATAGTATTGGTCGGACGACTACTATTTTATCCTTTTTGACTTCGTCGTTGATCAATATTGATCTCATAGTAGAACAAAAACAATTGCATGATATGTAATTTTCTTAATTGTATTGTCCTAAACAATTAAGCCACGTTTGATGCGCCGTATTGTATTATATTGTATTATGATGTATTGTATTAGATTGTATTGTATTGTATTATTATATTATAGTACTATGCTTAGTTTTGCATTGTATTAAGATGTTTTATTAAAAATTAATTATTAAAAAAAATACTATTTTAAAATTTTAATTTGAAAAATACTATTTTGAAAAACTATTTAGAAAAATATTACTCTAAAATTATTAATTTTTAAAATTGATATTAATAATACCACTTTCTTAAATTAATTTTAGAAAATACCACTTTTAAAGTGATAGAATCATGTGATAGAAAGACATGAGAGATAAAGTAGGAACGAGAAAGTGATGAGAGAGAAATTAAGGATAGAGAAAGTAAGGAGATTTATTATTGTACAATATTATATTACAATATAGTGTAATACAGATCTTTTTTTTTTTCTTAATTAGATAATGTTCTCCATATTGTATTAAATTTTGATGTCGTATTAAATTGCAATTTATTATTAAATTTCTGACCAAAAGCACATATGAGGAGTACATTGTAGCATTTGAAAGAGTACTTAACGGAAAATAAACTGAACAAAAGGATTTCGAGAGTGAAAGATGTATTATTTATATATTTTAGGATTCTTGGAGCTACAAATTAAGAAAAAGTTTTTCTGTTTGTTCATTTCTATGTTGAAATTCTCATATTACCTTTCAAATACATTTTCAGATACCACCACGTATTTTTTTAGTCAATAATTTAATAACAAGTTACAATTTAGATAGTCCATGAACCATATTGCTACAAATCAAAAAGTTTAAGGGCTCAATTGGTATAATTGAAATTTTGAGGACCAAATTACCACAAGTTGGATAGTTCAAGGACCATCTGTATCATAAACCCTATATATATATATATATATATATATATGCATCACACAAATTTGAGTAACAAATGTCAAAGAAGGAAATAAACATGCATCCAAAAAAAGGCTTGTTCCATAGTATTATTTTGTGATTTGACTAGGGAGAAATTAATTAAGTATAAGAACACTTAATTAAAAATAAGCAAGATAATGGTAGAAAATAGAGAAAATGATATAGAAAATTGTAACGATATAATTTTATGTGTCTGAAAATTATTAGCATTTCTGACATCTCAGTCTGTAAGTAAATAAGTGTGAGTGGTTTCAGTGACCATCACCACGTGTTAGATAGTCAGAGTTTCTGACGTAGATAATACCAGTCATATGGTCAGAAACAAACATAAAGATGGTTAGTTTTTCTGACACATGTGATTCTAGTCATTCGATCATAAATATAAATAAACAATACTAAAAAAATAAAAAATTAGAAAATTAAATTTTTGACAGAGGTTATTCCAGTCATATTGTTAAAGATAACAGAAAATAAAAATACTAAATTTAATGTGAACAGTTGTAAATAAGGGTCGTATTCACTACAACTCAACTTGCTAAACAACTCGAAATCACGAATCTGCGGATATCTAAAGTATAGAATTTAAATGTTAGCATAATATATATAGTTAACACCCTGCAAATATTTGAAGCAATAGAAAATAATAGGGTGAGTAGCTCAGTATTTCCAAAATAATAATAATATATATATCTCTATATATATCGAAACTTGGTGTCCAAGTTTCTAGACGTGAAGACGAAAGATGATGATGATAATGAAATATTAGTACAAAGATATGTATGTAAGCGTGAATATTGGAGAGTTGATAGACATAGGTCGAAGAAAATAACGTGAGGATGGTGCTAATAATATGGAGATAATAAAGAGATAATGGAAAATGATTAATAACCGAAGAAGTAAATCAATTTTCTAGGATTTGTAGATGAGTTGGTTGCAGGGAGCTTTACATGAGAAGCTTGATAAGTAGAAGACAAGAATTAGATGAGTCAAGTAAATAAGAGAGAATATATAGAAATAAAAAGAGCTTGTATTGATATGTGAATAAGGAAACTATGTGTATATATCTCTTTTGAACTCCTCCAATTAGAACTAGCTACTTAATATATCAAAATGTGTCCTTTAATAGAATGTTGACATGTGAGTATTAAGTGTGATGTAGTACAAGCTCCTTGATAATATGGCCCTGAACATGGTAATTTTCAATCAGAATTTGACACTTATCTTGAGATGTCAAAGTCTTTTTTTGTCTTATATAATTTTGACACATTATATTTTCTCAATTGACCCTATGTTGTATAATTATCATATTATTTGTGACTTAATATTTTAGTTAGTGACTAATTATTAAAATTTTATCACACCCCAAAACAACGCTTATTAGTTATTTGACCATTTTTGGGTCCAAAATTTAGTATATGCCCAAGCTTAAAAATTTGTAGTTAAATGTTCTACTCAATGATAAAAATAGAAATACAACATATTCCATTTAAAAGAAATAGACATTTAGCTATAACTTTTAAAACGTGGATATTTACTTAAACCAATTTAAAAAAGTGGTCATCCACCTAGGTTTCTCGCCAAAAAATGAGCCCTTTGACTAAGAGTGAAGAGAAATAAATTGGGCCTGGGGCCCAAACCATTGGCTTAATTAAAAGCCACGATTCTAACAAGTGAAAATTAGGCCACGTACAGTGTTTTTAGAAAAGATTGGAAAAATACGGTGGACTAGTTTTTTTCTAGATTTGATACCGTATTTTTTAGAAAAATACTACTTTTTAAAAAGTTTATAGAAAATACCATTTTTTAAAATTGTAACTAGTAACCGATGACCAGTTTTTGAGTACTAGTAACTAGTAACTATAAGTATTTATAGCTGGTAACTAGTAACCGGTAACTATTTTTCAGATACTAATAACCAGTAACCATTTTAAAGTGGTATTTTTCTAAAACATTTTTAACAAAGGTATAATTCTATAAAAAAAAAGCTGTACAGGAAAGAAAACTGATCTACCATATTTTTGTAATTATTTTTTGTTTTTGTAGGAAGAAGTGTTAGAAACCCATATAATGCCTACTCCCCCTTCGGAAAAAAAGGAAAAAAAAAATAAAAAACAAAAACTCGTCTTGATATAAACTCTACGTTCTACAACTCTTGTTTCAGGGATATCTTATGTCCTTCAGGATAACAAAGAAAGAACTCATCCATTATATATTAAAACAAACCCATATGCATACGGCCAATTTGCTCAAAAATAATATATGGCCAAATTTTATGTTAATGCTCAAAGAAAATTATAATCGAATGGAGTGAAGAAAAAAAAATCATTATTTTGTGATCACAATTTTGTGAATCGGTCATTTCACCGTACAAGTTCCTGTTTTATGATAATACAATATGAATTTGATTACATTATAATTACTTATGCTATCTACAAAAGAATTAGGTTCAGGACGATTTTGTGTGCTTAAAAAAAGGAGCAAGCGAGCTTTTTTTTTCCTTTTTTTTAAGCATTAATATAGAATGATCGATTTTTTTTTTCAACCAGAAAAGTATTACTAAAAATATATGTGGAGAAAGTGTACAGAAGGGTGGCAAAAGACCTGCCCTTCATTTTCACCATCATGCACTAACTTGAAATTAAATACTGACCATGGCTACACTAATGAATCCAAATACGGACAGCCCATCACAAAATGCACGTTAAAATCGGCCGAAAACCCAAAGCGTCCATATTATCGAACTCTCCATATTATCGAACTCAGTCGGACTATTACCTGAAACATGTTCTGATGAAATAGGATGAGTTATAAGAGCCGATTAGAATAAGGGTTTCTTTCAAAATTCTATGCCAAGTACCAAAAATTGAAAAATCTCGGATGAAGTTTTTGAAAAATTCCGGATTAATTTTGAGAAATATTATTTTTTAAAATAATTTTTTTTAGAAAAATAGCACTTTTAATAAATATTTTAAAAAATATTAGTTTTTCAAAATTGGTATTTTTCATTAATACTCAAAGTAACCAGTTGGATTAAAAGCGATATTCAATCCAGTTATTTGATTTAACCGAAACTTGACCTGTTATTTTGAGTATCTCATTAATTAATAAAAGTGATAGTTTTCTAAATACTTTTAAAAGTAGTATTTTTCTAATTAAAATGAATTTTTCCAATAATTTCGAAATCCGGGATTTTTCAATTTTTTTGAAAATTACCATAAAAGATCAAATTTCCTCATATTTTAGTTCAACCCAAAATGTTTTTCCCATAACGTTCTCATACTTATAAACAACACGAATTGTAAAATCAAAATATATTTTTGAGAAATTTTTTTTAGAATTACTATATTAAGAACTCACTAACACGAGATGGAACAATTATTTCAAAGCACACAAAGAACGCCAATTCATGCAATAAGTCATCGATCAAAGAGAAACACTATACAACCACATGATATATATGACCAATATTTACCTTAGCTCAACGTATAATAGCCTGTATGCCTTTAATTACCTTATAAGCACAAAGCTTTATAGTGCATGCAACCATCATGATATGACAACTTGTGCTCTTACCTTAGTAGGGTTGCACATAATCCCCACTTAACAGCGCCATACACACCTGGTTATAGTTGGGGGTTTTGTAGTTCTCTGCAGAGTACTGAACATGAATCGTAAATCGTTTTCAATTTAAGTCGACGCCACGATATCTGGTATCTGGAATCGAAGTACTTGAAAAGTCCCAAAAATTAAACCAAGATATTGTCGAGTGTTATATCGATATTGGTAATTAAGAAATTTCTCAATTAGTTGTCTTTATCGAGAATCTATATAGACTGCCTTCGAATTAATTAATCGTAGCAAAAGCTAATTATTGGGTGGGTTTGGAATATTGGGACTGGGGTGAATATACCATCTAAAAAAAAGCAAGAATAGAGTATGAATTAACATTTTCTGACATTAATTTTGCATAAAAAGACGTTGAATCAAGCCTTCGAACAAAAGCGCTTTGAAATTGAACTATCATGAAAAAGGTAACATTGGTCGGCGGTCCCCATATAATTAGGTTCGATATATCGTATCCAGACATTTAGAATATATGATACTAGTTGTATTTTTTCAGTTGGTTTTTAGAAAGAAATTCATAATTAGAGCACGTTTGCAAATGTGCATAATGAAAATCAAACGTAGAACACAAATGTTCTTACTATAATTAGCGAAACAGAGTGCATGAAAAACGTACAATAACACGAGTGTTCTAATTATAATTAGTCAAACACAGAGTACACGGTCCCACGAGCATACATTTGTTTGTATGTATATATATTTTACACGTACGATACCTCAACTTGTATTGGTGCCCAATGTAAACAAAAGGTTATATACTACGTTTTAATTTTTTTCTTGAAGGTAAAAACGAAATTTATTATTAAAATAAGGATAAAGCTAGACGTCTAACTATTATACTAAATTTTTTATACTAACATATGTGGTATATGAGTTGTCCTCATCTAATTAGTGTATTAAAACTTACCACAAATAGATTAAACATTGTTATCAATTGAATAGTTACAAATCACATACTACAAATATTGATATTAAAAATGTGGTACAATAGTTGATTACCCTAAACATTATCCTTAAAATAAACTAATTGCTATAATATGAGCAATATAATCATAAATTTTCCGGTTACAAATAAAACAACTAAACAAAATACATTCCACGTGAGTTTTATTACATATACAAACATAAATGTTTGTATTTGAGTACAAGTGGCCGGCGGTGGTCACTAAACACTCTGTAGAATATTTATAAGTACCTCTATATACATATATATATGTCTATACATTCAAAAACTAAAGACTTAATAAATCATAATAATTAAGGCAAGTACTATATATATATTTATGGGACTAAAATTGCTATATATATATATATACTATAATCCATATTAACGATCACATTATGGAACAAGCATGAGGGTTTTCATCACTGAACATGGAAGTGGCCTTGTCATCAACGAGCGTCGAAAAAGGAGGTTGTTGATTGTAATAATAGCCAAAATCGTGACCGTTCTGAAAGAAGTAATTGGAGGGTATAATCGGAAAGACGGAATCGTAGAAGGCAGTAGTACCGATTGTTGAGTGATCATGATCGTTACTGTGATTGTGCTGATGATAGTACTGCTGAACGGTGATGTTATGTTGGGTTTCTTGGGTGTAGGGCCACATATCTGCCCTTTTCCCAGTTCTCCTTACAGTCTTCAATATCTTCTCTTGGTCTGCCCATCCCATGACGGTCACCTTTTGCATGTTCATGTCCACATCAACATCGTCCACTCCTGATCATATGATATCATCAGACAAAATTAATATAAGCATATAAATATATAATGCATAAAAAAAAAAATCCATATACACACATATATATGCAGCCTGGAAAATCAAATATTTATAGAGAAAAACTTAAGATGATGAAATTAACTAAGAGAGAATTAATTTTAAAGAGAAAAAGGTATATATTTACAGCTACAGATACATGTATATACATATATATACATGCGTGTATATGTGTGTATATATACACACTCATGTAATGTGTACATAAATTCACCTTCTAGGTTTAGAAGAGCTTTCTTTATCTTGCTCTCGCAACCAGCGCAGTCCATTTGAACTATCAATTCTATCTGCAGTTGTACGTATCACAAAACCGTTATTTCGTCATTAGTTCACGAACAAAGAAGCTGTCTGTCTTAGCTGCTGCTAGTATATGTAGCATTTTATACTTTAGCAAATTAATATCTTAGTATATGCTAGCTACTACTTTATAAGCACTTCCAAAGCATGCATCTGGGACTGGATTCCCAATTATTTGGACTTAAATATATATATATTTATATATGTCTGTGCTCTGATGACTCTAAACCAGCCCAGGCTTTCCATTACAAATGTAGTATATGCATTAATTTGCACAAAAAATATAATAACTTCTTTTGAATCACACTAACATTAGAACTACCATGTATTAATTAGATTAATTTTGTTATAATAATAGTGCTTTAAAGGATAAGTCATGTGATGTTTGATCAAAGGACCACCAACAAGAAAATGCGAAAATTTATGGGGTGACACTTGTATACGAGGGGGGGAAAAAACGTAATCCCTTGTGAAACAAATATATAATAAACATATAAATATATGTATATATAGATATATAGAAGCTCCCAATGACTAGCCTATGAACTGAAGGAATATATATATGTAAACTCCTATGTATATCAGGCCGGCCGGTGTGTACGAAAGACAAACTAAAAGAAAATGGGGAGACAGAGATATATATTGATCTTACCGTGGTGTTGGACACCAGAGAATTAGCCCTGGCTTTCTTATGCCAACTATATCCCATAATTATAAGCTTATAACCTGTTTCTTGTAAGATGACGTGAAGCAAGATATTGGAGCTGGGTCCTTTATATAATATGAGAGAAGCATCTTCTTTTTTTCATTTCCTTAGGCGTAGCAATTGGCCAAAAAAAGAGCAAAGCGCGGATAAGAAAGAATATATTTTTACCCATTAAATATATAGTCCCCACAGCGCAATATGTAATATTGTATATGAATATATATATATATCCCCTTTCTCCCAACTTGCTTTGAAGCGACAAAACTCAGTTGCCCGGAGACTTTTGGAAAGTGCATAGCAATTACTTAGAAATTTAAAGGTAGTATTCCATTTGGCCTATCGAATATCTTACGTACGTACCTTCGGTTGTAAGATACTTTTATTAAAAAGACCGAATCGTGGTCAAATATAGATATATAGGGGAAAAAAACTATAAAAAAACGAATGTATACTCTCCGTTTACGTATATATATTTGTATATTTATAGATCATCGTATTTATCATATCTATGTATGTCATGTCATGCATTGTCATCACCATATATATTACATATATTTTGGAGCAGGTCGATTTGACGTCATTTTAGTTAACTACTACATGTATTAAGTGAAATCACATTGTCAACATTGTTATCCTTAATATTTTTCGTTTTCTGAATGATGAAATAATCCAATCATCTAGTGGTATAGATAACTAGACTAAATTTCTTGACCCATCAATGAACCTAGCTACAATAAAGTGAAGAGTAACATTTTGACTTTTAATTCAAGTACTCCTACTAGAGATAATTATTGTCAATAAAAGGGGATCAGAAGTTCGAGGAAATTATGAATAAGCAGGACCTAAAAATGTTTTTGAATTAAAAAGAATAAACAAAGCTACATAATTAATTATTATGGGCATATATATGTTTTTATACGCCGTTTACCAAGTATACATGCTAACATATAAATATCACTCTTCTATTGATTAATTACTAATTATATGATCCGGAGTACTTGTGAGATAGTGTGTCCCCATCGAAAGCAACAATACACTGTCTGAGTTTTCCTTGCACACACGATATATGGTTATTATTATATGACAAGTATATTATATATTCTACGAAAGTTCGTTGAAGAAGTTACTGATTTTCTCGAACAATCAACATATAACATACTATATCTAAACTGGATGAACGGATTGAGAGAAAAACTGATCTGAAAATTGTGGCGTTTATCTAAATATTTTCAGAAAAATGGTATTTTTGTAATTTTTCTAATTAGTTTCTAATTAAGCCCAAATATGAGCTAGAGACCTCGAAACTGAAATTGGAGTTCGGAACTGGACTAAGTAAGGTCAAGAGACGAGTTTTGATATAAAACATCAATAAGTTTTGAGTTGGCACGAAATCCGAGACACGAGGCTCGGGATTTCGCCTCGATTTGCGTGCCACGGGCCCGAAGCCCAAATTAATTGAATTATATGTCTAACCCAATGTTTTTGGGTGCTCTGAATTCAGTAGTGATCTCTGTTTCGCAAATTGAGGCTTCGTTTGAAAAATAACCCCCTCAAAGCAAGCTCATGGGATCCCGAAACGACCTTCCGAGCGACCGGGTGACCAACGGGAGAATCTACGGGTGCCGATAGCTTAGTCTAGCTATCTAGGCGAGGTAGGGGTTCAGTTACCCAGTTTTCAACTTATTTTGTTTTAAATTATGCATTATGACTAGGGCTGGCAATTCGTGTCATTCGTGTCGACCAATTTAATGTCGTGCGGGTTTCGTGTTACCTGTGGGTTACCTGTTTAATGAAAACGTCAGTCAGACTGACGTATTACAATACTTCTAAACATTATAATTATTCATTTACTTGATTTTTTCACTCCAGTTTTACTGTATTAAGGTAAATTAGCTCATTAGTTTATTATTTTTCATTTAAATCACAAGAAATTTGTTAAAAAATATTTTCTATGGAGTCGTTACTTAATATTTTATAATATATTTTGATAAAAAATTAATTAATCGTGTTAATTCGGGTCAATTTCGTGTCAAGCGTGTCAACTAAACGTGCAGGTTTCGAGTCGTGTTGGCAGGTCGTGTTCAAATTGCCAGCCCTAATTATGACCTATTTCTTGAAATGTCGATTTTCATGGATTTCAATGGTTTGATTGGGTATTTGATAAACTTGTGAATTGTTGAGATATATTGGATTGTTCTGGGATTGGTTTGTATGGTTTTTTATGCAGGTTTAAAAATTTTGGTTTTGGAAAAATACAGTCGTTATGCTGCCCAATTTTCTGTAAATCCCAGAATAATACCAAATGAGTTTTNAGAAGTTGCATTCATACTAAAAAGGTAATTGAATTCCTACTGAGCATGTAAATGCTCACCCCCTTATCTTTCCCCTCTCAGGTGGTGTACAGTGTAACTTGGGCAACTCCGGAGTGGAGTGACTAGGACTGGAAGATTGTTCTAGTTTAATAGTTTGTAACTACTTAATAACTCATTTTGGAATTGTAATAACATTTAAGGCTCATACTTTGGATTTAACCTGTATTATCTATTATGCCTACTTGTGATGACAATGGTGATGTATATGTATATTTTATTACTATCATTAACAGTCTATGTCCGGTGGTGATCACAAACTGTGGGAATTTATAATTTGAACTATTTTTATAAATTTTTACAGAAGCTATCATTTTTCGACTAGCTGTCGTTTTTCTGAAAAATTAAAGTTTCTAAAATTTTCTAAAACAAATTATGAATTTCTACTTGTGAAATTCCTCTTCTGCCACTGGTCCGGAGTTTGGGTCGTGACACTACTCTCATCACCGCTTAGCTTCCACAAGAGCAAATTAATTATATAATAAGGGTGAGCCTTTGTTCGTGAGTAGTGTTTTAATCGAATAGAACAAAATATGTGAAAGAAATGACCGTCAAGTCAACACGTTCCGATTTTAGCATTTAGCATAATAAGTTATGTTTATTGCAGAGATTTTGTATTTTGTATTCATTTGTATTGGCAATTAAGTGGCCAACTCTCTTGCTTAATTACAGAAGATTGCGGATGGATTGGTTATAACCCTGTTTTAAAGTTTTGATGGCCCATTTGTACTGAACTATCCGGTTGATAAATGGTGCAACTCACCCAAGAGAGAGAGATTTTGTACTTTGTAGTCGTTACGTATCAGCAATCAAATGGCCAATTCTCTTGCACAATTTTCTTCAATCAAGTGGCCAATTCTCTTGCACAATTTACTCCTGTGGAAGATTGTACTCAATGGGCTGGTTATGACCCAAAGTTTTAATAGCCCATTTGTATTGAACAATTCACCCGAGAGAGAGAACAAGCACAAGTTAAGGGGAAGAGGCCTTTAACACTCAAATTATCATCAGTCCTCAACCAAAGTAGTGAATTTAATTACAGGCCAACATTGGCAAACTTCTCTTCTCTAATCAACCTTGGTCCCTTATGATTATACTGCCGAAGTTTGGACCAATACCCACTTCTAGGGAGTACCATTGATCACGAACACGAGATAAAATTTCAGAAAACAAGTGCTTGACATTGTGGTGAGGTACTTCCGTACTAGGCTAATGGAACTTTTAAGCTTAAGTCAGCAAAGATACGGACACCAATATAAGAGCAAATGAGTATAATAATAATAATTAAAACAAAAAGGACAAAATCCAGATAATTTATTCACAGAGGAATGTAAAACACACTTGTATTCCCCCCAGCTAGGATTGCCTCGTTAAATAAGTAAAAGACATTCCAGGACAATTACATTGAGACAATCAAATTATACTAAGGGTAAGGCCGGACTAAAAACAATTACAATCAGAAATTTTGGTGGTTTATTCGATGTTAAATCCCTTTGGTTCCTCCACTTTGGTTGTCTTTTGCAAGTTGAGGAGGTACATTAAATAGCCCCTCATCCCAAACTAAGTAACAAAAACAAAAGAAAAAACACATTTAAGTAACCACTTCAAGAAAATCCTAGTCGCTTGCCATGGCAGATCAGAAGGAAGGAGGAATTGTCAAGACAGGTCATGAAGAAGGGTTGAAGCTGGCAGTTTCTCTATTGGAAGAGTTTGGATTACCCGTGGGGCTTTTGCCTCTTGCTGATGTGATCGAAGTCGGGTTTGTGAGGAGCACTGGCTACATGTGGATCCTGCAGAAGAAGAAAGTTGAACACAATTTCAAAATGATTAGCAAACTTGTGAGCTACGACACTGAGATCAATGGCTTTGTTAGCCAGAAGAGAATCAAGAAGCTCAAGGGAGTTAAGGCTAAGGAGCTCATGTTGTGGCCACCAGTCAGTGAGATCACCGTTGATGATCAGCCAACCGGAAAAATTCACTTCAAGAGCTTCGCTGGGATAACCAAGACTTTCCCAGTTGAGGCTTTTGCTGCTGGCCAGTAAATGAGTTTATACTCATCTTGACCATCAAATTAGTCCAACGACCACCAGATGCCTAAAAGCTTTTACTTGGTTTTTGTAACTTGAATTCCCCAAATTGGACCTCTTTTTTTCTTTTTTGGCTTTCCTTTCCAGTTTTCTAGTTTTTTCATCATTAAAAGGGCTTGTATGATGGAGGTTGTCATGGTGGTATGCTCAATAGAAAATAAAGTGATGATTCATTATGCCATATGGCTCCTGATGATAACAGAATTGAGTCAATCTACTCTTTAAGATGCCAAGAATACTACGTGTCCTTAGTATGCAATACCAGGATAAACAGACTAAGATGAGGACAGAGAATTTACTATATTAAAGTAGGATAGATTCAAGTTCATAAATAATGCGAACAACCTAATGAAAGAGAAGGAACAGTAAAGCAAAACTGCCACTTCAAAAGAAAGCAGAAGTGGAATTAATTATGCACAATTTATTCAAAAGTAAATTGCATTATACATCCTAAAAATCAACATAATCTTGCAGTTTAAGAAGTATAAGCATAGAATAAGGGTCATGGACCCAAAGGTAAACACCCTCTTAGCTTCATTCAGCCAAATGCAAGTCAGAAAGTCATTGATTCATGTAACTACTTGAGGTTTTCACTTAAACATTTTTCCTCTAAAAGGAAAAGTCGTTTCTAATTGAATAACTGACCTGGTGACATATTCTTCCACTAACTATAAAATCTCTGTCCTAGTTGCAAATTAGACAAAGCACAATGCATTACACGACACCTTGATATGATTTCTGCACCCGTAACTGGCTACGATATCATAACATGTATTCACTGACAAACAGTCATCAAAAACTTATCAAAGCTTGAAATCAAACACATCAGACCTTTCCAGCAAAAAAGATGTATATAAATATACACATATATATAAATATTATTATTATTATTCAGACATTGGATATCATTACAGGAAATACCAGGAACAGAAATGGCAGGTAGATAGCACAGTAATACAAGTCCCAATACTTAGTTGATTCTAAAACAATTTTACAAGTCAATTGAGAAAAAATAAATGTATTAAAGAATGACTAAATGATATCAAAAATGCCAGAATCGTGGACAAAATCAAAAGAACCTTGTATGAATTTGCAAAAAATTGGAACGAAAATCAGAAAACCTGGTATGGATTACAAAATGGGAACAAAGTCTCGGAAAGTTTTCTGCCTAATCTTAGCAGTTGGAGAGATAATTGAAAAGTATTCCAGCTATCATGCTTCTATCATTTCAGGGAACTCTGGAATAATTCCAGAGTTAAACACATACAAGTCCATCAACGTGTTGTAATGACCCTTCTCTATTTCTTCGGGTTTCACCTGATGGAGGAGGAGCGTCTCAATAATCAAATCTTCCCAATCAATGACATTAACTTTTGCTCCCTTCCTCTTTTTTCTAGGCTGTTCACAGTCCACACTCGAATTGTTGCGGCTGTCACCTGAATCAGAAATTAACGGATGCATAATTCTATCGATGCGCCGCTTGGCAGCATTTATCTTCTCTCTTCTTTTCTTATAAACCTCGCAACCAGCAACAAAAGAGGGAGGCAGAGCATTCAATCCGACATCCTTTTCCAATATTTGCTTGAGCAAAAGCTTTTTGCTCAAGTCTGACTCTCCACTCCACCACTCTGTACAATTATCAATGTCCAAGTCTCTTCTTTCTCTTCTATGAACCTCCCCACTTTCTCGGGAGGATTTTGCA
Organism: Trema orientale; assembly: GCA_002914845.1. Taxonomy (NCBI): domain Eukaryota; kingdom Viridiplantae; phylum Streptophyta; class Magnoliopsida; order Rosales; family Cannabaceae; genus Trema; species Trema orientale. Next base: position 232,522 of record JXTC01000264.1, read on the forward strand.
TAACCCACCGCACTCGAAAATTTCGTATAGATCATGGATAAGCATTCAGGTGAAAGCTTCAAACTATCCACATTATCGGAATCCCTGCGGTCAAAATCTAGCTCAAAATACTTAAAATCATCATCCACAAGAGTCATATCTGTCCCAAACTCAACATCTTTTCTTAAACACTCACTAGCCACATCGTCCAAATCAAACCGAAAACGCTCCAAACCCTCGTTCCCCTTTCCACCGGGCCTTGACATAGACTTCTGCTCCATATACTGAATCACAAAAGGAGCATTCTTTACAATGTTCTTAGTGGTAACATTCTTCCCCCAAGGCAACACTTGGGCCACCTTGACAAGCGCCTCTAACAGTTCTTTGTACCTCAATTTGCTCGTATAAACCTTGGCATGAACTTCTTTCGCCACATCCTCAATCCTAACACCAACCTCATTCAACTCCGCCACAAAGACCAACACCGCAGCCACCACCGCCACCGGCCGCCGCCCCGTCGTCAAAGACCACTTCACCATACACTGCATCAGAAAGACCCCCTGTTCCCGCATTCTCTCCTTCCTCTCACCCCTAACACTCCTAAAAACCTCGGAGTTCCGCAATGCCCGTTCGAACGAGCCCACCAAATCGAAATCCGGGTACTCGGGCCGCCTCAACTTCAGGAACTCAACGACGCGAAAAACCATCCTCCCCAATTCATACTCGTCGCAGCCGATCAACGACGAGACCTCGGCGATCGGCATGGGCAACGACTTCTTGTCTTTCCTCATGACGACGTAGGCACAGGCGCCAACGAAAACATCAAACCAAGAGCCTTGGCCGAATTCGCCTTGGGTAATGGCGGAGGCCATGGTTTTGAGGTCGTGGGACTTGGGGGCCAACCCTAACCTATCCGCAATGTCGTCGATTAGTTTGTGGGCTTTATAGATTTTGGTATCCTTGTAATTGTAAAGGGTGCCCGTACCTGAGGTCCCGACTCTGATGAAGGTGCCTTCTGGACCGTTTACGCCGCCCAAAGGAGCCTCGAAGTTGTCGAATTTCTGGACAAAGCCGCAGGAATCGCATATCAAACGGTCGGTGGTGGTGTCGCGGGATAGGGATTTGGAGTTGCAATTAGAGCACAATCCCGACATTTTTCTTTTTCTTTTTCTTTTTTTTTTTTTTTTTGGGGAGGGAATTAGGGTTTTGTTGGTACCTAAGGGCTAGGTCTGTTTGGTTTCCCGGAAAATATGTGTAGCGGCGGGAAAGAGTTGTTAAGATTGAGAGAAAATGTTCCGAGTCATAGGAACAGGGGAGGTGTGAGTGTGAGCGCTGAGCGGGTTGAGCGATGTTGAAAGTACTGTACCGTATTTATATACGTAATATATAAGAGAAGTGCGTTGTGAGGAATGGAGTTTCTTGTTTGTTATTATTTTATTTTTTTAAAGATAAACTGTAAAAAATACCAGAAGTTTGGTTGGTATGTAATTTAAATTTTGAAATTTGAATTCTATAAATAAAGCTTAATATTAAGAATTTTGGAAAATTAATACTAATTTTTTGAATAAATTTAACTACTAAAAGACAATAATATTTTCAAGATTAAGAAGAATAATAACGACTAATCTAATTTTGATATTATTTTTTTTTTGTTACTGAATTTGGTCAAAAAAACAGTCCATGGTTTTAATTTTTAGAAATTCAATCCTATAATATTATTTTACAAAATTCAAATTTCAGGATTTAAATTACAGAACGCTTAAATTTTAAAATATTTTTTTACAGTTAACCTTTTTTTTCTTTTTTTTAATTGTCATGTCTCAAATCACATCACATTCCTTTCCAATTTTGGAGATGTATCGTCTATTGTATGTTGTAAGATTTGACCATTTGGATAGTATAGCCAGCTTTTCTGTAGGTTTTTTTTTTTTTTTTTCCAAATAATCCTTCTATTTATAAGAGTAATTGTCCATCTCAATTTAGATTTATGGTGGTTTTTGTACACTATGATCTAGATATATGGTGTTTTGTGTTATTTTTTAGTAGTGTAGTTATGACTTAAATCTGCATCATTTTGATCCAGATTTAAAGAAATTTTTTCTATTGTTCATTTTGTAGGTGTGTTGCTAGTATTTTTCTAGATATGAAGCCATTAGGAGACAGAGTTAGAAGATATCACTATGTCAAGATCTTCTCTTGGAGTCGTTAAGTATGACAGCTTACGTGCTTATAACTCGTGCCTAGATGAGACTGTTGTGGCGTTTACTGATGTATGTTATCAAAGGAGATTTGCTGTAGCGTCTACTAAGGGACGCCATAAAGGGGAGTTAGCTGTGATGTTTACTGATGAATACTTTGAAGGTTTTTTTTGTTAATGAGAGGTAGCATGTGCAATCATATTTCTTGTAATAAGAATATGATAGTTCACACTCTTGTTAGGGTTGGAGTGATACATGATGTATCTTGAGAAATGTTTTTGTTTTCTTAAAAAACTTGTACTCTTATTATTGTAGCCAAATTTGGCAAGTTTATTAATTTAATTCCCTTGAGGAACCCTTCAAATTAAAAAAAAAAAAAAAGAAAAAAGAAGAAAATGAAACACGTTTCTAAGAGACATTTGACAATGGAGCGGATGGGGACCTTTTTTCAATTACTATCTCTATCCCTGAAGGTCAATTATAATATCATATCTGCCTCATTATCCATTATTTCGGATATAGTGCGAGAATTACCAACAGATAATAGAGAAAACTATGGTTATCTATTACCCATTAATCATGATAAAATGAGAAAATTATAAAATTAAAATTATACGTAAACATAATTGGTTTTTTTTCTTTTCTTTCTTTTTTTTCTATAGTGAACATAACAACGTAGCAAACAGTTTTTAAACTCTAAGATTCAATATATAAGCACAAATAAGTCTCCAAACTCATTATTTTATAAGATACATGATATGATCATTGTAAAATAAAATATATAATTATATGTATAATAATTTATTACATGTATATGTATGGATACGGTGCGGATTATACTAATATTATTTCTGCACCGTATCTGCATATTTGCAGTACGGTTATTTCCCCCATTAGAACAGTTTTTTCTCTCCCCGTTCGACTCATAACCATAGATTATATTGACATCCCTACATATTATGTGTTTACAGTACCCCAAGAAGTGATCTTCATATTCCCAAAAAAAAAAAAAAAAGAAAAAAAAATCTTATCAAAGTCGAGGGTTTTTGGCATATTTGGCTCATGAGTTTTTGACAAGCAAATTGGCTGATCGAGTTTTCTACTTTTGCAATCAAGTCCTTTAATTTACAAATCGGTGCTAATCAACCCTAATCTGTTAATGGATGTTAAATTACTAATAGAAATAGTCGTATAACCTACACATAGGGTGTTTTTAAAGAGAATAATTGGTTGGAGGGAAAATACAAGCATTTGACGCCAAAAGGAAAAAAAAAAAAAAATTCTTGTAGGGTTTTGAACTGAAATTCATATATAATGAAAGAGATGAATTGAAATAAAATGATCTGCTAATTTTCTTGTGTCGAGTACTTTACAGAGTTCGGAAGGGAGTATTTATACTTCAATCCCGCCACTGTTTGCAGTTCAACATGATGACAACAAAGTATTTTGTACACATGACGAATAAGATACAAAAAGGGAGAGAAAAAAAAAAAAAGGATTTAGACATAACATAGAAGAACTGGTAGAATAGAACAAGAACATGTCAAGATTAGAGAGAATTCAGAGGAAACACTAGAGAGAAAATTTTACAATTCATTCATCAGGTCTGCCAAATAATGATAAGAAAAAACCTTATTTAGAGGAGCTCCTACCTACAGATATCCTTCAAAGCCTTAGTAAAACCCTCACCAAGAAAGGTCCGAGAATACATACACTCAACCAAGTTTGATCAGTACCATCTTCCTGTCTCCACCCTAGAACAGTTTGTAACTCTCCAGATACCCCCAGAATTCCCTCAACACTGGCAGGCTCAAGGTTTCTCACATATTCATTTTGGTTCAATCCGCGTTGCCCTGACATACCACAAACGGAAAGGGTTACAAGTATCTGCCCGAATTGCTCTCCTTGACACAAGAATGCTGAGGTACCAACACGCTAACATTGGCACAATTGAGACAACACTAAATAATGGACAATATTGATAACACTATATCCAAATTTCTGCATGTCTCCCCAAGATAATCGTCTATTGGACGCCTTGAAAGTCCAACTTCAAATAGTTGAGGTCGACCAACTATTAGATGGGGTACCGAGTCTAGAATCATGCTTTAGATCTGGCACTCCCAGCATCCTCAAATGCCCTTATGATCCCAGTGGACTTTCACGAAAACAGAAGAAACTCCTTCCCAGTTCATGAATTACCAACTACGAGAAGCTCCAGTAACCTCTCTAAGAGAGAAGCTCCAGTAACCTCTTTAAGAGAACATCAAAACTGCCACTTCCCTCTCTATAATCGAAAGTTGAATCACCAAACTATCCGAAGCTAGGGATTAGTGAGAAGTAAATAATAATATAATATTTTAGACATAAAAGTATTCTAGACCATCACAAAACTTTTTTATCATTTCCCTATTAATGTTTATATGCATAACAAATATATTTGCATCACTAAAACTGTCACTAAAATATAAAGTCCAAAGGTTATTGAATTGTAAATCTATCACATCCATCATCCAAGATGTTAAGCTCCTAGAACTTATATGTACCTTAAAAAAAAAAAAAAAAGAAGAAGAAAATGCCCCTTTGGCCTTCTTGTTAATCTCTCATCCCATAAAACCAGCTTGTAATCTTCACAACTGACACTCATCCAATCGGCTTTTGTGCAATTGAAATGCAGGAGTAACCCAAGCTCCACAGTTGCACTGCATACCTGCCCAATTGAAGTAACCCAACCGAGCTTTGCATCCGATGCAATGAAGCCTCTCTTCCACGTGACCTTCTTCAACTGGCAAGTTCAAAATCAAAATCAAGTGAGCAACTCATAAAGAAAAATGCTCATTTGTCATATAAACCAGTACGAGTCTCAGATTTAATAGGTGAATACTTTATAGGGTTAAAAACTAGTAAGAACACTTAATATTGCTCTTTCATATCTAACTTAATATAGAGATTGCCCAATATCACTTACGTGCTTCCATCCATTTCATGGGCTCTACAAATATGGAGGTGCATTCAACTGGCTTATCCATCTTGTCACCGTCTCTCTTTCTCCACTTGAAGCATGATTCACCTTTGCCACGGTTATGGGGAACAATGGTCTCCTCTGCAGCAACAATTCTCCGACACTTCTTGCACCGGTATATAACTTGAGGTTTCGGATTTGGTTCCATATCAGAGTTATTAGCTTCCGCCATTTGCAATTGCTTTAACACACTACAAAAAAGAGCAAAAAATTGGCTAAAATTTTTAGAACCAAAAATTGATTCTATTCTCTGCTATAACCTTTAGAACAGGGTTAGAAGAAGAGCACTAAAACACACACAAGCTCTAAGAAACCAATCTCTGGCGTGGCTTCTGACACTAAGACGTTAATTTCAATTCGAAAGCCTTCTTATTTAATTTTTCTTTCTCTCGAGTTTTCTCTACGCCGGACATTCTCTCTAGACGCAACCATAGACTATTTATAACCAATGAATTTACACTTCTCCTAATCCTAATAGGAATAAATTTAGTCTGGTACAAGTCTCTGTTGACTAGGAACAGAATTCCAATCGTAGTAGTTCTAGTCTACCTTATGCAACCTCCTCAACCTAAAAAATATCCCGTACTTTCGAATCGAATTGAAAAAAAAAAAAAGAAGAAAAACCCACATTATTAATATGAAAACATCATATGTTAATCATCGTACTACAGACTTGCAAATTAAGATAGACTCTTTTGTAAAATGTAGGAAGCACCCATGACTTTCCATCATCTGGGTGGTGAATCATGACTCTTATAAAATATTAGCAATCAAATTTAACAAAACCCAAAACCCAAACAACCTCAACCCAAGCCAATATCTAAACACATTGATAGCAAAAACCAAACAAATGCCCGAATTAATTAAAGAATGGCACTGTGGTACTAATGGGTAATTCTCAAACGGTTATACCTACGCCAAAGATCTTCAAATCTAATTTTAGATAGAACCTCATATAAGGGGGGAATGTATTGTGAAAAGAAACAAGAAAAGATATACAATAAAAGATTTGATGCTAATATGAGTAACAGTTTAAAATACTTGGCATTATACCTTATCACAGAGCTGCTTCTGGCCTCTGGGGTTTGGCTATTTCCTTCCGACTGTAGAAATTTCTGGGCGACTGTGGTTGTTGGGCACTTTGGGTTTTGGGTACACTGTTTATATTGACGTCTGCCTAGTTGAATCCTGGTAGGTCTCTATTTAAAAAGAAAATAAATAAAAAAGGGAAAGTCTGTTTATATCTAATTATCTTTTGTGTTTTCACCCTAAAATTATCAATTTTTTTTGGGAGTTATATTGGCATAAATACATCCCTCACTCATATACCATTTTCAAAAAGTTATTTAGAATAATATCCTTTTCCAAAGTTTATTTGGAAATATACCATTTATAAAAATAATACTTTTTTAGACTTTTATTAGAAAAATATCAATTTTGAAAAGATTATTTATAAAAATACTACTTTAAACTTTTATTTAAAAAATACCACTTCTGGGTTTACTTTTTGTTCAAAAATTTTTATAAGTGAAAAGTTCTCACTTCCATTATTTTAAAAAAAAAATTATAATTTTTTTAAATAGAAAACAAAAACAATATTACTAAGCATGTATTCTTAAAAAATTTGTAAATTTTTGTTTATTTAAACAGAAGACAAAAAAATAAAAATGTTGCCAAGCAGGCGATTAATATTGAGAAATTTAGGTGGATGATCAATATTTTAAATTTGATTAAGTAGATGTCCACTTTTTAAATTTTATAGGGAAATTTGATAAAATGCCCCTTCTTGATAGTTGATTTTGAGAAATACACCCCATTTAAAATTTTTTGGCTAAAATAACCTGTTTTAAATAAAGTGAGTGTAAAATGACATATAGGCCCTTAGTTAAATTTTTTTTTTTAAAAAAAAAAAAAAAGTTTGGGGTCTGAAATGAAAAGGCTATAGTTAAATTAAAAAAAAAAAAAAAAAGAACGAAAAAAAAGGGAAAAAAAAAACGAAAAAGCGGGTCTAATTTTTTTTTTCCTCTCTTTTTCTCAAACGAAGGCATTGATCGTCCCCTTCCTCTCAATTCATCTCAGTCGAACTCCACCCCCACCCACGATAACTGCAGTCAAAGCCCACCTCCACCATGGCGAATTCCATCTCAACCGGGAACCCGTCGGCTCCAAAATGCCCTTTCTTTCTTTGTTAATATGAGTTTGATTTGTAGATTAAAAGTTGTTTTCTTGTAGGACTTGAAACTATAGCAGAAAATAAAAAGTTTTTCGTCAACGTTTAAGCATGAAAGGCAGTAAACTGGAAAATAGGATGAAAAAAGGCGAGATTCGTCATAAAGAAAAAACCCAGATCAGGATAGACAAGGGTGTCTAGTTTCTAGACAGGGTGTCTAGAACTCGATAAATTATACATATCGAGTATACTTGACATGATTGTCGAGTCTTGTCTCCACAATTATTCATCTACATTGTATCAACAACGCTAGACACAAATGTCGATCCGTAGGCCAGCCATTATCATCCAGGTGCTAGACATTATCTCGACTATACTAGACACATTGTCTATCATTCTCGACAGTTTAATCGAGTGACAAGACACTAGTTCCAAGATAATTTCCATAGTGTAAAAAAGTTACTCGATAATACAGTTATATGACTCGACATATTGTCAAGAATCGACAATTATGTCTATACACTAGACACTATTGTCTAGCAACTACAGACATGTTTAACCATTAGAAACACATGTCTAGCCATAAGAAACACATGTAAAACCTTATGTTAAAATTTTTGAAAGGCCTTGGATTATGTTAAAATTTTATAGGTTTCCAGTTAAATAAATAATGTTGTGGATAATATAGGCGACCCAGTCGAGTTGATCAACAGACATGTCGGGTTGACCTACCATCCAAGTGTATTGTATTATATGGCCAAGTTTATTATATATTCAAGGTCATTGATTTTTACCAGATTTTAAGGATATTAGCTATTAGGCATGAGTTGTCTACCGTCTCAGACAAGTTGTCTATTTGGCAGACATTATTGTCTAGCTTTCTAGATAAGTTATCTATCTGGTATGCACTATTATCTAGCTTCCCAGATAAGTTGTCTATTCGGTAGATATGATTGTCTAGCTTCTCAGATTGGTTGTCTATTTGATAGACAATATTGTCTAGTTTCCCAAATAAGTTGTCTATCTGGTAGACACTATTATCTAGTTTCTAAGACAAGTTGTCTATTTGCTCGACACTAAGTATAATGGACTAAAATTTGATATAAACCAAATTGTCTTGAAAGCTAGACAATAGTATCTACTCGATAGACAACTTGTCTTGAAAGCTAGACAAAAGTATCTATCAGATAGACAACATGTCTGAAGAGCTAGACAATATTTATCTAATAACTAGACTCCTTTGTTTGAAAAGCTCGAAGTTGTGATTGAATTTCCAATAGTATTGGTGGCATATTCTCATTATAATAGTGATGATAATTAAAAACTCAATAATTTTGTAATTTAATATACTTATTACTCATTACACATAGTTATTGAGTTTGTAATTTGGAAGAACAAAGTTGTGACTCAGTTTTCAATAGTAATGGTGACATATTTTCATTATTGTATCATAGGAGACTCTGTCAAAATTTTAGGACGGCGTGTCTAGCTTAGTAAATGACATTTTACTTTGTTAAATAATTTGTTGATATGGTTGGTATAGTGGTTAAATAGTTTTTGAGAGAAGTCATAAAAGCGTAGGAGACTCTGTCAAAATTTTAGGAAAACTTGATTGACAATATGTCTAGCATTATTGAGAGTTTCCTATTATTGGAAAATATGTTTTGATAATTATGGCCAAGTTTATTATAATGTATTCAGGTTTGTTCACTGATTTTCTTAAGATTTTGAGGCCAACTACATTAAACAGGAGTTGCTGGAAATTAGGTAAACATGGTGTCTATCGATTAGACAAGAGTTGTCTAGCTCTTCAGACAATCTGTCTATATAATAGACACATATGTTTATCGTTCCAGACTGGTTGTCTATTTGGTAGACGCATGTGTCTGTTGTTACAGACAATCGGTCTATCCTATAGACACAATTGTCTAGGTGTACTGACTGGTTATCTATCCACTAGACACTATGTCTAAGCTACAGGGCAATCTGCTAAAAGGAAACCACGATGGTTTCTTGTGATTTATTTAACTACAGGACAATCTGCAAAAAGGAAACTACAATGGTTTCCCGAAAATGTTCATGGTTCCATGTGATTTACTTACGTACAGGATATTCAGAAACCACGATGGTTTCATGTGATTTATTTAGCTACAAGACATTCTACAAAAAGGAAACCACAATTATTTTCTGGAAATATTCATGGTTTCATGCGATTTACTTACGTACAGGATATTCGGCTAAAGGAAACTAAAATGGTTTCTAGGAAATCTTTGTGCTTTCCTGTGATTTACTTACGTACAGGGCTTTCGGCTAAATGAAACCAAACTGATTTCCAGGAAATTTTTGTAATTTCCTGTGATTTACTTACTTACAGAACATTCCGCTAATAGGAAACCAAATTGATTTCCAAGAAACCACAAAGGTTTCTTGTAAAAAAAAAAGATGACTTATTTACTAAAATGCTACCGCGTTTTCTAACTTTCAAAGTATTTAGAAAAATATCATAAAAAGGTCGTACGGATTTTTATTATTTTTGAAAGGTCGTAAATTTGGTATTATTTTTTGAAAAATAGGTATAAGTGTCCAAAATCCATTATCATATCAATATGTCAAATTCTTAGTTGTGAGAATTAGTTCTCATAGTTACCAATTGCGGTAATTGGCCAACTATTAGTAAATCTTCACCTCTGTCGATAATAAATAATTGACTTGTGAAATCATTTTTTTTTTCTTTTGAGGCAAGTGGATCATGTAATTTTTGCCAAAAATGTGATGAAGAGATTTTTTTCTTTGTTTTCTTTTTTGGGAGTAATGAAGAGCTTTTCTCCAATAACCATTGTACTTACTATGAATTAATGAATATATCCACATTCCACAAGCTTTTTTTTTTTCTTAAAAAACAAACTAAAATAATAAAAAGGCTGCATTCCCCAAATTATAAAAATAAGGAGAGTAAGAAGATTAATATGTATGCTTCAATATTTTTTTTTGTTGAGAGAATGTATGCTTCAATATTTAATCAACAAGCAAGAGATAATACACTATTGATTTTAAAAATATACAAACTAAATGCCACATAGGATAGGTATAGTAGTATTCTTTCCTGTTTTCACGCGGTTGGACAAGAAGCATCCATGCATGGCAATCCCACAGAGCCCTTCCTTGGCACCAATGTCCCTTTCCATCCTCACGTATCCACCCTCTCCCCATCCGGTGCCCAAGAGTTCTTCACCACCCAATACTTAGTCCCATCGGTGTCACTACCGTACCCAACCGCGGTAACGCCGTGGTCCAAATGTGTTCCGCAGGGTCCGCTAAAGACCCCGCTTGAGTAGAATCGAAAAGCGTATCCACTTGCATCAATGGAAACCGAGACCGGCTGGCGGGCCACGGCTTGCAATAGTGCGTCCTCGTCCTTCGGCGGAACGTTTTGGTACCCGGATATGGTGGCGGCTGGGGAGGCAGCCCCCTGGGAGTTGCAAGTGCCATCCACTCCCTTGTAGGGGTAGTTTGGCTTCGCTTGTGAGGCCTCCGTTGTTTTTGATGAATTGGAAGGCACTGGACATTAGACCACCTTGGCAGCCGTGGTCCTCACCTTTAGTGTCGCAATCCACGAGTTGTTGTTCCGATAGGGAAAAATGAGCTCTCCTGTTTTGATCTGGGTTATCCCTTCTGTGGCTGCCACTGCTGAGAATGCCCAGCAACACCCTAGAGTGTGTTGTTGTTCACGCATGATCGAAACAAAAAAGATTACATATAGATGTAGCTATTTTTTTTAAAAATAATTATGACATAGTTATTAGCCATGGTAGAAATTCTGTTTTATCGCAATCCAAATGAACTCAAATAATTAGTGATCTGCAACACATATTAACTCACAATTATATATACATGTACTACCATCCATGCGACATTATTTTATCTGTCTCTACGCACACACGTAAAATGCCAATAGTACTAGCGTACAGAATGATACGTAGAAATACCAAATAAAAATAAAATCTGAGTTCCCACTTGATCTTAATAATTTTTTTTTGCATATAGCATGGATATGGGTATCGATGATCAATTAATAACATTTTTTTTTTTTGATGATGATCAACAACATTTACTATGTCCAGATAATATTTGATAGATTATGTTGTGTTATGTTTTGTCATCGAGTCATCACGACCATTTAATAAGTTGTGCACACTCTGTAATTGTGGCTTTCATTTAGTAATTAAGTGTGAGCACCCGTTTGGATGTTTGTTATCCATTTAGGTGGTACAAGCTTTTGGGTATGTATTTCGGACCACTTTTGATGCTTTTGGGTCTATCATGGTAGATTCTTATTACTGAGTGGAAAATATATCCAACAGATCAAATAACTGTATAAGTGCGTAAAAAAATGTTAAACCTAGTCGTAAAAACATCTCACGCATGTAAATTGAAAAAAATATGAGGTTTAGCTACTCCGTCCCCAATTTGATAAAAAGTACCGATATTCATGTATGTGGTGTTGTTCGGACTTGTGGTATTTTTCATTAACTTTTGCTAGCTATATATGTGCCACATTTTAATAGCACTAGGTAGATTAAATAACTATATAGCTGTAATGCTGTATATATATATATGGTTAATTCAGTAGGTATTTTTTTTTTATTATGTGTAGGTTTTTTTTTTTAGCCGTTGGATCATCATCTAATGGTGATCTAACGGCTATAATAATATACATAAAATGACGTGCATCATTAATACTATTTCTCTCTCTTACTTTCTAATATAAAAAAAATGTGCAAAAAAAATTTTCATTGACCCAATTGATACCTATGTATAGGTAAAAGAAAAAAATACCTACCGGTTATATTAATGTAAGTTTCTTACTTACCACACTCTCCTTGGTCTTTGACAGGGGTCACAGCGCCTTGTTCTCTCCAATCGACGGAAGCTGGCAGGTCAGTGACATTCCCATGCTTGGAACTCGACATAACCTCGGAGGAATATAATAATTGCTTCTTGTATCCATTACATAGAATACTTGTTCACACTTAAGAGTTTACGTTTGGTCTCTTCTTTGGTTGAAAACTTCTATAAGCTCCACGCTATCTTTGAAAATCAAATAGCGCCTCTGCTTTTCCTCCGTGTCTTTGTAAACTCGTCCATGTTGAACCATCCAGTTTTCATGCCTCTTCAACATGTTTCCCTCGTCGTCACCGCCAAGGTGGCGACTAAAGCCTAATTGGGAGGCACAAATGCCCAAGTACAACAAAAGAGAGGCCAAAATGAGGTGCTGAATTTGGGAAGCCATGTGGGATCTATACTAATTGTATGTTGGAGTGTACAAATTTTTAACTGAAGTATATATGAATTCATTGGACTGGGCACAAGAATTCCAAAAGCGGATATGGCACTTTTATAGTCAAGTATTGTTGCAACATGTTACTTTCTTGATAATCTCTCTGCGTAACTTCAAAATTCTTCTGATATTGACTCCAAAAACTTAGAAGCTATCATTATTACAAGCTTGTTGAAGTTACTAATTACTGTGATTGACAGCTGTATATATACATGTTGCTTACACAGTTATTATATTTGTTTTTATGTTTATTTTCGATTGGTTAGTAAGGTATATTAATTTGTCAAATTCTTAGTGTGAAATTACTTGGCTTAAATTGTATATAGTCAAATTCCTGGTGTGAAATTAATTGGCATAAAATGTGGACGACACGAAAGTCGAGAAAGGGAGGTTGTAATTTTTTTTTATTATTATTTTTATTTTTTAAAAAATGGAGCTTAACTAATGACCAGTATTTACTATAAATTTAAAGTAAAATTTTGTTTATAATCACAAGGGCAAAAGAAGTCATTAATCAAGGTCCTTTTCTTCGTTCTTTCCATTTCTATAATTCGATACAATAAGAATGGTGAAAATTACATCGAATATCTATTTTTTAAAACTTATTTCAAAAATACCCGTTTTTAAAATTTCTTTCAAAAATACCTATTTTTACGGTCCATATTTCGTATGAAAAATATGAATGGTCTAAATTTACAAAATAAATTTTATCCATGAAGTACACATTTCATGTGTAAAATATAAACGGTACACATTTTAAAATGTGTGTTAATTTTTTAGTGTAAATTTTTTTTATGAAATATGGACCGCGGTATACATTTAATATATGAAATATATACCGTGGTCTACATTTCATATGTAAAATAGTAGTGGTCTACATTTTTAAAAATGTATAAAAACGGGTATTTATGAAATAAAAATAAAAAAACGGGTATTATAAAAATATGATTTTAAAAACGGGTATCTATGAACTTTTCTTATAAGAATGCAACTAATTTACTTTCACACGTATTAATTAATTATTTGATATATTATTTGATGTAAAATAAGATTAAATGTATATATATTAAGAATCAAAATTGCTAATTTATATTTATGTTAAGAATCAAAATTGCTAATAGTTTTGATATCATCCTATTAGGCCAGTTTGATTTACTTTTCTGCCGTTGATCCTATGTTATAGCCTTACTATAATTGTGCTCTGGGAAGAAAGATTTCTGACCAAAAAAAAAAAAAGTTGACATTTGATAAATTAATTTACAAAACTAGTATGTCATTTAAAAACAGTATATAAGTGTACGATAAACTATAAATGTATGCTTTAAAATAATATTTCAGAAAATGTGTAATAAAAGCAATCCTTATGGTATTTCTAAAATTCTGCTTAATAGCGGCAGCCCTCAAAAACGTAATGAGAAATTTAGGTGGATGACCAAAATTTTAAATTTGATTAAGTAAATGTCCACTTTTAAAATTTTAAAGCTAAATGTCCAAGTAGATATATTTTTACACTTGGTAGATACACATATCTACCAATTTTAGTTACTGTTCTGAAATGCATTGGGTATATAATTTTTTATACTTGGTATATAAAATTTTACACTTGGTATATATGCATATATACCGGACATTTTGCTATAACTTTTGACAAAGGGACATTTACTGAAATTAGGCTCAAAATTTGGTCATATTTCTATAAGCCCCAAAAGTAATCCTATATTGGCCCATTTAGATATTTTTGAAATATTACATAAAATTTCAATCCCTAAACAATATTTAAAGTTTTTTGCGAAAAGATTAAGCAAAGTAGATTTGAAGGTGTTAGAAAAATTTCATTTTGTTTTTAAATAATATATTTTCATTTATTACAATAATCAATCTAATATGAAATTGATAATACAGATAAAGTATCACTATGTAATCAAACCACTGTATTCAATTTCAAGTAACGCCTAAAGAAGAAAAAATTGTGCATGACACATAGGTGACTTACACACAAATGCCAGACTACAAGAAATACAATATTAGAGTTCCACTTGAGAAATCTCTTGGCTCTTCTAAATCACTCTTCACCTCTGAAGTTAACTCTTTGATTTATATAATGATAGATTTTTCTATAGAGAATGATCTTCAACCGTATGTCTTCCATGTCGAACGAAGCACTTTTAGCTAATGTGGGGTGATAATATTGGAAGAAAAATGGTCGGAATAGGGTTGCCATCCACGAGAAAGACGAAGGTGGAGGTGTTTTTCCGCGGCTAGAAATGGAGGTATTGTGTACTTTTTAACCACCAAAAATAGTTGATTTACCTAATTCTCAAAAAAGGCAACTACCTAATTGAAGAAGAAATAATTACCTATTATTGTTTACTCACCCAATCTCAATATTATATTATATTTTATTATGCAGTTTTCTATTCCTAAAATTGGGATACCTAAAGTCACCCGAAGCTCAGTCTCATAATAACCAGCTCCTACTCATATTCAGGAAAAAAAAATAGCCGTTGTTCGTCTTCTTCTTTGCATAACCTGCAGCTTCCTCCTCCATCATCTCATCTAGTCCATTTCTTGTTTATCTTCTACGCAAAATCAAGTCGTGGTGGAGTGGATTATTTGGGTTCTTCAGTTTTTATTGAGGTATTTTTCTTTATTTTTCTTTTCCTCATTTAATCTAAGTTTGTTTATTATTAGTGCTTAAACTTTAGTGGCTAGTTGAAATGTAACAGCTAAAAATGTGAATTGATATTACTGATTTTGTGAGCTTGTTCTTCTCCTTTTTTCTGGTGTCTATGTGAATTAATATAGACATGGTTTCTTCTTTACCCACTATTTGTTCGAGGAAAGTCCTCAATAAGTATGACAATATTATTTGCATGGTCCCAAAGGTTATAGGTTTTGAGATTGCTTATTATTTGTAATGGTCAATTTTCACTCATTATATTTTTTCTTTTCGAAAGGACCCGTACATGTTGTCTTAATCTACATGATTTATACAAATCCCATTATACCTCTGTTTTTAATGAGAATTTTATAAAAAAGTGAGCATCTGTATTTAAGAAGACTTTTATGACATCATCTTAACCGTTTTTTTTTTTTTTTTTGGGAGTGGACAAAAGACCACCTTTTTAGTGTCCCTTCTTCTTTGTAAATATTTTACGTCATTTTTTTGTTCACAGGATATATGGTATACTATCCTATGTCACATATGGGAAATGAGGTCTTCATTCCTATATTTGTATCTAATACCAAGGGCAGCCTGCAGATTGGATGAAACTTATCAAGACACTATATTACCTGAATTATTGATAACTCAAGCTCAAGACATTATATCAAGACACTATATCAAGACACTCTCAGTAATTACTCAAGCTCATCTCCAAAGTGTTGCTCACATGCAACGTACTCTTTTACGTACTCTTTTTCTTTCTAGAGATTTTTCCCACTGGGTTTTGCTCTACTAAGGTTTTAATGAGGCGTTGTTTGGGTTGGGCCAATCCAATAGAAATGTTTCGGCATAACTATTTAGGACCTAACTAGAGCTAGTTATCTGCTATTTGGAGCTTGCCTACAGATGAAATTCATCAGAAGACATTCCCTCT
>JXTC01000264.1:261362-333409 GCA_002914845.1 Trema orientale
TGTGGGGAATAACGGGAATCTGTGGAGAATCTATTTATATACAGATTCCCATCCAACGGTGAATAGACAGAGCCCTACGTAGGGGCGCCCCTACTATAGACGCGCCTTTAAAAAAATACTATTTTTTCTTCAAAATTAGTATTTTTCAATGGTACTCGAGGTAACCAGTTAAGTTACTTAGAATAACCAATTCAGTTACTTGAAGTAACTATTCAAGTTAACTTCAGGTAACTCGATTAACTACCTTAAGTATCTCATCAATTAATAAAAAGTAGTATTTTTCTAAATATTTCTAAAAGTGATATTTTTATAATTAAATACGGGATTTTTCAATTTTTTTGAAAAATTACGACAAAAAATCAAATTTCCTCCTTGTTTCTTACTTTCTTTTATCTTTGGTTTAATATACTCATATATTAGTAGTTCCATATTGTATATCAACTAAAATCTGGTACATTAGTCGTCAAATGTAGTGTCACTCTAATTATTATAACCATACAAAAAAATTAATTAATTTATTTATTTTTTTAGGGATCTCTACATAAAATTTAAAGAGACTAAAAGGAATGAACATTTTTTAAGGGTTTAATTAGGACACTTTTACTATCTTTAAAAAAATAATACCAAAAATATGACTTTGATAAAATAATTAATTTTCGTACGACCTAAAATTGACATTTTTCTAAATATTTATAGTTTGAAATGTACAGTGGCATATTGGTAAATAAATCATTATTCTTTTGAAATAGGTTTTTATATTTAAAAATGCGCATATTACTAAACATCAAATAAAGTTGGCCGAACAGCTAGCTCCCCTATTCCTTTGAGTTTCTTGTGAACAATTCGAGTCCTACCATTCTCAAAATTTTGTATCATTTCATCTTTTTTTATTTTCTTGATTTTTTTTTCCCTTTTTCATTTATTTATTTCTTCTTTTCTTCTTTTTTTTTTTATTTTCTTTATTTTTTCTTAATTGATTTTTTCTTTTTCACTTTACAACAGCAGTATTTTTTTAGTGGGGTTCAAACCCATATATTGTTTTTTATTTTTTTCATTTTTTTTTTCATTAGTTTTTTTCTTTTATTTATGTTTTCCCTTTTAATGTTATTTATGTCATTAGTTTCTAATAGTTTTGTCCCAAATCACAAGAAACCACAAAGATTTTCAGGAAACTAGTTTGATTTCTTTCTAGTATAATGTTGTGTGTGTAAGTAAATTGCAAGAAACGAGTTTGGTTTCTTTTTAGCAAAATGCCCTGTATTTAAGTAAATCCCAAGAAGCCACAGAAGTTTCTTAGAAACCAATTTGATTTTCTTTTAGTAGAATGTCCAATGCATAAGTAAATCATAGGAAATCACAAATATTTCCTGGAAACCAGTTTTGTTTCTTTTTAGCAGAATATCTAGTACGTAAGTAAATCATAGAAAACCGCAACAGTTTCCTAAAAACCAGTTTAGTTTCTTTTTAGGATAATATCCGATATATAAGTAAATCATAGGAAACCACAAAAGTTTCCTAGAAACTAGTTTGGTTTCCTTTTAGCGAAATGCCTAGTACGTAAGTAAATCATATGAAACCACAAAGGTTTTTTGAAAACTGATTTGATTTCCTTTTAGCGGAATACTTTATACATAAGTAAATCACAGAAAACCACAAAGGTTTCTTGGAAACCAATTTGGTTTCCTTTTAGCAGAATACACTAGACATAAGTAAATCACAAGAAATCACAAAGGTTTCCTGGAAACCAATTTAGTTTTCTTATATTAAACCAATTTGATAAAGCTATTATTTTCTTATATTAAACATGAATCACTTTACAGACTATAAAAATCAAATTTAAAAAAATCGTTAAGCTAGTAACAATACACATAGTACTATCTTTGTTATAATTAATGAAACTGAAAAATTCCATAACATTCCCTATCTAACAAGTAAAATATCATGACTTATAATACATAAGTTATGAATCAGTATCTAAAAGTTTAATCTATAAACTAGAAAATAAAGTAAAAAATGTTAAAAATTAGGATAGCCCCAAAACTATTTATGATTTCAATACTCCAAAAGCTCAAATTTGAAAAAAAAAAACATTAATTTATCAATATCCAAGCATGAAAATCTCTCTAAAAATCAAATTGACAGCACCATAGATGGTGTCAAGTTTGATGTCTGCGATGATTCCATCTCCTCCTCTGGGGTCAGCCTCGGCATCGGTGTCTAATGAGTGCATATCATAACAGATGTGCAAATTTTCAACGGACTCGACGTAGGCGACCTGGACAAGGAGAGGCCAAGGAGGAATGGATGAAGAAAACTTGAAGATAAATATTCTGCAATAAAGGTCCTGCCAAGAGAAGAGCTTTAAAGAGAGAGAGGAATAGATCTAGGAAGCATGAAGAAGAATAAGAAAGTGTAGTATTCTTAGCAAAGACATCGTATAAAAATAAGTGATAGGAGAAGGACCGTATTTCTGTCCTTATTTTTGAAAAATTCATATTAGATGTTATTTTTTTATTTTTTAATTGAACAACCTTAATTTTCTTTTATTTAATTATTTATTGGACAATAAAACAATATGGACGACAAATGGCTAAAAATCCCTTTGTTTGTTTGTTTTTTTTTTTTATTTTAAGAAATATGAATAAAATTTAGGATTTTTAGCATAACTGGCCCCTATATTTTTTGTGATTGACAAAATAGTTTCTAAGTTATTATTTTTAACAATTAATTTCCTACGTTTTAAAAATGTTTGCAATGAAACCCTTTTCATGAGTAATTGTTAAAATATTAGATGAAATTAAGCATTTTCAAGTCACATGCAAGGTTTTTGAATGTCAAAATTAATATTTTACTTACATTAGTTTGAATTTGAAGGAAATAACTAAAAATTAATAATATTTAACAATATAACATAAAAACTAAAAAATAGAAATTCTCAAAAATTTAAAATTTCTCTTAAAAGTTCTTTCTATTTCCCTTCCAAGCTAATTAATGTTAGTGAAATATCAATTCATTTCATTTCAACATGTTCAATTTTATGAAAATTTTAATATCAACAAACAAGAAGGACTTAATTGCTAAAATTTTTAAAACTTAAGGACTTAATTGCCCAAAAAATAAACTTAGGGACCGTTTTGTCAATCTACGAATAACATAGGGACCAAATATACTAAAAATCCTAAAATTTAACATCAGTTATTAGTATTGTGTTAACTACCACTTTTGCAACTAAACTTCTCCCTTAAAATTGATTAAGATGAGATAACTGATAAGAGAAAAAAAAAAGAAAAAAAGATTTTCGAATTGAAAGTGGTATGAATTAGAACAAAGAAAATAGTTGTTACAAATGTTGGTTTTGTTTTCAAGAAAGCATTATAAAAAAGTTCATAGCGGAAGACTAATTACAAAAATACTCTTGTTGATTTTAGATTTTCGCAAAAAAAAAAAAAAAAAAGAAAAGATCATGGTTATGATACATATTGAATATGCGACATGAACATTTCGATTTCAGTTTTTTAACTAAAGAATCTTCTTGCTTATGCATTGATCTTGATCAAACTATAAGGATATTCTACATTTTGAGTACTCCAATGATTATTAGCTACCAAGAATAATTTCTCTTAAAGTTTGTCTCTCTCATAGAAATTTTCTCTCAAATAATTTTGGTAATAAAGCAACCGCCAAATAAAATTATTCAGTCAAATTAAAAATTGTCACGTTTCAAAGTGGTACAAGGGATATAAATAACCCTTAGATTAAGGTTAGAATTTGGCCAGTCCCCAGGTGTTGGGTTGGACCAAAATCTGTGCGGGCATATGAAGCATGCACAGGCCTTAGAAGGCCCACTGCTATTTCTGCTCTTTAATGCTCTAAGAAAAGAACATAGATAGGACTAAATTTGGCCAAAATGTCTTTATTAAGATCACTTTTTTCAATAAGTTTTTTTAGGACTGAAAAATGGGCCTATATGGTATGAAATATGATAATGTCCCTCCATTAACCCAATCATTTTCTGACATGACCTTACCCAGATTTGACATACCTTATATAGTTTCCCGTAAAACTCTCAAGCTTATATTTTCTCTCCTTTCTCTCTGCATTTTCTCTCTGAAATCAGAAGAAAAAACCTCATAAACTGAATTAAAAAATCACCTAAATTTAAACTCGAAAAACCCACACTTACTTTCATCAAGAAGCTTTTTTCTTTTTCTTCAACGAACCCAAAAAATCTGATAATGGCAAAGACTCGTCAAACCAAAGCTAAGAAGCCTTCTTAAAAAACTGCAAGCATATCATTGGCTGAAAAGAAGACGAAGTCCCCATCTAAGTCTCCAACGAAAATTCTAGCGTCGAAGCCCACTATCTCCGAGCAAAATTCAGCCAATTTCAAAGGCAAAAATAAGGTAAAAGCTGCGTACGAGGAAAGAAATGTTGGTTTTTTATATTTATGTGAAAATCCTTGTTTTCTGATATTGCATGTTAGGAAAAAAGCTATCTTGACTTTATTGAATGAATTGAATATTTTAGAGGTTGAATGTTCTGATGGGGTCAACAGTATCCTGATCTAAGGTCAAAAAGTTCTTGACTCGAGTTAAGTTTTTCTTGATCCAAGTCTAGAAGTTTTGAACCCTAGCCAAGTATTTCTTGCTCTGGTTAAGAGCTTATTTACTGGAGTTAAGGTCTTTTTAGCTCTGACCTGAGCCAAGAATTTCTTAACCCTAGTCAAAATGTTATTGACTCTTGTCAAGCACTTTTTAGCCTCACGTCAAAAGCTCCATGACCTCCCAGTCAAGAAGTCCTTGACTATTAGGTCAAAAGGTTCTTGACCTCCTGTTTATTTGAATTTCTATGGTTGAGGTCAAGAACTCTTGACATAAACTTGTGTCCGAGTTGTATTATCACAGATTGCAGAAATATGAGGAGTATGCTGAAACTGACTGATAGGAGTGACTCAATTTAGAGAAGAAAAGATAATGCTTTATTTTGATTGTGGTTCAGACAATTACTTTTTTTTTTTGGCTTGTAGTTTTTGCGGTTGGTAAATAATATTTAGCTTTTACTTATATTTTTTGGTATTTTTAATGACTATATTTAATGACTATTTTTTTACCAAAAGTCATCTATTCAGTAGATATTTCAGTGAAATTCAACGCATTTAATAAGGACATTATTTATTACTCCAGGTCAAGAAAAGCTCGACTCTATGTCAGGGCTATCTTAACTCTATGCTAGGTCTATCTTGACTCTAGATCAAGAATATCTTGACTTCAGGGCAAGTATTACTTGACCTAATGTCAAGAACTTCTTGAATTAATAAGCACATAAAATTGTATTCAATTTTAGATTAAAGAGATTATGACCCTATTCAAGAAATTCTTGACATCGGGGTCAATATGTTCTTGACTTAATTAATGAATTGAAAAAACAAAATATAACGAACTTTTTGACCCCAAACAAGAAAATCCTGATATGGGTACAATAAGTTTCAATTTATAAATTTAAAAATACATCATATATAATGACGTGACTAAGTTTCATATAACACTTTATAACCCATACTGAAAATGTTGTTGACTCCAAGTCAAGTATTTTTTTTCTTAAGTCAATATCTTTGTGACCTTGGGTTAAGAGCATCTTGGCCCCACTTCAATAACTTCTTGACTAAAAATTAATAATTTCTTGACCTCAAGTCAGGAACTTATTAACTCGAAGTCAAGAAAAGTTTGACTTCGAGTCAATAACTTCTTGATTCTAAGTCAAGAACTAAGTCAAGAAACTCATCACTTGTGGTCTGGAAGTTCTTGACCCCAAGTCAATGACTTCTTGACCCTATGTCAGGAATGTTTTTACCCAAAGTCAAGGACTTCCTGGCCCAAAGTCAAGAATATCCTGATCATAGGTGAAAAACAGTTTAAATTTTCATGTTAGCACTGATCTAGTTGCTGGGATTTATTTCAGATTGTAATTTGAGAAATTATTCGTAAGAAGAGCAATTTCCATGTCCACAAAATAACTCAAAAACTATATCATAAGATAGAATAATGTCTTCTATGACACAGAAGTTGATACATTTAATGAATGAATGAGAAATGACTTCAAAATGATGAGAAATTAGTCAAAATTTTTTTAACATAGGTCAATATTAAATTGACGTCAAAGGTCAGTTTCATATTGACCAAAGGTCAAGAGGATTTTGACCTAAGATCAATTTAGTCTTGACCATACGTCAACCAACGAGATCTACAAGACATTAAGAAGATTATGAATATACTAAAACTTGGAATTTTTAGCATATTATTGCCTAGATCAGTATTATGATTTTCTTTTATTAAACTATTCTTAAAAAAAAAATTATTTATTTACCTTTAAAATTTGAAAAACTCCCAACCTATCAATGTCGAATTTCTTTCCAGCTAAGGTTTTTTAATTAAATAGTAAAAAAACTATTAAGAAAGAGAAAAACAGAGAGGTGGAGAGAGAGAGGCAGAGAAATCACCAACAAGAACAAGAGAGAGAGAGAGAGAGAGAGAGTAAACAAGCTTTCATATTCCTCATGAGGTAGAGAAATTAATCATAGTCTTCATCTTTTTCATGACATGGAAACCAAACTCTAGTTTAGGAGAGAGAACTAAGAAGAAGAAGTGAGAGAAAGATAAAGAGAAGACGAAAATACAAGAAAAATGAGGCAAAATAAAATGACAGCTATTTAATGCTCACACATACCACCTCCTCACTTTTGACCAAGGGCAATTTTGGAAGTCGGTTTTTTCTCTCTTTACTTACACCTAACTTTTGGTCCTAGAAAAGCAATTATATCAATATAGTCCTAAAAATGAAAACCAAGTCTAAATAGTCCTATACATATCCTTTTCTCTAATTATCTTGGGTTTTTAATACTTTTACGTACAAAAACCAAAAGGAATTACAAAAATATGGTAGGTCAGTTTTTTTTATAATTATTATTTCAATTTTTGTATCTTTTTTTAAAGAAAAATACCTCTTTTTAAAAAGCTTTTAGAAAAATATCATTTTAAAAATATTTACTAGTTACCTATATATGAAAACTGGTTATCGGTTACTAGATATCAGTTATATACTAGGTATAAATACCTTTCTTTGCTAGTTACCAATGCTCAAAAACTGGATACTAGTTATTATTTTAAAAATGATATTTTTCAAAAAAACTTCTTAAAAAGTGACACTTTTCTTAAAAAAAATAAGATACCAGATCTAGAAAAAATTGAGCCCACCATAAATTTCCAATTCTTTTCTAAAAAGGCCATAGATTACCTAATTTTTTCAATTCTTTTTTGATTTGTGTATTAGACCAAACTGTTGGGCTCACTTAAGTTAATCTCATGCAGTAAATTATGTTTTGGGGTGTAATAATTTTTTATAATTTATCACTAACTAAAAATATTAATTCACAAATAATGTGATAATTGTGTAATTTGTGGTCGATTAAGAAAATTTGACGTGTCAATTTTTCATCGAAAAATTGTCAAATTTATGCCACGTCAACAAGATGCAAAAGATCATTTGAAGACCTCATTTATGATGAGATGTCAACACCTAATTGGAAGCATTTTTCGACCACTTGTCAATACTGAATTGGAATAATTAGGCAACTGTTGTTGGAGCAGCTAATAAAATAGAGCCATGTGTCAAGTTTTCATTTGACCCCTTCATGGTATATGTGTCAATGTCTAAAGCTTTATTTTATCTTGGTGAAGGCATGTGGTTTGCAATGTGTCAATCAAAACCAATTGTACAATTACTTGTACCGTTTATGTCTAGCCTATATAAAGGCTTACCAGCTGGTGTAAGGGGACGGTGCAATACAATTTATATACTCCCTTCTCTCTTTTCTCTCTCTCTCTCTCTCTCTCTCTCCTTGTAAGCCCAGATGCGCCAAAACCAGACCCACTCACTATAATCATTGCACCGCACAGCGTCCTTTTAACTCCTCTTCATTCATCTAAAGTTTCGGACTTTATATATGGACATGCTTTCCTCCTCACCTGCTTTACTTAATCCAGGCCGTTTATTGTCTCTTGACCGAAGCCTTATCAATTTCCTTTGGTTTGACTTATCCACTCCAAAACCAAGCTCTAAGCTTTTGTTAATATCAAAGCTTCCGTTTTTTTTCTTCTTCAATTACTCCACGTGAAAGCATTCAATCTAGAAGTTGTTGTTCAGGTTTTTTTTGTTTACCAAGTCCAGTTTTTTGTTTGTCCTTAGCTCACGTGAACTTCCTCCACGTTCTTATCTTCACCGCCATCATCATTCTTTCCTTTCATCAACACACAACACATTACATGCATATACATATTTGTTATTTTGTCTTTTTGGCCTCCCAATTCCGAAGCAAGCTGTATTCATATCATCATCAACGCCACCTTCTATTTCTTGTCTCAATCCGAGACCAAATTTTTGGTTCATTCCATCAACATTTCTTCGTGCTCAACATCAATCCGAAGCTAAGTTCTCGACTCTTTTATACTATTTATTTTAATGCATATTGCTTTGCATATTCACATATTTATAGGATTTAATCACTAAATAGTGTCATATATCTAAATTCTCATAAAGGCTCAAGTAATTTTGCATATGTCCATTTTTTTAGGCCCATTTTTATTTATTTACATACTCCATGCCTAATAGTTATTTTATATCATTTTCTACCTAATAATTAGTTTTATACCATCTTTTATTATCCTGTTATTTTTACATCACATTTGTACTAATTTATCATTTTCATGTCACTTTTTCTACTAACTTGTACAACAAGTTTTTGTGCATGCAGTTTCTAATTCATGTACTTCAGTGATTTTTGGATACCGAACTACTCTCCACAATCTCGTGCTTGACCTGTAGCACAAGTTCGAGGTTTTGTGCTCTCTACATTTTATATTTATATTTATATACATATATATATCTCTACCTTGGCGAGTAATTTGTATTGCTGCTTAAGTGCAATCCTTTTTGAAATGATATGGCAATTAATATTAAATTAATTGGCCAATTTTATCAAAGAAAAAGGAATGCTATGCGTGTAGACTAGAGAGGTAAAGAAGGAAATTTTTTTAAGTGCTTTTACACGTTAAAAAGCATTGCCTGAGACTTATTTTGTCAGAGGCTTTTAACGTGAAATTTTTTTTTAAGAAAAGAGAAGAGTCAAAAAAACGTGTAGTCTCATTCCTTTTCTCTAGTCTTCATCTTCTTGCTATCTCATGTGTTGAGACATATAGCAAGAATTTTCACAAAGAGTGTGTGACAAAAAAAAAATAAAACAATAAGATTGTGACTATTAGGAGCCCACTCTCCAGTTCATTGGTGTCGAGGCTTGGTGAGGAAGATCGTGGTATCATAGCCAAGAAAGAGATACAACCTCATCATCAGGAAAAGAAGAAAAATACAAGAACGGTTCGTTCTTATTTTTCTTTGTCAATAGTTTTTCTATTTAACGTATTAAAACAATAAAACCATATACATTCCAAAACTCTGATATGGGTGTAAAAATTTTGATTATTACACCCACCACCTTCTGCTGCACCATATGATAGTTTCTTATAAATGGTACCAAAGCCATGGTTATTTTATGAGGATTTTGTTGTTTTAATAAACATGATTATTGTAATCGTGTTTTTATGTGTATGTCATATGAGTAGGCATTTTGTTGCATGTTGATGTATGATGATTTTTGTTACATGAGATGGATGTATGGTTTAAGAGAAATAGGTCGTTAATTATATGGTTGCATTGGTTCTTTATTCATTTAATTTTGATTAGATCAAAATCAATGTAAACCCGTTTTGTAAGGGTATAGGATTTACATATGTAATATTCTTTTGATGGAGATCGAAGGAGGAGAACCAAGAGTCACCACCCGAGCCCATAGCCCGTGTGCCAACCCTACCTCAAAAGGGTTTCTACCACAAGGCGGCCAACCCTACTGAATGAAGAAATTTTCAAGACTAGGTCTATTGTAGTCTAGTTCTAGGTTTTTCTTAATTTTTGGTAGTATATTTTTTTTTATTCTTGGTTATGTAATATCCAATGCAACCCGGCGTAGATCTCATTTGATTTTATTTTATGATTGATAATTTTATGTTATAATCATGCATATAACATGTCATCTAGATTAGAAAAATACCTACTCAATATTTTGATACCATGCATGCATGTGCATATATTTTATTCATAAAATTGTTTTAATTGAATAAAAGTTTATATTATGCACATTAAAAATTAATTAGATTAATTTTATTTAAGATTAGCTTTTTTTTTTAAAAAAAAAAATTTGCATAATCTTGACGCATCCTCTTCCCCATAAAATAATCTGTATTGCTGCTTTAAGTGCAATCGGTTGCTTTACTCCCCTTTTAATTATTGTGCGCATTTATTTAGTGATCTGTGTTGTTTTTCCTCGCAACCGGTCACACCGCTTTATTTAAATTTCAGCACTTTTATTTCAGTTATTTATTATTATTTACGATGATATGGCTAGACTTTCTGCCTCGTAATTCTAACCCCTCAAACTAACTGAAACTGGCATATGGACGGTATCGCCTTCGTTAGTTTCTAACTATTTATTTTTCTGCACTTTATTTCTGTTGCTAACTTCTAGTTGACACCATGGTCGGTATATTCGCCTCAGTCAACTAGTAATATTTAAATTCCTGTCTATTTATTTATTGTATTATTATATTACTTCTAGTCTTCAGTTGACAATATGGTCGGTTTATTCGCCTCCGTCAATTTTTAATATTATTTTATTTCTGCTGCACATAAAGTGAGTCATTCTTGCAACCGCTAATCTTGTTGAGATACGTAGGAAGAGTTGTTCTTATTACAACCGTCTATCCTGTTTCGACACGTGGAAGTGTTGTGACGACTCTTTCTGCTGTGCATTCTAACGAGCTAATCCAATCATCCTCTATTTTGTTCTAATTAAGTACAGGTCACTCTAATTAATCCAGAGCACAACTCCGACCCCGAACATTAAAAGGCGACTTCGCTGGGGACTAGCCAAAGAGAAACAGACTTTTCTTCGGGATCCCCAAGGATCTGCAAGTGCATCTTGTCCATTTCACCTGGCAGTGTACCATTACTCTGCTTGTTGTATTTTCGACACTTGACGGTTTACCATTACTCAGTTGGGTATACCGTTACTCTGCCTGTTTCATTTTCGACACCTGATGGTCACTTGACGGTTTACCGTTACTCAGTTCGGTATACCGTTACTCTGCCTGTTTTATTTTCGACACTCGACGGTGTGCCGTTACTCTGTCCGTTTCATTTTTGACATTTGACGGTGTACCGTTACTCTGTCCGGTTCATTTTTCGATCCTTGGTGGTGTGCCGTTACTCTATCCGGCGTACTGCTATTCTGTCCATCTCATTTCTTTTACACCATAATACTGCCATTTCATCTTCTTGAAACTCTATCAAATTTCTTTTAATTTTTCGTCCCGAACTTCTGTCAAATTTCTGTCCTCCTCTTTCCAGAAATTTCCTCTAAGAAAAAAAAAAAAAAGTTCTCTCATTTCTTTCTTTTCTTCCTTTCCTCAAAATTTCAGACGAGCAAAATCCGGTAATCAATGCCGAAGCTCAATCTCTCCTTGCTAAATTAGCAGCCTCACTAGATAGCATGAGACAAACTTAAGCAGACATGCAATTATCTCATGCTGAAATTCTTCAAAGAATTACCAACATCGAAAAATCTCATGGAACCGGACCTTCTACTCCAGCTCTAGTTTTTACGAAATTAAGTGCCATTTTGGATCATTTTTGTACTAATAAACTAGTATTCATATTTTGATACTGTTGAATAGTTTTTAATGCTAATTATTAACTACTAAGTACCTTAAATGATTTGTATACTTTTGGGTTATTTTATGATCAGGTTTCCTAATTTGGTGATAGTTCTGGTTTCGGTCTTGTTCAAGTATCTTGGTGTATTCATTTTAGTAAAATATGCATCTTGAATAAAAGAAATTTATGAAAGGTGATTGGCACACTAGTCTCTCAAGGATATTGACTCTTTCCGCTATCAATTTCTATTTAGGACACAAGGTAAGTAAAGACTTACAACTGTGTCATAAGAACTACATGGAAGATGTCATTATATGAAACTTACTTATTCTTAAAAGTTATGAAATGGTATGTGCATGACACGTCTTGCATGCAAATTGAGAATTTCATTACATAGTATTTGAAAGTGAGTACCATTCTACTAATTTTATAAGATAAGTTTTAATTATAATTGCTAGTCTGTCGGAGCTGGGTAGATAAGTCTATTGACGCAGACTCTCCTGTTGAAGTGGGACTTACAGATCTTATGATGTGTCTCATTGAAGTGGGACAATATTAGCGCGGTATGGGATGCCCTTTGATGAGGGAAGGAGTTTTTAAAAAAAAAACTTCACACGACGGTCTTACCTTATTTTTACTCTTAGCTAGAGTTTCCGTACAATGTTATCACAGCCTATCGACTTTCGAGACTAGCAATGTGCTACGGGGCCTAACTATGAATATTTTTTTTAGAAAATGTATGGACTCAAATGTTTAAGAAAAAGAAGTGTATGATAGAAAATTGATGAGATTTTAAAGCATACGTAAGCATGTATAGTTTTTACTTACTGAGCTTTAGCTCATTTTAGTCCTGTGATGCAGATGAAAGGGCATATTTTGGTGTTGACTAGATGGTTGCCTAGCTTGCCTTTTGTCGCCATGATTATATAGATGTAGACAAGCTTGACCTATAGGCGATGTTTTTGTATTACGATATTTTGGGTGTAATGAAAATACTACTGCTAATGGAAAAATAGACTAATTAAAATTTCTTTTGATTGCACATTTTGTAAAGACACTTTCAGCAAGAAATATCGCGCAGTTGCTTTTATTTAAAGATTTTGAAAAGTTCATATTTGCACACCTTTTTATAAAACTAAAGATATGGTTTAAGAATAAATAATACTTCATGGTATGGCTGTATATAACAATATAGTTAAACTGGGGAGTATTACAAACTTTAGTTATGGAATATGTTGTATCTCTATTTTTGTTATTAAGTGAGTGTGACATTTAGTTATAAACTTTTGAGTTTAGTCATATATTGAGTTTGGGCCAAAAAATATTCAAATAGCTAGTCAGCCTATTTAGTTGGGTTGACACAACAAATACTGCTACTCCTAATTTTAGTGTGTGCTAATATATGATTTGTGGGACATGATATGATAAATATAATAAAAAAAGAAAAATATTATTCGAAGGCTAGGTAGAAACTACTGAAGTAGGAGGACGTAAAAGAAAATTCTAAATTAAAGTGATGGATTATTTAGGAATAACTAGGGGCAATTTGAAAATTTGGAAATAAATATAGGGTACACTACTTAAGAATTCTTTAATTATTAAATGAAAATGTGGAGTTATAAATAGTATGGAGAGAGCATAAGATGAGAATACATAGAGCTATAACCTAATATTTATTTATTAGTAATTTCGTATCTACTCCTTTAGAATTCTTAAATGGGTAGGGGCATTAAAGTCCATCTTTGTATTATACTCTTTCCTTTCCTCTTCTCTCTCCTTTTCTTTTCTTCTAACCAACAAGTTTTCTTTTCTTCTTCTTCCAACCCGCCGGAGAGGGAGATTTTTTAGATCTTTCTATCCGGTGGAGAGTTTTATATTTTTTTCTGTTTTATTTTTCGTTATATCTTTGAATAATCCTTCCATTTGGGAAGGTATAATTCCACCAAAATCTAGATATATGGTGGTTTTAGCCCAATCAAATTTTGATCTGTGGTGGTTTTAGACTTTTTTTTTTTTAGTCGATTTAGTTCACTTAGATCTATATCTATGGTGGTTTTATAGGGATATTATGTTTTAATCCTTTTGGTGTGGTTAATTATCATCTAAATCTGTATTATTTCTGACCCATATTTGGATAATATAGATAATGGTATTTACCCTCCAATGGCCTTTAATTGGATTCGAAGCGAGATACACTAACAATTAAGTAGAGGGTAATAAAGAGCTAAACGATGTAAATAGCTTTATTGAAGTGCACAATAACAGTGATCCATATGAGTTCTCTTATTCCGGGTAGATTTTGTGAGGATTCTAGGGCACATAATTCCTCCATTGATTTTAATTTATTTCTTGCAGATGTCTACTTTATATCGAATATCCTTTGATGGGTAATATACTTTCTTTATATTATTAATGAAATGATTTTTTCTTTAAAAAAAAAATCCTTAAATGAGTAGCTTTATTGTCACTTTTTTTGGTTTTATTTGTTTTTTAATTCTTCCAATATCTTTTTAACTTGTTGAACCCTCATTTAAATTAGAAAACCAAAAGGAAAATGATTAATGGGAATGAAACTCAATAGTGATAATTCCTATTGCCAATGACTTTGATCTTTCTGCATTTGAGAGTGAAAGAACTTATAAAGCTGATTTTATCTCATGTAATCTCTTTTGTCAAGTTCATCCCCCAGGGGAAGATCAATTTCTTTTATACGTGTATAAGAATATTGTAATGACTACAATTGCCCTGTATACCTATGCCAGGAAAAAGAAAATTACATCGACATAACGTAACATATGTTGAAATTAGAGTGACACACCTTGGACAAAATATATTTACGTTGGAAATCCCTGAAATTAAAAAAATTACAAAGACTCCCCCTGCTCTATATAAATTTGACTGAAAAATTAATTTTTTTAATTGAAAACCGATTAATAATCTAAATTAAAAGATTACCACATAGATATACAATGGAAATCAGCTCATTAGTTTTTAATAATTTTTTTTTTCCGTCCAGGAGGATGTCAGTATATATAATATTTTTTTGTTCAGTGCGTCATTGTAAGTTTGACAAAAAGTAGGACGTGTCATTGTAAATTTTCCAGTACAAAATGTTCTGATTTGCAAAATCGCGTGATGGGGTTTAATTATATCAGCAGATCTTATTTCTATTTTAATTTCAATAATTGTTGTGTTGATTGTAGGAGCACTTATGAGAGGTGTGTGGTGTATAGTTGTAAACTTGTAACAAAATCTAATTTCGCTAGAAGAAAGTCAAAAGAAAATATAATGGTATGAGTTCCTTATAATGACATATAATTAGGAGTGTTCTCTGCCAAAATGAGAAAGCAACCCGTGAAGTGTATGTATAAGGTTGAAAGGAAAAAAAAATCGCATAACTTTTATTGAAATTCAAAATAAAAAAGACAAGCTTATAATAATTGATATCATGCAGAATTTAGTACGTATATAATTATTAGTTCTTAAAGCATCCAAGAGCTGTTGTTGAAGGCCATTTGATCATACTGCCCAATAATATTAGTATGTTGTGGTTGCATGAAATTATTGTTGAGGCTGGAATAATATTGGTCATCTCGAAGTTGGGCTTCTTGTATAGTATTATTACTAGAAGTGATTAAGGCAATCTCAGCTCTTGTTTTAGCTAGTTGAGTCTCCACGTTCTGTATTTCTTGGTGTAACTGAGAAATAATCCCCACACAGCCATACACTGGAAACTCAATCCTACATTTTGCCTCAAAATGCATAGAATCTGCGGCTTCAGCTCGGAGATCCGGTGGCAGTCGCTGATTATTTATTATATCATATATCAATAATCAAATGTGAAATAATTAATCAAACAAATTAAAATCACAAAAACTAGGTTTTATATAATATATATATATAAGTAGCTAGATATGTATAGTAGAGAATGTGATGTGTTAGATACAATTTTTTGTCTATTAATGAATAATAGTTCGTATTTTTTAAATGATTAAATCCCTTATGAAATACTGAATGACAAATGCTATATATGTATTTATAACTACACATGTGCAGGAAAAATAAAATTAAGATGTGAACTCCAATTAGTGCAACTTTTGGAAAGATTTTTTTTTTTTTTTTTCTCTTTACTTTCCGAAAACAGTAAGTAATATAGATCTTCAAAAATCAATAATTTCTTTTCGATTGTAAGGAAAAAGGTTGACTAACACTATTAAAGTACCTATGAATAAGAAGTTTAGAGTAAACATGTATCACGTCCTGATTGATAAAGTTGTATATACCTATATAGAATATAAATAACTATATATACACATATATTATGTACATATGTGTGAGAGAGAGAGGGAGAGAGATATCAAATATATTAAATCATTAGATAACATACCTGAAGCATTTTCCCGACATTGCTGGCACCAAAGATTCTATGAACGCAAGCAAATCTTTGAGGATCATTAGATGGAAAATAGGGAGAGAAAATGCAATCTGAAGGGCAACTCCTCCTCAAATACTTACAAGCAGCACAACGACCAGAGATCATATTTTCAGAATCCAGTAAAGAATCTAATTAAGCTAAATATATATCAGATTTAAATCAAAGATTTTATGATCTTGATATGAAAAAAATCTTTGAAAGATTTCAGAATACATGCATGCTATATATGAGCCTAGCTAGCTATATGTACTTAGCTGTCTTAGAGTTGGAGGTTCTCAACGGCTAGTATTTGTTATTCAAAAATGGAAATAAAAAGGGAAAGTTTAGCTGAGAATTATGGTAAGAGAAGACCCTATACACGATTGAAGTTAAATCTTAGAATTACCCTATTATATATATATGGAATATTTGCTTGTCATATGTATATTCTCCCGTTAAAAAATGAATATTTGGTTTTGGTATAAGAAATATTGAAATTAAAACCTTTTAGTACTTTGTAAATCGCGTAAAGCCGTAAAAGCTTATTACCAACACTTCAAAGATATTGTCGTTTAACACCTCAAAACAAATGTATATAGTCGTTTATGATCTATATATCTCTCCGTCCATTTTCTCTTATCACCTGAATTTCTCCATGATCTGAGCTTTAATGACATTCCACTACAACAACAAATCCTCATATGTGATATTTGAAAATATCACTATTGTGACATTTGTAGCAAGTGTCGAAGATACTTGTGTAACTAAAAGTCCTAGTTGTAAAATCTGGTAAAGTGTAAGGATAAGAGACATTTTAAGCTCAATGGCATTGTTATAATTTCGATTTTTCAGAATAAAATAAGCAAAATATCTGGAATTAAAAATTGGGTGCTACAATTGCTATTAGTTAATAGTTGCTTAAAAGGACCTCAAAAGTCCATCTTCTCATCTTGGAGTCCGAGAGCACCAAAATGCCCAATTTCTGTCGAGATCCGCCGCTGCCGCACGCCACCGGATCCATTTGCCGTCCCGCATGAAAGAGCAGCTGCCGACGAAGCAACTCCCACTAGTCCCGTCGTGTTTCGTCACCGGACGCCGCCGCAGGAGCCCGACGAAAATCACGCCTCCGACGATGTTTTCTAGCTACTGGAGCGCCATCCAACGTTGTCTTGTCTCACCGCCAGCACATGCAGCTTTCTCTCACCGTCACCAACCTCTTTCAAGTAGATTTACGGCTTAACTCGCCCCCAATATGATTTTTACTATTTTGGCCGTTTTTACCAAGTTTGTAAAACATGATATTTTCGTAAATTTTTAGTTAGATAATTATTTTACCCGATATAAATTTATGAGGTGAAAGAGAGTTGAAAATTATGAATAATTACGGTTGATAGAAGTAAAAACAATATCCAGAAGTGCGGTAAATTTTAATTAGAAAAAGAGGACATTTTTCTAAATATTTACAAAAAATAGTACTTATCTAATTTTTGGATTTTTGAGCTTAATTAATGCTCGGGACCTCGAAACTGAGTTGTAACTTCGAATTCGGACTCAGTGAGGTCGAGAGATGAATTTTGATATAAAATACCACTATATTTCGAAGTAGAACGAAAATTAGAGTTTCGTGGCTCGAAAATTGCACCGTTTTGCATGCCACGAGCCAATCCCGTGCTGGGACCCATTTTTGACAAAGTATATATCTAACCTACTATTTTTGGGTGTTCTGAATTCAGTGGTGACCTCCGTTTCTCCATTTGAGGCTCAGGTAAAAAGTTACTTTTCAAGCGGACTTACTGGGATCCGGAAACTGCCGTTTAAACACCCAAGCGACTAACGGGGAATTCTACGAACGTCATTAGCCTGATATTACTACCATATCGAGGTAGGAATTCGATTACCTG
Source organism: Trema orientale (assembly GCA_002914845.1). Lineage (NCBI taxonomy): Eukaryota > Viridiplantae > Streptophyta > Magnoliopsida > Rosales > Cannabaceae > Trema > Trema orientale. The sequence goes on from JXTC01000264.1 coordinate 279,495, forward strand.
ATTTTATATCTGTTTTAAGTTATAATTACATTAAAATTTATTTATGAAAAATCGTGATTTTACGATGATTTAAGAAATTGCTGTTAATTATTGGATTATACCGGGATTAGACTGTATGGATTATTATACATATTTTTATATTGTAGTTATGGAGTAAAATAGCAGTGTGCTACCCATGTATAGTAAATCTGAGAATAATGCCAAGTTGAATTTTTAAAGCATGATTTGATTATTAGATGCATGGTGGTTGTGAACGGTTACATGTTGTACATATCATAGAATCACACACTTGAGTTCCATTATAGCATCATGGTATTTTAGATCTCTGACGAGATACTGCAGTACTAGGCGAGAGACTTAGGCCCCTGCGTAGGTTCTTGTTAATATGCCTATGGGCAGTATCAGGATACTGGGTACCTCTACTACAGAGGTATTATGGGGCCGTGATGGGAGGATGAGAGCACTTATTTACTTGTTGATGTACGATATGTACAGTGATGTAGATTTTATTTTGTTTTTAAATATGTAATTATTCTGGATACCAATAATTTATAATTTAATTTATAAATAGATTTAAATGTACTAACCATGCAGGTTTGAGAAATTGCATCTATTTAAAAGGTAATTGAATTCCTACTGAGCATGTGAAAGCTTACCCCCTTACTTTTCCTCTCTCAGGTAATGCTCGGTGTGCTTTTGGAAACTCGAGAACAGAGTGGTGAGGAGCTAGTTACCTTATTAGGAATTAGTAACTACGTAAAATAATCTCTGTTATTTGTTTTGGCTTGTATTAAATATTTAACGGCTCGTTTCACAGACTCGGCCTGATTAATTATTGTGTTAGATTGTGAGACTGCTAGTAGTGATGCTTAATTTTTAATAAATTTCATTAACAATCTACGTTTAATGGTGATCACAAAACCGTGGGAATATATTTTAAAAATTATTTTTATAAATTTTTCAAAAATAACTTTTGAATTTCTACTTGTGAAATTTCGTTGCTGCCACCTCCCCAGAGTTTGGGTCGTGACACTAGTGACATTTGAAATGTCACTATATCGCATTTTTAAAATGCTTCTAAATTATATTTGTGACACTTTCAAATATCACTAAATTATTTAATTAATAAAAAATATGTCTTAAAATTGTCTAAATAAAAGTTTCATTGGCTTTTTCAAAACATTACAAAAGCATATTAATGACATTTGGAAAATGTCATTAATCTAGTCATAACCAAAATTTGGTATTAGCCACAAAAATTTGGGTTGGTAATTTTTTTTTTTGGTAACAAAAAAATTATATATTAATAATTTATTTTTTTAATTGAAAAAAAAAAGAAAGCGTTGTTACTAACGTTTGGCAATTGCTAATTGTTATCAATAGGTATATTTATCTCAGTAAATAAATTGAATTTACATGAAATTGATTTAATTTTCCCGGATTTATTTTTCTACCACTACTTCGTATTCAAGGAAATAATTCCAATGTAACATCAACAATAAATAAAAAGCTAGAAAAATAAAAAAAAATTATTCATAATACAATTCAGTTTAAATGAATCTAAAATTTACAAGAAAAAAGTGTATAATTTAAGATCGACTATACAATAAATCATCCACTAAATTGGTGAATCTTCTTGAATTTGCTTAGATCTTTTTTCTCCCATCCTATATGCATATCTCATCATGTTGCTGAAAAATAAACAAATGAGCGAAATAAGAAATATTTTACCATAAAAAATAATATAAAAGTTTCTTATAGAAGTAGAAAGAAAAAATATTGAAGAGATTTACTTAGCAAATTCCATAGGCGCATACTTTCAGTTTCATTGTAATTTCATACTACTTGAATCATTACCTTTTTTTTCCACACTAGAAACGAGTTGTATCACATGAACTCTTTGGTCAAATCAATAAACTTAATAAATGATACAGAAAAAAACATTAAAAACTATTGGTAAAATCAAAATAAATCACTAGTTGTAAAATGAAATATAAAATATGAAATAAAAACTTGGAGATGACTTAGAGGTTTATACCAGTGCTAGAAAATGGGAAGAAGAAAAAGATTGTGAAAAAAAAATAAGATGAAATTATGAGAGAAATCTTAAAAAAGATAGGAGCGAGGTTGATGAGAAAACATAGGATTTAGTAGTGGATGAGTTAGTTTTTATCTTTAAGTTTTCTTCTTCTTCTTTTTTCATTCTTGTTGTATGATAAATTTCAAAAAAAAAAAAATTGAAAATCTGAAAAACAAAATTCAAATTCTTTTGTTGAGTAATCTCAAATTTGAATTCTTAACCCACCACCTTTATCAAAACACACATTTTCAGATTAACATTTTATAAATCATTATTATTTTAGTTACATAAACCTATAATTTATTCTATAGAAAATTACAATAGTTGAACAATTGTAAACTGAAGTTTGCGTATCCAAATTTTTTTTCTCGTTTTTTTATATAAGAATTTATTATGGAGATAATATATTTATATTAATTCACTTCTACTGGTAAAAATAACTTATAACTTCATATCTGTGTTATTTTTATATAAACTTTTCTAGTTTTTTATATCAGATTTTCAAATCTTAAACTTCTTTCGAAAACAAATTAGTTCATTTTAATTAAATTGAATATGATAAATTAATAAAAGAATAAGAGAAACATATGAAGTACCCTCCCTCTCTCTCTCTCTCTCTCTCTCTCTCTCTCTCTTTCGTTATTTTTTTTTTTTAGGAAAAAGAGTGTATGTTTTACGTTTAAAATTTTTCTTTTCTATTTCCTAAAATTATCTATAATATCTGGTCTTCACATTTTATTAATATTTTGAAACATCACTAAATCTAAAATTTAGTTGTATTTTTCAAATGCTACTAAATTTAAATTTAGTGACATTTTTAAAATGATATTAAATCAAAATATTAATGATATTTGAAAAATATCACTAAAGATAAATTTTAGCGACATTTAATAAACGTTAGTATAACTAATTATTTTTTTAAAAATTCGCAATATTGTAATATCTTTATAAATTAATGACAATTTTCAGCAAATGCTACTATATGTGTTGTGACATTTTTAAGGGTGATGTGTCATGACCGAAAATCCAAAGTCGTGAATTTTAGTAATTTTAAGTGAAAATATAATAAGATATTAATTTTACAAAATTTAGGAGAAATCAAGTATTAGATAATTTCATTTTGGTCCCCAATTCATAATGAAGTCTATAACTATTAAAAACTCTTATTAGTTTTTAATTACTCAAGAAAAATACCCGTTAAAGTTTAAGAAAATTTTAAGCTATTTCATTTGGATACTTATTGAGAAATCATAAATTTTTGGTAAATTGAGTTCAACTGAAAACTTCAATCCAATGTCCAAAATAATTTACATTAAATTACTTGTGGTTTCAAGTTCTCAAATTAATAACAAAAGTATCACTGTACATTCACTTAGTAGATTTACTAATCTTAGCTAAATAATTGAACAAGGAAAAAATGTTAACAGAGTATAGGCACCTACTAGGAAAGAGGAGTAGAAAAGCAAGTGCAAGCTACACAACTTGTCTAACCATTGGAATGATTACCTCATATAGACAAACATCTGAAAGTAAGAGAAGTAGGGGATGAGCATTTACATGCTCCATAATTATCTTTTTGAATTGATACAATTTTACCTGCTTGATTAATACCTTTTCCAAAATCCATTTATAAACTAAGTATATAAAATATTTGATATCCAAAATTTTCACATACTCAAAACCAAAACCAGAAACACATGATTGTACATATCATACATCAACTAATGTAAATGAGTGAGCTCTCTTCCTCCCATCACCGCCCTGTAATACTCCTTACCAAAGGTACTCAGCATCCTGATACTACCCAGAGTTGTGTTACCCAAAAACTTACACAGGGGTCTAGGTCTTTCACCTGGCGCTGCAGCCACTTGCCAGTGATCTAAACTAACATGATGCAATAACGGAACTCAAGTGTGTGATACTATGGCATGTACAATATATAACATGATATATAATAACTATACAAAATATAATCAAACAATGCTTTAAAAACCCACTTGGCATTATTATTGGATTTATCGTAGCATGGGCAGCTCTTTGTTGTATTACCTCATAATCACAATTTAAAATTAAGTATATAAAATCACATTGTCCAATCCTAGTATAATCCAATATGTTTCCACAATTTATTAAACCATCGTGTAAATCACGATTTTTCATAAATCAATTATAATGCAATTATAAATTAAACAAGTACAAAATCAGGTAATTAAACTCCTACCTCGAGATGATAGCTATACCAAGCTAACGACGCTCGAAAAATCTCTTATTGGTCACTTGGGTGCTTAGATGGTAGTTTTGGGATCCCGATAAGTTCACTTGAAAAAGTAATTTTTCTAATGGAGCCTTTGATTGAGGAATGGAGTCATCACTGAATTCAGAGCACTCAAAAATACTAGATTAGACATAAAATTTGTTAAATTTGGGTTCCGGGGCGGGACTCGGCCCGTGATATACAAAACGATACTATTCATGAGCTTCGCGTTTCGATTTTTGTGCTATTTTGAAATGTCGTATTATTTTATATCAAAACTCATCTCTCGACTTCACTGAGTCCAAATTCGAAGTCGGAATTCAGTTTCGAGTTCTCAAACCTTAAATGAGCTTTAAAATCTGAAAGTTATAAAAAATCACTTTTTTTTGAAATATATATAAAAATACCATATTTTCTATTCAAAGATTATCTCGTTTCCAGATTTCGTTTCAACACAAAACTATTGTATTCATTCATGTTTTAATCTCCTCTTTAACCTTATGTACTCATTTTGGCATAGTCAATTACTTCACAAAAGTAATTTTAAAAGTACCACAAAATACTAGAAAACGAAAAAACGTTTTTCCGAAAGCTTATCGGAGCTTAATCATCCGAAATCGATCGAAATCTAGAGCTAGGAGGTTGGCCTCCTCTGATTTGTTGGCGATGGAATTTGATTTGGCCGGAGGACACATGAAATCGCTGTGGGAGGTCGCAGCTTCAACTCCTCCGCGCGAGCTCAAGGTGGCGTCGCGAGCGGCAAGGCTGGGCAGGTTCCGTTCATCGGCCTCCGGCGAGGAATGCAGATGGGAGCGTGAGGTTGGGCGGTCGCCAGTGTGGTGGTGCGGGTCGTCAGCAGGAGCTTCGGCCGTTTGGGAGATCTCGGGGGCTTCGAGGAGAAAGACGCGATAAACGAGGGTTTTAAAAGCAATTTTAGGAACTGTAGTGCCATGTGTCAATAGCTGGGCTAAAGGGCACTGTTTTCACTATCTATATTTTGACCCAATGCTTGAAAATGGATTCAATTTCACCCTTAGTAAATTACATTTTAGTCCCTTTTTTGAAACTTCTTTACAAAATCACCCCAATAAAAACGAGATTTTACATAATGTCACTGAAAAAAATATCACTATTTCATATTTTTCTTGTGGTGTTCTGATGACAGTGATGAAGAAGAGAGTGCATGCTAACAACTTCTGTCTACTTGAAACCACGGCCCACGGCTATACGATCGATTAATCTCAAACGACGTCGCAAACTACTCAGTATTAAAGCACGTGGCTTTTTCTTGAGTAAGTGGAGAAACGTACGTGGAGAAAAAACAAAGTTGAATTACATATTTAATTGAACCCAATGTTTTTGTTGGTTTTTCCATAAGTTGACATTTAGGTAAAGTTTTATCAAAATTAAATAATATATAAATATTATCAAAACTCAACTGTTTAAAATGGTTTATTGCCCTTTTTATTTTTTTTATTTGCTTTTTTTTAGTGGAGGTGGTGTTGAGAAAACTATTCTAAAGTTTTAAGAATTGCAAATAATGTAATGGGATGTCCGAGTTTGGACTTTAATTAAAAAAAAAAAACCTTTAACTTGTGGATTTATATTTATGTGAAATGTCTTGGGGTATATATTTCCACGTAATATGTATAGATATATATATATATATAAATTAGTGTAGTATAGAAATAAAGTTGTTTCTTCTTTTTCATATAATTAATTAAACTAATTTATAAAGTTTGTCAATTCCCTGTGCTTTTATTATAATCAGATTACAGCTGGCATAAGGTGACCTAAATATAAAAAATTGACATGTTATCACTTTGGTACAAATATACAATTGTTATTTTAGTTGATAAAAATGTTTAGTTGTTATTTAAGTTATAGATAAAGAATTAGGTGTCAACGTGGTAAAAAGAACTATTCGGGAAAAGGCATTCAACGTGGAATAAAAACTATAAAAAAGAATAAGACAAAGCTATCTTAGTGACACCTAAACAGCCAATTTGTTTGTAGTGAATAATAAACAAATACTTTTTATTAGAAAAAATAATAATAATAAACAAATACTTGAAGCTTATATATTATACAAAGGCTGAATTATCGTATTGTTTTAAATGAGCCATTTGGTGGAGTTCGAGTGGCATTCAAGCCAATAAATTTAGGTTTTCTGAGACTCCAAGTTATCTATTATATACCAATAAACGATTTTTTGAGTCATGCCTATACTTTTATAACTATATGCTTTTTTTCTTTTCATCATAGATTTGTACATAGTAATATTATGTTAATCAAATAGATACATATGAAACAGAGAAACAAATATAAAACAGGTTTTATTTTGTAGCATATATGTTGTAAAATGGAGTGTCCAACCTTCATACAAAAACATTTAAAAAAAAAAGAGGGGTGGGGGGGGGAGGGGGGGAGAAAAATTTTAGTATATTATTTGTAAAAAAAAAAAAAATATATACGAACACTTACCCAAAAAAAAAAAAAAAAAAAAAAAAAAACGAATATTACGAACACTTATATTTGAATTCAGTTATTATGTATTAATAATGAAAGAACTAAAAATATCACATTTAACAACTTACTTAATAAAATTTGGATTATGTACTAATAAATATTTTTCTTCTTTCTCTTTTGAAACGATATATCTTGCTGTTTAATTTTTTTTAGGTAACTCATGTGTTATTATTTCAAAGATTATTTCTCTTTTTTTTTTTTCTTTTATTTTCTGTAGTTGGTTGTGGCACTCATGACTTTATCTAAATATTAAGGAATAAAGTGGTCCAAGTACTAGTAAATTTAGCTAATATTCTTATAAGTGGCTATGGGTGAATTCTCATCGGCTTTTCTATTCCTTCAAGTGTGATTACATATTTGAATTAATAAAGTCTAGGTGAAACTTTTATTGGAAAACTATAACTAGTTAATCTAGGCGGGTTAATGACGTCAAAATCCTCTCAAGTTTGCCTTTTTTGCAAAAAAGTAATCTCATTTTTAAGTTTCGTAAAATAAGACCCTGAGATTTGAAATCTTTGCAAAAACATACCCTGTGAAGCCTCATTTAGTGAATCTGACAGTAAAAAGACATAAGCGCTCATTCTTAAGTGATTAAAAATATTTTAGCATTAATATTTTCCTGATGATATTTTTAATTTTGTATTTTCCCGATAATATTTTTAAGTTCATAATTTTGTTTAGTTCCCAGTTAAAATAGAAGAAAGAAAAAAACTCTAAATTCTTTTCACCCTCCCTCTCTCCCTCTGTCATTCTCTTTCTCTCCCATCACTAATCTACTCGTGGTCTGCTTTCACAAGATGATCAAATACAACTACTTGGAGCCCCTCGCTGTCTCATCTCATAGACTTCAAACCCTCAATATACATTTGAGAGAGAATAATGGAGGCACCGAAGAACACAGCTAACGAGATTGGAGGAATTTAAAATGATTGGGGGCTCAAGCTTGACTAAATTTTACGAGTTTTGGAGAAGACTCTTTTGAAAATGGGTTGAATAAGATGAATAAATAGAGAGAAAATGCTAGAACATTGTGGGTACAACTATTCCCTTTTTCTAAGAAAAAAAATAAAAGTGTTTGGGATCTCATAAGATCTTGATTATTCTTTGGATCGTAGATGTATAGTAATAATGTGGAAGTGCATTTGAGATATTTTTTTCCTTGATTAATCTGGTGGATTTTTCCTTACTAGATGGGATGTGAGATCAAAATTTTGGGGATTTTAATATGGGTTTTTATTTATTATTCATTGATAATTTTCTTTTTCTATGTTATTATCTTTTGATACTAGAATTGAAGAAACTAATGCTGTTTTTTATGCCATTATGTTGGTCTTAGGAAGTAAGAATAGTCACAAAGCAACCAATACTAATATCGGTATTAACAATTTTCTCCATCACTTTTTTCTACCAAATTTTTCATTGATTTTGCTCCAAATTACACTTCTAGTGAAATGTGTAATAACCATTTTCTAAACTGAGTTAGATTTAGGCTGAGGGAGAGAAAGAAGGTAAGAAGATGAAGATGAAGAAGAAGAAGAAGAAGAAGTTGAAGGGAGATATGGTGAAGAAGATGAGGGAGACTAGATCTTTGTTCTCTGTTTTCCTCTTCCTTCTATTTTTTCATTTTTTTCCTTTTTGATTTAATTATTTCATCCCAATTTTAGTTAAAATAAAAGAAATAATTAAAGTGATTAATGATTCTTTTAGTAAAATTTAAAATGAACTTAAATTTATATTTTAGATATTAGAATTGTGTTAGTCATGTTTTCAATCCCTTCAGTAAGGGCAAAATTGTCTTTTTATCAAGAGAGGGTACTTTTTTGCAGAGATTTCAAATCTCAGAGTATTATTTTGTAAAACTCAAAAGTGAGGTTATTATTTGCAAAAAGAGGTAAACTTGAGGGGATTTTGATGTGGTTAACCCTAATCTAGGCAGTGTCATTATTTCAAATGTTAGACATAATTCGTGAATTGATAAAGCCTAAAACAATCCTAGGATCATCATATGAAATCATTAGGAACTAATTATTGAGGAGTGGAAGTAATACCTAAATCCATGCCTTTGAGAGCAAAAACTGCTTTCTTGATCACATTAGATTGCTGGACAATGATTATACGAATATCAGAAATCAGGACTATATATGAGGGTAGGTGGCCTTCCACAGTTAAATCACCTTAGGTACACAGTGAAATTTCTCACTTTTATTAGATGGAGCAGAGGAGAATAGCGTACATATATATATATATATATTGATTTAACTTAGGACCACAACCCTATAGTTTTAATTTTATATACTAAATACTCAATAGTCAACCCACTACTAAATATTGGACCAACATATGGTCTAGACATTGCAAAGCTCGTATCCAATAGCTGTTTCTAAAGCCTACTCAATTGATCACTAATTAGCCTACTCAATTTCGACAGCCCGTATAACGTATAATTATAATTAATTGTGCGAGTCCTATTAGGTAATATAAAAAACCTAACATCAAGATTATTTCTCTTCTTTCTACGGTGGACGGTGGCACTTGTCACTTTTTCTAAGATTGGATAATAAAATGACTTAAGCACTACCATTTCAGCCATATACACATCTTAGTAGGGAAAGGCCGACAGTGGATTCACTTCCACTTCCTTTTTCTTTGCATAGTTAAATTAGTATAAAGTCCATCCTAGCCACTTTCTTCTCTTGAAAGTTTCCCTTTCCTCTCTATACACTCAATCCTTTCGGTAAACTACTATCTTTCTACATATGATGGTTGTTGGGTTTTCTTTTTTTCTTTTTTTTTTTCTTTATGTTTTTGTCTGCTATTATATTGTTCTTTGAATATTTGAATCTTGTTAAGTTCCAAATCTAGACTTAACGAATCTCGAAGAATCTATGCAGACGAGTATCAATCTTTGTGAATCATTCAAATGAGTCGAAAATCATATACATGGGCTTAGAATTTCCAGTTTATGGAGTTAGATGCATAAATAATAGTTCAAACTATGATTAATTGCATAGTCTACTAATTGGCATTTTGTAAATTATTGAATGTATTCTGCTTATTATTCTATTTTACTTTTAATATCATGATCAATCTTGTGTATTGCACATTATTTAGCTATAAGCTTATTTGAAGAGTACTAGAAAACAAGATATTGTAGTTGGAAAAGCCTTTTTCCTCCAGTAAAATTATCTGTTCCTGATTTTTTTTTTTGTTTTTTTTTGTTTTTTCCTTTTGCCCTTTATTTCCTGAAAATTTTCTTAGGGCAGTATATGCATGAAAGCCATTATTTTCTCAACAACTTATTCTCCAATATAAACTCAAATATAAAGGACATTAGCAAAGAAGTTCATTTTTTGCATGAGAAAAAAATTGTTCAGTTTGAATTAAATTAACTTGCGTCATCTATTTATATAAAAGGAAATTGCCTGATTAAAAATCAGTGGTCAGATACCAGCCAATCACAAAAAGGTTTTGAGGGTCGGCGACATGTAGGAACAACTTCTAGCGAAACTCAATAATTTAAATCATCATACTTAAGTCTTATCTTCAATAAGTTGAATCTAGACAGACACTGATATTCTTTTTTCTAATTTTACTAGGTACGAAAACTCAATATGAGAGGACAAGCCAATTGGGACCACTTCAAAGCGCAGACAATAAGGACAAACTTAGACCCTCCATAAAAACTGCTCCAAAAAGTTAAAAGTCTTCCAATAAGTGATTGGGCTATATTGGAAGCAAAGTTTTGTTTTTGCTTTTGTTGTTTAATTATGAGTCGAATCTTGATGTCAACGGGAAGTTGTTGATACCTATTGGCCCTCATTAAAGGATGGGACAGAACTACTTCTTAACCCTAAACCTTACTAATCTTGGCTCTTGGTACCACTTGAGAAGACAATCACTTGAGAAGACACAATCCAAATTCAAAAACAGATTAATGAGGGCAAATAAAACGAAAAAGTCAAAAGAAAAGATCTGTATGGAGTTCCAAATCAATCCTTGTTAATATTGGAAAGTGATTTTGATGACAGTTAGTAGGTTAATTTGTTTTTTTGTTTTCCAAGGTGAAATTCAACAAATTAATTACAATCTATTTCGTATTCTTTTACTTCTATATATGGTGATGAGAGTATCACCTTAATTTATGTTATAAATAACCATCCAAAAACTGTAAATTAATGAAATCTGAAAATAACAAGTGAAAGGAGGTGGCTAATTATATGATAATTTGGTGCATATATGTAAATAGTGCCTATATACGTATCAAAACTAATGGAACATATTTTGCAGAGAAAAGAGTCGTGCTAAAGCTTAGCAGAGTTTAAGAGGTAGCTTTTAAATATACGTACGTTGCATCCTCTTTCATGCAAGATCCCTTTATCATTACTTTTCTTTATCATATCCCAAAGAAATGTGCATTTCCGAATGATTGTCTAATTTCTAATGAATATTCGCATTCAGTAAGGAAGATACCTTTTTAGACGTGATATTACTAATCTTCTTAATTATTAGGGCATGAAAAGCAACTGTTTAATACTACTAAATAATTTCCAACGTGCCATGATATTGCTGCCACATGATTGTAATTACAGAATTTGTTAATTCATCATGCCTTTGGACCAACTGAAGCATTTGCATCTCACTTAACCAAAAAAAAAAGAAAAAAAAAAAAGAAGCATGAAAAAGTGTCTTCTTTGGCGCTTCTTTTCTATCAACGTTCCAATCTTGTGTGTTCTTTTTTGGCGTTGGACTGAAGGTTTGGTCAATCACAACTACCAAAGTATGAAATGCTTAGGAGGGTAAAAAGAGATTGGCCACTTGGCCACGCTTCTTGATTCAATAACTCGATAGAGGGGAAAAAAAAAAAAGAAGACTTTTTAAAACTTCTTTAGCTAAACCACATAAACATAACTTAAGGCCCCTTTTTTGCTCAATATTATAAGCCAAAACCCTTTTAAAAAAACTTTCTTTCTTTACAATAAAACAACACTTGAATTAGCAGAAAAAACACTCCTCAAATATTTTAGGTGTATCACATAGTTTTTAATTCCCAACTCATAAACTCAGTCGTGTCTATCTAATACATATAAAAATACCGTGGATTCTCAATATATTAACATATAGGAAGATACCAAAAAAGTGGAAAGGGCTAATTTAGTCTTTTTGGAGAAAGTGTCAGTATAAGTTGAAACTCTACTTCGATATTCTGCTCCTACATATATACTTTTTCAATCTCGATTCTCATCTCCCCAAACGTTTGTAGTGTTTGTTTTCATACCCATTGACTCTCTGTCCCTTCATCGAAAATCCCAACTAGTGTCTCTTTTCTCAGACACCCAGTTCCCAAAAATCTCTAGACACTCTATTTTGGCGCCTAGAAATGCTGGAATTAAAGACGTTAAAGAAGAAAATGTGGATGTTTTCTTATTGATCGCTTCACCCTCTAAACCCCTCAAAAACCTCGTCTTTCTTGCTTAAATGGAAGTTATGAACAAATCCAACAAAAGAGTCACCACGATCACCATCTTCATACTCAGTGACAAAGCTGCAGCGCAGAGATTCCCAGTTTCAAAGCTCTCTTTCTGGTTTGCCCCAACGACTCGCCCCCCCGGTTCATAAAGTTCAGATCAACGAGTTTTAACACTTTTGACAGAAAAAGAAAATAACAAAAAGGAAAGAAAATAGATAAAGTTAAAGGAAAGAAATTGATGGCTTCTTATAGTTTCTCAAACTCTTCATATGGGTCGGATTATTCAAGCTTGTTTGACCCGTTTCCGCATGGTCCGGGAGGGTTTAGTGGGGTTTTGAGAGGTGGGTCTGTGGTGCCTCACTCTTTGGTTCTGGATAGTAAGAGAGGTGAGCTTGTGAAGGCCCCGGCCAGAGTTGGGAAGAAAGGGGTGTCAGAGGCCAAGGCTTTGGCGGCTTTGAAGAACCACAGCGAAGCAGAGAGGAGAAGGAGAGAGAGAATTAATGCCCATCTTGCTACTCTTCGTAGTCTGGTGCCCTGCAATGAAAAGGTATGGACAATCGTATTGGTTATATGTATCATGATCAGTTTATGTTTGCTGCTTTTTGTTCATTTCTTATAACATATTTATTGCATATTCATCTAGTTTGTTGCAATGATTTTGGGATTGTAGTCTATGAGAATCCTACAAGATGAATATTTAGTTTTGTTGGATACTTAATGGTTCAATGTGAAATCTCAAATTTAAAAACTTAAAACGCTTGGTTTTGTGTACTTATACCATATCTTGCTGCTCAAGAAGTCCATGACCCATCATGACATGTTCAAACCTTTTGGTCTTTTTGGGTGGATAGAAAGAGAAATGGGAACCTCATTTCCTATTAATTCATCCAGTTACTTAACCTATCGGCTACCACCCGATTTTCCATTTTTCCCTCTTCAGAGTAATCAGGATAAAATGGAACATTTAGATTGGAACTATAATGAGTTGGTTACCATGATTGCAGCCTCCGAAAAGTGAGGTAGAACATGCATTAGCAGTAGAACAAGGCCATCAAACTCGTAGAGAAGATATGATAGATAAAGCATAATTTTGCCGAGTGCTTTTATTAACTGTCGTGTTATGGAACAAAGTAGTAGAGTTGTAATCGATCACTACTGATGAGAGATGCTGCTGATGAATTGATCGGTAACGGTTTTTAACAATTCTGGATTCTGATGAACCGACCTGCGTCATTAGTCATGTTCTGATAATTGGAATAGATAATGTGTGTGATCCTCTCAGAATATTCCTGAAGTTATTAAATATAACATAGGATCATTTTGTCACAGTCACAAGCCCTGTCTCTTCATATCTTATTTTAATTGGTTTCCCAAGAAAAGAGATTTAAATGCGCATTATGGAAATTGAGAAAAAGCTTGCATTATGACATTGTGTTTAGAGTCAACTCTGGAGATAGAAGCAAATAAAGTCGACTAGAAGATACTTTATTTTTCGTGTGATGTCGAATTTTAGAAATCCAAAAAGGAAATTCTTTCGTTGTGGATTCAGAACCTACTCCAGATCATATGGAGTATCGTCCTTGATACCAGGTTGGAAATTTATATGTAAATGTAGCATGTTTCTAATAATGTTTTTCTTTATAACAGAAAACCAATGAGTTCCGAAATTATTGAAGAAGCAGAGTTCATATGTAGCATTTTTTGGACATTAGTCAACTCAACAAATAGGCTTTTTTATTGCATTATTTGTAATTCGCAGAGTCGACTCTTTAAATGGAAGTTACAAAAGTCAACTATATGATATTAGTTTTGTTCAGCAAGTTTAAATTTATAGACATGAACACGATAGCTTTAACATGGAAGACATCTTTCATTAGCCTGTTTAAGAATTAAACATGTACATCAGTATAAAACCATTGATCTTCAGCAGTGTTAAGCAGCCAGGCTTGGTTCTGCATTTTCTTTATCATTCAAGCCCATCGATAACTCTGATTTAGATCGTGATTAGAATCATCGCAAGGGAAAAAAACAAGAGCGTGCTAACATACAGGGTATTTTAATTAAGGTTGAACAGTTCTATCCTAACCTTAACATACTTTTAATTTAATGGAAATTACATCAAGAGACGGCGTATGACGCTATAAAATGGATAATTCTGTCCTTCCAAGCTTGCAACGGGTTGGAGACCACTTACTATTTTGAATTATTATAAACTGAATGGTTTGGCACAATGCCACCTGTGTTATAGATGCTGTCAAAAGGTCTACATCTTGACTAATTATATATGGCTTAGTCGCTTGGATGCGTTTTAGTCAACTGATTAGTTTGATATTTTATTATGTATGCATCTGTAAGCAGAAACATACGTCTGGGAGAAGAATAACCACTACATATTTAAACTTACAAGCTGAAAAGAGTTATTTTTTATTGTTCCAATAGTTTTCTTTTTCCGGTAGCTATATCGTCATCGTTCCTTTTTTTTTCCCCCCCCCCCCCCCTTTTGTTTTTAGTTTGTTTTGTCTCTGGTAGGCTTAATATATTTTAGAAGTTATATGGATTCAGCTCTTTGATTTCCTGGACTGAATCTAATTTTTTTTATAGTTGGCTAACCTGGCTTGTTCTGCTGTAAATTTTCTTATCAAAGTCTAGAACGTAACAAGGCAAGCTCTTATTAGGACCGTTAGGTGGGCTGTTCTTTTTTCTTCGTTGTCTTTTTTCTTTCTTTCATTTTTTTTATTTGTTTAATTCTTTTCTACGTGTGTTGTATACTAAATTGATTGTGTTGTCCACATTACCAAAGAAGAAAATCTTGCTTCCAATGGTTCTGAATTTGACATATCTGTGTGTGTGTATACATACATGTATCATTTTTTGTAACTTTGAAAACACATGCATGTGTTAGTACGTGACTTGGTAAATATGTTCTTGTCTATATTACACTTTTGTTTTCGTATTCAAAAAGGTTTTAAAGAACTAAACACCATACGTTCAACTGTTCAAGTTATGATAAATATGTCACTTGTAATTTCAACAAGCTGTTTTCAATTACTTAACGTCCGAAGCATAATTACTTCTGACAGATGGACAAAGCGACATTACTCGCTGAAGTCATCAGCCAAGTGAAAGAACTGAAGAAGAATGCCGCAGAAGCGAGCCAAGGATTGCTTATTCCAGAGGATAAAGACGAAGTCCAAATCGAACCATACTATGACAACGGAGAAGGGAATGCAAATTTTTTGTTTAAAGCTTATCTCTGCTGCGGTTACCGACCAGAGCTTCTCACGGATGTAAGGCAAGCTCTTGATGCCCTTCCCCTGAAGATGGTCAGGACAGAAATATCAACTTTGGGAGACAGGCTGAAAATATCATTTGTTTTCACCTGCTTCAATGAAAATAATAATGATGCTGAGACATGCCGAACACTTGCGAGTTCTGTACAGGAAACCCTGAGTTCTGTTCTGGATAAGGCCTCGGCATTGGCAGAGTACTCGCCAAGAACAACGCTTCCATGCAAGCGACGGAGGATTTCTTACTTTGATTCCTCAAGCTCGTCCTCTTGAGTCTGACTTTGGTGCCAATTGTTGTGATGAGTCTGATGACAGATGTGTATATATTCTAATCTATACATAGATTTTCATTGCGACAAATATATATATATATATATATTTGAATAAGTAACACGTATTACAAGACGCTTCTTCATTCAAGCTGCTTGTGTAAACATGTTGTATATTTATTTTCTTTAGGGAGAAAGGACCTCTGGTGTTGATATGAATGCTTTTCGTTAAGACATATCAATAAATTTCTCTTGATGGACAATCTATTTACTTTGTATGTCCTATGTTTTTAAATGATTCAAAAACTCTCGTATTAATTTTTAATCTTGTTTATTTTTGAGTTAAAATTTGAATCTTGTTAATATAGAGGGGGAAAAAAATTTCCTCCGTGTAAATAAATTTCTTGCCTTAGTCTCCTTACCATCGTCTGTTAATCTCTTTTGGAGTTTCGAGCCAAATCAATAAACTAAATTCAACCAATCATAGAACAGAATCATTGACCTTTTAAAAGTCTAAACGTTAAGGTTTCAGTAGTACTCAAAATATAAATATTGAAACGCGAACACCAGAATGATCGATTGCTGGACTAGACACTATTATTACAATAGCCATCACTGGTACTTGTACTAGTTCGATAAAGACCAAAAGTGATAATACCACAGACATCTCCAGGGGAGTGAACGTCTCTCTTGATCCTTACGTCCCATTCTCTCCCCACCATGTATCCCATGAATTCTTCCCTAACCAAGACTTGGTTCCATCTTCTGTCGCCCCGTACCCAACAAGGGTAGTACAATGATTTGGAATGTTAATCCTAGGTGAACAGATTTCTGTTTAACTGCCTAAACGGCCCAAACCAAATCAATCTCCGTGGTGTGGTGTGATTATTTTGCTCCGTAGTGTGATTTGGAGTCCATCTTTTCTCTACCGCCGCGGTATGGTTTGGAATGCAGAATAAGATTTCTACTTTTGTAATTAACTGCTCTGCTTTACGTTAAATGGATATGCTAATTTTAAAAGTACTCTTTTACATAAGTTTACATTTATATGCAAATATACAAATAAGTTAGAGCGGTAAACTGCAAAAACATATCCTGGAATCTGGGTATTCTATAATTTCAACCTTCAAGTTTTGACTCTGCAAAATAATATTCTGAGATTAGAAATTTCTGAAGATTGATACCTTGAGTTAATTTTTTGAATTACTTTAACAAATAAATAATAATAATACCTTTAAAATTAAATAGAATAATAAGGTCTAATATAATTTTGAAAAAATGAAAAATTACTATTAGTAAATGGTAGATTTAGAACAAATATAGGAATTATCTATACTAGTTTTTGAACAACATTTCAATTTTTCAAATGATCTCATAAGTAATAATATAGTTTCCAAATAATTATCTATGTATCTAAACACAGAGTAAAAATGTAATATAAATATAAATCTATCATATAATAAGGGTAATTTTTTTATTTCCTATTAAAATTTCCAATTTGGTTTATATGAGAAGGTTGAATATCAAAAATAGTAAAATTACAAGGCCTTTTATAATAAACAATCAAATTCAAGAGGGTTTTCCCATATTTATTAAAACACATAAAGTTTCGTAAATAAATAAATAAATAAATAAATAAATAAGATAGAGAACATTGTCATCTTTTTGTCATTAAAATTGCCCAGTCTAGGGTATCATTTTCTCACATTCTTATCTCAAAGTATTATTTTATAGATTTTAAACTTTATAGTTTAAATTGCAGAATATCCAAATCTTAGGATTTTTTTTTTTACAATTCATCATAAGTTAGAAACTAAAAGTATGATACATATTTACACATCCTTTTAAATAAAACTAAAATTGAATGTTATTTAGAAGGATATTTAAAATGTTGAATTTTAGACATTTGTGTTTTATTTGATTGGATTATATCTTATTAAGATCTTACTTAGACAAGTAGAAGTGTATGACTTTCTTAAATATTTTAAATTTTGTTTTTATTATTAAAATTTTTTCTAATAGTTATGACTTTTTGAATATTATTTTATCAATTTAGCCCAAATTTGTTGAGATCCATATCTAGGGTCTAAATTGCATAACTGCGCCATACCAAACCGCATATAGCATGTTTACTAAAGAGCAATGAGAATGATATATGGGGTAATAATTCTCATTTAAATGTATACTAAAATATGAGAAAGGGAAAAGTGTGTGGGGTCCATATAAATTTAGGAGAAAAGAATGAGAATATTTCCCCCCACCAATACTCTAAGGAATGTGATTACCTATAAACACTCATTTCTTCTTTTTAAATTATTAAAATTATAAAATACAATTTTACCTTAAAAAAATTATCTACTTTAATATGTACATATATTTAAAAGGACAGTTTAGTAAATATAATGAATATGATTCTCTTTCCTGGGTTAAGTAAACAAATGAATAGTATTTTAATAAATATGATTCCTTTTCCTATTATTTTTAAGTAAACAGCATAATACAAATAATGATTCTCATACTTTTCTATTTTATTCCCATTCATTTCTCCTTTTATTTATTCCGATTATTATTACAGTGAAGTAAGCGTGCCAGAAATATAACGTAATTTGATACGGTTAATAGGTTTCTTTTAACCGCGGTGGTTAAGAATTTTTTTCTACTGCAATTTTTGATTTAGTTTAAAATTTCATGCGGTACCTCCTAACCTAGAATGTCCTCATCCCTAGTTCATTCCACACTCTTCTCCAGAGAAGAAACAAAATTTGTACATTTGGAAATTATGTGTTACAAAAATGGAAACCGTGACAAATTGGCCCGAAACGGCCTTGAGCAATGCCTCCTCATGTTGGGGTACATGTTCATAGCCAGTGATCTTAATAGCTGGGTAGATTGCGTTCTTGCCAGTTTGATAATTTAAATCATTCTTTACCTAGTAAGGATACCTAGTTTCGGTGGTCATGCATGCCTTGTAGTCTTATTATATACTCAAATGCATACTCCATAGTTCCGTCGTTGCAACCGTTGTTCCCATAATTAGTTGTGTAATCCACTAGTTCTTGCTTGGACAAATCTACCAGTTTCTCACATTTGATCTTTGTAAATCATTCCATTGTTGCCACTATGCAAAAGGCTCAACAAGATCCTACATATATATATATATATATATAAGAATTGAGATGTTGTTATAATTAGTAATCAATTAATTAAAGTAACAAGCACAAAAGAAACACACTCAAGTACCAAAAATACCTAAGATTTAATATTTAATGTGGTTCAACTACAAAATTATAATTTACATCAACGGATCAAAACCAACGAAGAAAATTCTTCTTATTAAGACAAAAGACAAAATTAAAGACTTGAACTCTTCAATTAAGTTTAAGAGTCTTCTTTTGTGTTCTCTGTCTTAATCTCTTGAGTTTTCTCTCTATAATTGATATCCTCTTTATTCTCACCCTTAGATTATTTATAGATAATAGTTTACGACTCTCCCAATCAAAAGGATACATAATGAGATCTAATAATCGTAAATACCTTATATATCTCCTTAGCCAACTTAAATAGAATAGAAATAAAAGACAAAACTACTTCTACTTAATTGAATTAAAAAACCATAATATAACATTCTCCACCTTAGTTATTGAATCTAATTCCTTAGCAGCTTTCGTATTTCAATCTTCACTTGCTATGAGAAAACATTGAAGCTTATTTCTTTATTGGTTCCTTAATTAAACTAGCTTGGGACCTCTAGCACAATCTTTCATTCAATCTTGACCGATTATGTTCTTCCTGAAACTCTAGAGTTAGTAGCTCCTCCTTCGACTTATATATCTCTAATCATCTTATTTTGAGTTTCACGAGCAATCATCTTCTCATCAAAATCAAGCTTTGTTAATCTAGCAATATGTATAAGCTATATTGCTTAACCCCTTCCATGATTACTTTATTTTCCATCAGAATTTGTAAGACCCCATCCTTGATTATGAACATATTGTTGGAATAATATCCTATAAAGTAGTTTATTATTTTGACATTATAAACAATATTTATCCGATAATTTGTTATCTATTTGTTATTTATAAATTCCATGTCCTGAATTTCTATTTCATTTATGTCCCATTAATATACTTGTGATGTATATGTTTATCTTATGCAAACATCTAAAAGATTCCAAGATATGTAATGAGTAATAAAGAATTATTTGTATGATGAGTTCATATGTAAGAGACAGTATATTCTTTATTTCATTATGTCTAAATCAAATTATTCGTATTTTATATATTGAAGATGGAATACTTTATTATGCCATAGAATGTAGTGTTGTCTAGTTTAATGTGATTAATGAAGTCTTCAATTATCAAAATGAGTCTTCGGATAAAAACACTAGTGTGTTATAAGAAAGTTATAACAGTATCGAATAGGACCGAGTGAATTAGAATTTGAGGTTAAGTGTCGTAACTCAATACTCTAATTTCACTAATCTAGTACTATTGTAGAAAACCTTAATCCTAGTGATTAATAAACTTTCTTTCAAGTGTTTTGTCTTTTCAAGTTACTAAAGGACTAGTTCCAATTTATGGTTCAAACTCCAGTATTTTGGAAGATAAGATATATGAAATGTGTAAAACGTACTTCATGATGGACGTCATGCATATAATATCACTTTGAGTTTTTTCAAGTACTTGGATAATATAAACTAGGGCCCCTGTATTTACTATATGAATTTGACTGTGTTGATATAAGCAAATACAAACGCTGTAGTCAATAACTATCCATTAGATAAAAAATGGTAACTCAAAGGTAAATATGTACTAGAGGAGTAATACAGTAATTTTACTTTACTAGTATAGCATTGCTTTAGGGGTACGTCTACTGGCATAATATATGCTAAATAGATCGAGCTAATTAGTTATTAATAAGCTTCATAGAAAATAAATGGCATTCAGTCCAAGAGTTCAATAAGAGTTGTGTGCACCGCCCGCGTGAGCCCTGCAAGTGTGACCCGCATGTAGGCCATGGTTAGTAGATATTTAATGAGATTGGATATTGATTTGAATTTTTGAATTCAAATCTAATAGATAAGATAATGGGAGATATTTGAGGAAGTTAAATTCAAATTAAGATTTCAAAAGTAGAAATTTAAATTTGAGATATTTAAGAAGATTTAATTAGTTAAATCTTTTTATTTAAACTGATTAGATTTTATGAAAATCTTTTTTAATTTAAATTTTAAATATTATCTCCATATTTATTATTTAACATTATCTTGTCAATTAGAATTATTTAAATATTAAATAATTTTAAACTAATAGAAATTAATAAATTATTAACAATTAATCAATTATCTACTTACTACTTTGGTACTATTAGGACAATGTTACATGCATGCCTAATAATTAAGTTTTATTTCACGATCTTTAGTAACATGTCATATAGAAAATTAGAACTACTCTCATGGAAATATGAGCATGCTTACATAATTGATTTTAGTTTACTAAGCTCGTTAGATAACTGGGTAAAATCTATAAATTCCTAATTATAAAATATTGAATGGGAGAAGGTAAGTGATACCTATGGTCTCCATTATTGGTTCGTTATGTGTTAGGATGAGCCTTGCCTCAGAATCCTGTTTAGCTCTCGTAGGAGGATTTTCGTTTGGGTAATACTGGAAATGAGCATCTTAGGATAAGGTACTAGGTAGACTCTATGAGGCTGATCGCTCGTAAGCGACTGTCTTATATAGAAAGCTTAGTTACCGAAATAATGGTAAAACACTCAACTCAAAATATTAATATCCTCCTGTAGGAGTTCTTATTAGTCGATTAGAGGACCAAAGAGAATGGTAGTTAGAAATATGGGATAAGAGTTATCTATCTATTTACTAATTGAAATTGTTTTAGTTTTACTTTTTAATTGCATGACCCCCCATAAGAGACTTGTAATTACTAGTAGGTCAAATTACTATGAATATAAGTGATAGTCTTAGAGATACTTCACTTACATATTTTATGTTTAATACATTATGTTAATTGTTCGAAACAAACTATATGATATTTGATTGTACATGGAATGTTTACTTGTTTTTAGTAGATATGGTACTTAATCCTTTATCTGCTTTACTCACACAAAACATTTAGACAGTGAAAACTATGCAGACTGAAAATGCAACCTAGACATAGTACTTATTGCTAATAAACATAAGTAGGTTCTCACCACTCTATCTCACTGAGCCAACTGCAGAATCCACTAACGACGAAAGAAACTTATATGATAAGTGGAAGCAATCTGATGAAATGGCTAAGTGTTATATACTTGGCTCAATGAGTAATATATTGCAAGAACAACATCGTGGAATGGATACTGCTACTGACATGATGCTGAATGTTGACAAACTGTTCGCCAGTCACGGTCCTTAAGCCAGAAATGAAGCTACATGTGTATTCATGAATCTTCGTCAAAAGAAGAGTGCTCTAGTTCAGGAATATATGATGAAATTCATTGCGTACCTTAATGAACTGAAAATTCTGGGAGCTGAAATTGATTGTGATATCCAAATTAACGTAGTTTTGAACACATTGCCAGTCATATTCAATCAATTTAAGATTGATCATAAGATTCGTCGGAAAGACTATACTCTTACTAGCCTAATGAAAGATCTGTAAATTACTGAGAATATTCTTAAGAAGAATAAGTCGAGGTCAGTTAAGGCTAATGTAACTCAAGCTAATTCTTTCAAACCTAAGTTGAAAGGTAAAGATAAAAGAAAGAAAAAGACTTATACTTCTCTGGCTCCAAAGAAAAAGAAGACCAAGAAGGATGCCAAACTAAAGGAAAAATATTTCTACTACAGTGATTGGAAGAGAAACAAAAAAATTTACCTAGCCCTTAAGAAGGAGAAGAACAACGGCAAGAATAAACAAGATAATGATAATTTGTTATTCATTAAGGCTTGTTATAGGGTTGATTTTATCGATTCTTAGATTGTAGATTCGGGAGCTACTGATCATATTTGTAATACTTTATAAGAGTTCAAGAAAACTAAGAAGTTTATTAGTAAAGAGTTCACGCTGCGGTTGGGAGATGGTTCAATAGTTGAAGCTCATGCAATGGAAGATGTTATTTTAAATTTCGATGATTTTAGATTTTTAGAAATAAAGAATTGTTTATTATATTCTGATGTTTAAACCTAATTTAATTTCTATTTCCTGTTTGATGAGACAAGGTTATTCTGTTTATTTTGACAATAAAGTTTCTATTAAAAAGAATAAAAGTCTTATTTGCACTGGTACTCATAGGAATAATCTTTTCTTTATAAAACCTAAAAGCATCTCACTGCACAATCTTGAAAATGATTTTGAACATATAGAACCTAAAATAAGAAAGTGAACGTGAGTACAAATGATGACACCTATCTCTGGCATTTAAGACTCGGTCATATTAACCTAAATAGAATTCAAAGGTTAAATAATGATCGACCTCTAAGTCTATTAGAAGTCAAACCATTACCAACTTACGAATCCTATCTGGAAGGTAAAATGACTAAAAGACCATTTACTAGAAAAAGTCTTAGAGTTCAAGAATGTATTAAGTTAGTACACAATGATGTCTGCAGGCTCATGAATATTCAAACCTGAGGAGTTTTTGAATGCTTCATTATGTTTGGGGATAATTATTCTAGATTTGGTTATGTTTACCTAATGCAACGCAAATCGGATTTCTTTGAAAAGTTCAGAGAATTCAAAGCGGAAACTGAAAAGCAGTTAATAAAGAAGATAAAGATCCTTCGATCCGATCGAGGTGGTGCATACTTCTCTTGGGAATTCTTTGAATTTCTCACAGACAATGAGATCCTATCGCAACTCATAGCATCTGGTATGCCTCAACTACATGGTATTGCTGAAAGAAGAAACAGGACACTTTTGGATATGGTTAGGTCGATGCTCAGTTATTCACAATTACCCGTATTTTTTTGGAGTTCTGCTAAATAGAATTTCTTCTAAGTTAATACCTAAAATACCATTTGAACTGTGGAAAGGACATAAACTTAGTTTGCATCATATCTATATTTGGAATTGTCCAATATGCGTTTTGAAAGGGAAAACGACTAAATTGGAATTACGATCTAAATTGTATCCATTTGTAGGTTACCCAAAAGGAACAAGATAGTATTATTTCTATTGTACTGAAGAAAAGAAAGTGTTTATGAGTACAAATGCCACTTTCTTGGAATGAACCTATATAAAAGATTACAAATCCAAAAATAAGTTAGTTCTTAAAGAATTAATTGATGATGTTATCAACCAATCTATAGAAGATAGGATAGAGAAAGTACTTAGGAAAGATAAATTATTTAAAACTCAACACACATCAGATCCTCGTCATAATGGGAGAATTTATAAGACAACCTGAAAGATTGATAAGTGTATTTTACACTTATCTTTACTATCCTTTTGAGCTTAAGAATTGCTCGTCTTTGAGCTCTTTTTACTTGTTTTGTTGTTTTTGATGCATATTTCAGGTGAGAAGTTATTGAGAGGAGAATTCCGACTTTTCAAGTGAAACCGAGACTAAACTAAGGCAATTTCGATCATTAGTGAGCAAAGACGAGCGACCAACGTCTCAAAAGTGTATAGCAGCGCCATGAATATGGAAGGAACTAGGTAGAACTGGGCGCTGCAGCGCCAAGTTGGTGCCGCAACGCCAAAAGTTCCAGTAACTTGGCACCGCGGCGCCAGGGAGTGGTGCCACAGTGCCACTTCCGTGAGCAATGCAGTGACAGTCACTTGAGCTCTTTTTGTCCTATGAACATGGAATCGGTTCAGTTTGTAGGCAACTACAATCAACAATAACGCAATAACCCCTACTCCAATTCCTACAACCTGGGATGGAGAAATCATCTAAATTTCTCTTGGAGTGGTCAGAATCAACAATGGCAGAATCTTAATCCTAGATCAATGCAACATCAAGGATTTCAGAATCAAGAGCCACCACTATAAGAGAAGAAGCTGTCTATGGAGAAGATCCTCCTGCAGTACACTGCAAAGAATGAAGCCAACCTCTAAAATCAAGCTGCCACTATGAGGTCTCTAGAAACATAACTCGGTCAATTGGCCAATGCCCTTACCAACTGGCCCCAAGGAGCGCTACCGAGTAACACTGAAGTAAATCCAAGAAATGATGGCAAAGAGCATTATAATGCCATCACATTGAGAAGTGGGAAGGAGTTAGTGAAAAATGTTGAGAAACCTACTTCACCATCCAAGCCAATTGTTGAAGAAGTTGTTGAGAAAGAGCCAGCTAAAGAGAATGAGCGAGAGAAGCCAATCGAAAAGGTGAATGTTGAGAGTCCCTTAATATCACTATCAAAGCTATATCCTTACAATCTACTATTGCCTTTTCCTCAACAATTCCAAAAGAAGAAGCTATACCAACAATTCTCCAAGTTCTTAGAAGTGTTTAAGCAACTGCACATCAACATATCCTTCGCCGAGGCACTCGAGCAAATGCCTAGTTATGTAAAGTTTATGAAGGAGATCCTTTCTAAGAAGAGGAGATTGGGGAAATATGAGACCGTCGCTCTCACGGAAGAGTGTAGTACCATTCTTCAAAACAAGCTTCCTCCTAAGCTCGAGGATCTGGGAAACTTCAACATTCCTTGCACTATTGGTGACCGCTTCTTCGGTAAGGCATTATGTGATTTGGGAGCAAGTGTTAATTTAATGCCATTTTCTATCTTTCGAAAACTCAGCATGGGTGAAGCAAGGCCTACTATAGCTATGCTCCAATTTGCGGACCAGTCTATCAAATATCCAAGAGGAATCATTGAGAATGTGCTTGTGAAGGTGGACAAGTTATTCTTCCCAGCTGATTTCAGTGTTCTTGACATGGAGGAAGATGAAAATCTTCAATTATTCTTGGAAGACCGTTCTTAGTAACTGTGAGGACAGTCATTGATGTGTACAAAGGAGAAGTTACTATGAGGGTGGAAGACCAAGTAGTATCCTTTAATGTATTCAAAGAGGTGGACTCTCCTAGTGATATCGATGACTGTTATAGAGTGGACTTGGTGAAGGAGAGCATTGAAGACAATTCCATGAAAGAAGCTCCTTCGATCAGTTATGAAGCCTCTATCATTCATCATGTTGATGTAGAAGCAAAGAAGGCTCAAGGGAACACCAATGTTATGGAAACTCCACAGCAGTTTTTCAAGTCCAATCCTCCAATTGAAATCATAGAGCCTTCACTATCCTCTTTCAACCACCATAAGCCATACAAGAAGGATACAAGGAAGAGGGGAGCGAAGAAGAAGAGGTGTGGTGATCACCACGGTGAACCAGGACCAAGAGGTGTGCTTGGCTCATCTTAGTTAAAACTATTCCCGGGCAAGCTTAAGGCAAGATAGTCGAGGCCATTCAAAGAGACTAATGCGTCTCCATGTAGTGCAACTAGAAGAATCAATATGAATGTTCAAAAGCTCAAAGAATACCTAGGAGGAGAGATTGATTGAGCTAAATCATCAATTGCCTCGCCCAATCCTCCATGAGGAGTGGCTATGTTAAGCTAGAGACGTTAAACAAGTGCTACTTGGGAGGCAACCCGAGGTTGAGAGGGAAGCATATTTTGAAGTTCTTGATGTGTTTGTTTCGAAGACAAGTGATGAAAGTGTTGGTGGAAGGACTTAATTGCAGGAAAAAAAAATGAAGTGTTACAGGCATTTTGGCGTCCCAGGAGCTCAAAATGATGCCCCGGCGCCATTCTGGGGCGCCGAAATCAGAAACTTGGCACCCCAATGCCAAATAATGGCGCCCCAGCACCAACCAGCCGGGAAAAAAAGAAAAAAAAAATAACTTACCCTTGTATGGCACTGTCGCCAGCACCACCGTCAGCTGAAAGTTATCAACTTGGTGGCCACCACACCTTCGAGGCCAACTGAGCAGCTTTCAAGTAGGTAAGTGCTCATTCCTCATTGCTATTTTATATTTAGTGCATTCAAGACAATGCACATTTTAAGTTTGGGGGGAGTGTCTAGCACTTACTTGCTTTGTCTTCATAAGTTTGGGGGTTGAACTTTTAAAATATTTTCCCTCTATTTCATTTTGTTTTATTGAGTGTCTTTCTTTCTTTCGTAGTATGTGTTTACCTTTTGTTTAGTTATTTGATTGTGTGTGTTTGGGCTTTTGACAGAGGTTAATAGTCGATGATATGAATGAGAGTATGTGTGAAATAGCTCTTTGGAAACAGTTAGTATCATGACTGTTTGTGTGCTTAAATCTTTTGTGGTTTTACTTGTTGAATAACTCTTGAATACATTTTGCACATAGTTATGAGCATTTAGCCTTGAATTGCTTGGAGTAGTTTTATGCTATGGCTTAGAAATATATGTAGTCTCTTGTCATCTTATAACCCGTTTAACTGTCAATTGAGGCGAAATCCTAGGCAGCATGAAAATTGAAAAAATGATATGGGCCATTTTGGACCGGTTGAGCCTTTCAAGCCTACCCGTTAATGTAATATCCTTAGTCACCCCCTTTGAGCCAAATTCCTTAACCTTTTTCAATTTTTGAGCCCTACAAACTCCTGATAGATAAATAATTTCCCAAATTATCTGACCTCACACCATAAATGCATAGAAGTGTATTATGAACTTGTGATGAAGTTTACGTGGTTTATGAAGAACGAAAAGGGGAAGGCCTTTTGAGGGATTAAGCTTTGCTGTCATAAATTGGTAGTTGATTGTAAAAAAAAAATGAAATTTGGTCAAAAAAAAAAACTAAGTTTGGGGGAAATTACTGTGGTATACTTGAGAGAATTGTATTCACTAAGTAAAAAGGGTATCCATAGTGTGATTAAACCTAAATGATACCATTCTATCCACCTATATCCAAGCCTTACATTACAAGCCGATTAAAGACCTATTAATCTTTGATTTAGTGCTATTCTATATTAGTGGAGATTGACATGAAAAGCGGGCTTATGAGAAAACTGCTCCACTTTTATTGAGACAGTTCTTAATGTGTATCCTAAGTCTGCATAAAGCGATTGGAGTATGATGGGTTAAATGTAAATAATTACTACTACACACACACACTAGGAGTTGACAATAAAGCCAAGCTATTAGCAATATTAAAATTCTAAATTGTTGTGATGCTTTATGTTTCCTTTGAGTTATATTTCTTTAAGAGAGTTTTGAGGCATGATTAACCTCAATCAAAAGTTTCATTTGTGTGTCTTAATTTTGTTTTTGTGTTCTTTTACTTAATTCCTACTTGTTCATTTTTGTTGTTTTAGCTCGAGGACGAGCTTTAGCTTAAGTTTGGGGGTATTTGATAAGTGTATTTTACACTTATCTTTACTATCCTTTTGAGCTTAAGAATTGCTCGTCTTTGAGCTCTTTTTACTTGTTTTGTTGTTTTTAATATATATTTCAGGTGAGAAGTCATTAAGAGGTGAATTCTAACTTTTCAAGTGAAACCGAGGCTAAACTAAGGAAATTTCGATCATTCGCGAGCAAAGACGGCTGAACAACATCTCAATAGCATGTAGCAGCGCCATGAATATGGAAGGAACCGGGCAGAACTAGGCGCTGTAGCGCCAAGTTGGCACCGCAGCGCCAAAAGTTCTAGTAACTTGGCACCGTAGCACCAGGGAGTGGCGCTGCAGCGCCGTGGGATAAATGGTGTGGCGCCACTGCGCCACATCCATGGCACCGTGGTATTAATGGTGTGGCGCCGCAGCGCCACGCCCGTGGCACCGCAGCACCGCTCCCTGGGTATTGTGGCACCGCAGTGCCGCAGCCTGGCGCTACAGCGCCTGCCCTTCGACCGTCTCAGCGCTGTGGTAGCAAATTCGGTGCCGCAGTGCCACAAAGTGCAGACATGTTGCAAAATTCCTGGATCGTGGTCGGTTCTGCCTCCAATATTTAACCTCTCTTCGACTCATCTGTTTGGTATCACTGAGAAACCCTAGCAGCCAAAGTTAGAGAGACTTAGAGAGAGTTTCTGAAGGAGAAACAATAAGGAGCAGAAGAAATCACGATGATTCAAGAGGAAACCAGTGGTTTGAACAAGCTTTAAAGAGTTTTTTTTATCTTTTCTCTATTTATTCTTTTATTTTTCTGCTATGGACGTGTATCAGCTATATCATTATTGTTGTGTTCTTCCGTGCATAACTACTGTTCGAGATTTGACCTCGTACTCTGATTAATTAAAGGGACCTGTGATTAATTAAAGAGAATAATTGAGATTAAGGTTAGATTACGAAGTATACGTAGGTGTAAGAGTTATCACAACACTGTCTACATGTCGAAGTCCTGCTGGGCGGTCGATATAGAAAACGACACTTCCCACAGCGTCTTTGCCACGTTAGCGGTTGTAGGGATAACGTACTTACGATATAACAATAATAATAATGGCACAATAATAACGTAAGCACTATCACAACGCTGACACTACGTATCGAAGTCCCGATAGGCTGTCGCAATAAAGAACGATACTTCCTACGGCGTCCCTGTATGTAGGCGGTTACAAGGATAACTGGCTTACGGATTGACAATAATATAAATAATGCAGTAATAATAAAGGGTCTAGTTGACGGAGGCGAATAAACCGACCGTAATGTCAACTAGAAGTCAACGAGAGGTTAGACAAAATAATAGATAAAATAAAAGATAGTGATAGAATACGAAATCCCGAACTTGTGCCACAGATCAAACACAGAGTTCGAGGAGAGTAGCTCGGTGTCCACAGATCACTGAAGTGCGAATATTAAAGCCTGCATGCAAAATAACTTGTGAAATAAGTTAGAAAAGTGTGTGTAGAAAAGGATGGTATAAAAATAATTAAATGATGAAGAAATGATATATGATAGGATATTGGGCCTAGACCATGCTAATGAATGAATATGGGCCTAGGAATAGAGAATATGAATTCGAGCCTAGAAAAGGATAGGTAAAGACACATATATTAATATGGGCTTATAATTAAGTGAACGGATACTAAGGCCCAAAAACGTTAGAATAACACAAAGTAGACTAGTAATTATATTAATGTGCTAATATGAATACGTAATATACAAGAATATACATAAGTGCTCATATGAATTTGTGTGGATGTGTGTGACCATTTAATGATCAAATCTGTGTAAATATGTGCTTGCAGCCGTGGTATTGAGAGAGGAACCGAGAGATGATGTTGGTGATTAAATGGAAGAAGTATAGTGATAATGATAGTAGTTGCGTTGGTGGTATAGCCTCGGATTGTGATTGAAGCAAGAGAAAGAGAGAAAAGAAGCTTGAGAGCCTTGAGTGAACACCAAAATAGAGAGAGAAAGAAAGAGAGGAAGCTCGAGGGCTTCGGATGAACATGAAGCAAGATAGGAAAAGAGAGAGGGAGAGAGAGATAGACCGGTTGAAAGCAAATAAAAGATAGTATTATTGATGGAGTTAGGAGCTGAATAGTTGTTACAAAATGAAGGGGGTATCCCTCTATTTATAGGCAAATTTTCCTTATACTACAAGATAACTACTACTTTAAGGGAATGAGGTGTCAACCTCTTGTAAGCTTGCTTGTAGTTATAAGATCTTGGTGAATAAGTACTTAAGGTAGAAGTACTTGTAAATACAAGTGCTTAGGTTGCAAGTACTTAGCTCACAAGTACTTATCCTACAAGTACTTGTAGGATTGGATGTTCCGGAAACTTCTAGAGTCTTTGGAGTAGCTTGTACTTGAAGTTGAGTTTGCCTTCCATGCTAAGTAGTTTCTAGAACATTCTAGAACATTGTTGAGATGTCAAACTCTTATAAGAAAGCTTTTCTTCTTGTCCAAGTTGATGAAGTGTCTTCATAGCATTTGATGGCTTCACCTTGTAGGCTAAGAGGTAGTGATGTGTCAAGACTTGAAGTCTTATCCAATGAATTCTTGCCAAGTAGATAGGAGCTTACCAACTCATGGTCCAATTATCTTGATTATGGCCTCATCCAAATTATGTTAGGTACATAATTAATTAGGAATAAAGCATATATTTGGCTTAATCTAAAAATTAGACTAATACCCCAAAACAACTATGAACTAAACTCTCTCTCTAGGGATATAATCAAACCTCTAATATAATTCATTTACATTGATTTCCTCATTTGTTCTTGTTATTCACTGATGAGTTAATTGTTCAACGTTGTTCATAATGCTTCGTTTATTTGGCAAGTAAACTGATTGTTGTATGAAATCTATATGAACTTGGAAAGGGGAGTGTAGATTTGGACATAGGTTGAACAATATAGGGTTATCTGGTTTGGGGTAAGTTTACATAGGATAGGAATATACCTATGTGATTTATGCAACCCTTTTGGGAATTATCAAGCTTAATGAGTTTAATCAATTTATATTAGGAGTAACATACTATCTTATTTAAGTATTTTTACCTATATCTTGGAAAGGAATTTATGAATACCATTGAGTTCCCGGTTGTCAATTCTTAATAGATGATTGAACAGTGAGGAAAACTAGTAATAGAAGGAGTTAGAGGAGAGATTGCATCCCTAGGTTCGATATCATTGTTGCAAAACTACCGTTGGTTATTTAGTGTTAATTTCCATTATCTTCGTTTATATTGACTTTACATTTTAGTTTTTGATCACAATATCCACTTACTGTCGTTTGGATAAATTGCAAACTAGTTTTGGTTAGTATTTAGCACCTGTAATTCATTTGCTCCTCGTGGGATTCAACACTCACTTACCATCTATATTACTTGTTGCGACCCGTATACTTGCGGTGTTTGTGTGTTAGAAATAGCCCAACAAAGATACTTGAGAATATGAGAGTCTTGCGACCAATAATCTGATTCTTATACCTACAATGAGACAATAGATGATGTTGATAAATATCTTTGCAAAACGTAATGGAATGCGAAATAGAGTCCATGTACTCTAATAAAGTCTGAGAACTTGCAGATCTACCTGAAAGGATAAAATCCATTAGGTGTAAGTAGGTCCATAAAAGAAAAGAGGGGAGTAGATGGGAAAATGGAGACTTCCAAGGCAAGATTAGTTACAAAGGGTTATACACAAAAGGAAGGTATCGATTATGAAGAAGCCTTCTCTCATGTAGCTATGATTAAGTCTATTCGTATACTCTTATCCATCGTTATATCTCTTGATTATAAAATATGGTAAATGGATGTCAAGACTGCATTCCTGAATGGCAATCTTGATGAGTGTATCTATATAAAATAACTAGAAGGATTCGTTAAAATGGGTCAAGAAAGAAAAGTTTGTAAACTTAAGAGATCTTTAAGCAAGTGTCTAGATCTTAGAATATACGATTTGATGAAGCAATTAAGTCTTATAGTTTTGAGTGAAACATAGATGAACCTTGTGTCTACAAAAGAATTCAGGACAATAAAGTGATTTTCTTAGTGCTGTATTTTGATGATATTCTAATTATTAGGAATGATCTTGGATTATTATCATCATTGAAAGTCTTGTTAGCGCAATAGTTTGATATGAAAGACTTAGGTGAGCTTGCTATGCTCTAGGAATATAGATTCTACGAGATAGAAAGAACAAACGCATAGCTTTATCACAAGCTTCACATATAGATAAAATATTGGTTAGGTTTGTAATGCGAAATTCTAAGAAAAGCTTAATACCCATTCATAAAGGAATTACTCTATCTTATGAAAATTCTCTTAAGACAAAAGAAGAGAAAAGACAGATGAGAAATATTCCTTATGCTTCGGCAGTGGCAAGTCTCATGTATACCATGCTTTGTACAAGACCAGATATTTATTATGCTATTGGGATTGAAAATTATTACTAATCCAATCTAGGACCTATACATTGGAATGTAGCAAGCATATTCTAAAGTATTTTCGGAGAATTAGAAATCATATGCTTATATATTCTGGAGAAGATCTAACACCTATTGGATATACCGATTTGGATTTTCAATCTAATAAAGACTCTAGAAAATCAACCTTCGGTTCAGTCTTTACCGTAGGCGGTAGAGCCATTATATGAAGGAGCATCAAATAATCTTGTGTTATGGATTCAACCATATGGCAGCTTCTGAAGCAGCTAAAGAAGTGGTCTAGCTTCATAATTTTCTTATGAATCTCGAGGTAGTACCTAGAGTATAGCAATCTATAACACTTTACTGTGATAATAGTGGAGCAGTTGCCAACTCTAGAGAATCTAGAAGCCACAAAAAGGGAAAACACATAGAGAGGAAGTATCATGTGCTCAGAGAAATTATTCAAAAAGGAGACGTGATAGTAATAAGATAGCATCTGAAGCACTTCTTTAGCTACTTCAAGCAATTTTGTATTGCAGATTCAACCATGCTCAGTTATTCACAATTGCGGATTCAACTATGGTATTTTTAAAAATGATTTTACGAAAATATTTTTCCGAAATTTATTCCTAAGAATACCAGTATACACAACTTTTATCATTAAGAATTCCCATATAAATAAGGAACCTTGAATCTTCAGAATATGCCTAACTCCATTCAATCGTCATTCCTCATTGTTTGTCATTGTTCACTTGATGGAACCAATTCCTATAACGCTACAATTTATGTGGTTTCCCATGATAACTGAGCCTCCATCAACTTCTTTATAGTCTATAAATTAGTGCTTCCATGGACATATATGAAACATGTAACCCAAGTCAAGAATCCATTTATCCTTCAACTTTGATGATATGACCAGTATTACCTCTGCACTTTTATATCCCTCCACCACATCGGCATGCGTTGACTTTCCTTCGCCTCCATTAGTTAGCTTGTGTTATTCTAGACAATTATGGACTTGGGTTTCTTTCCTTTAGAAATCAACAATTCCACAGCACTATTTTCTTCAGATTTGTTCATCTCGTTTTGCTTTTCGATTTCAATACTGCTTGTACTACCTCAAATTTCAGATACTAACGTCTATACTTTATTCAATCTTTGAAGCTTTCATATGACTTCGGTAATGAATTGAGGATTACCATCGCTTGGTCTTCATCTTTAACCTTGACTCTAATATTTTCAAGATCAATAATAAACTTGTTAAATTTATTAAGATTATCTTCCAAAAAAATTTCTTCTTCCATCTTAACCTAAACAATTATTCCTTCAAATACAACCTATTGGTGAATGATTCAGTTGTCATTTTCTTTGAGACCTTTCTCAACACTTTATCCCTGAGACATAAAATTATTGTGCTATAAGCCTTCTCCTTCAATTCTGTCTTTTAATCAATCGATAATGAGGTTAGCAGAATTCCACTCAAGGCTAAAACATACCCTTACTAAACGATAATAGCCTTCATCTTCATTCACCACAAACTAAAGTCATTCTTCCTAGTAAATTTCTCGATATCAAATTTTGTGGAACCCATGAATATGAACTATAGCTCTGATACCACTTGTTGTAATTGACAATCGATTAATTGAAGCAACAAGTACAAAGAAAATATACACAAGCACTCTGAACACCTAATATTTAACATGGTTCAACTACAAATTATAATCTACGTCCATGGATTAAAACCAACAAAGAAACTTCTTCTTACTAAGAAAAAAGAGAAAACTAAAGTCATGGACTCTTCAATTAAATTCAAGAGCCTTCTTCTATGTTCTCTCTCTTACTCTCCCAAGTTTTCTCTCTATAGTTGATATCCTCTATACCTACTCTTGGATTATTTATAGAGAATAATTTACAACTCTCCCAATTCAAGTAGGACACATAAAAGACAAAATTGACCATACCTAATTGAACTATAAAACCATATTAAAGAGAACTATAATATACTTTATTTTTCATGGGCCTTTTGGTACTATTTGTCTTTAAACTTTTGTATTGTGTGATAAATAAATCCTTAACCATTTTTTTGAAGCTTTTTAAACTAAAGTAGAATGAGGTATCATATTAGTTTGTTTCTAAAGTTATTTTGAGATTTTATGTTAACTTCCTACTTGCACTCCCACTTGAGTTCTTTTAGAAGGATATATCATTTGTAACTAAAAATAAAAGTTTCTTATAAGCAAAGAGAGTAGAAAGAAACTTTACTTCTTCTTATTTTTCAATTATTATTTCTTATAATTAAAAACTAAGGTAAAATATCAAGTCCCTAAAAAACTAAGGGTGTGCATTCGTGTTTTTTTTTTTAAAAAAAAATTATTTTCAGATTTTTAAAAATTATAAAATTATAATTAAACTCTTCATAACTTCTTTTTCTTTTGATGTGACACTATCGATAACTTTGGAAAATATTATAGAACGGCCCAAAACACATATTCTCTTCACTTTTTATTGATAAAAAAAAAAAGTCAGCATCTTTATGTTAGTTTCTTTCATCTCACTATTAAATTTAGGGTTTTTGGCATGTTTCCTTCTGAATTAATCGTCGTTTGGCAACTTGGCCCCTAAATTATTTTTCTTGGCAATTTAATCCTTAAATTTACAGATTAGTTGCAATCACATCCTAATAGTTAACATCTATTAAATTATGGATGAAAAGAACATGTTCATCACACGTGATTGGTTTTTAAAGGGTAAAATTAGTAATTTTGGAATGTTCAATAGATTAGAGGAAAAATAGGAAATTTAAATTAAGAAACTTAAACTTAATTCCAATATTAATCAAAATCAATTTAGATTAAATCAAATTCATTGTAATTATCTTAAATTTAATTCAAATCAAATCATCCAGAATTTACTTTTCAACAAACAAAAAAAGCATCCAGAATTTACTCAAATAATTTAAGAATTAAATAATTAAAATATAATTGTTGCTCCATGGTTCATGATTGCCCAGGGCTTGGGCAGAAAGGGGCGATGTACCTGTAAAATTCATCATCTTCATCATATAGCTTAGGTTTCACCTCAAAACTCTAATCTAAACTTTACTTGCATCATCCTTCAAAATCTAGTTCTATAGGTCTTCAAAAAGGTTGACCCAAGCTTGGGATTCAAGTGAAGATTCTCATCTTACTTTGATTTTGTTTTCTGAAATTGATTTATCTATCTTTTAGAGTTGGCAGAGGCAAAGAAGCTTACCTTCTTTGAGTCACCATGTTTACACTCCTTTGCCTGCAAATCGAGAGCTTTATGCTGGTCTCTGTTTGTAATTTCTCCAAAAAACGAAACAATTTCTTTCCAATATATATGTTCTGGGTTGTTTAGCTACCTTATCAATTATTAATAGCGTTTGATGTATTTTTTTTTTTAAAAGTTCTTTTATACGTGGTTGGCTTCTTGTTTTGGACTGGAAAGAGAAGACCTAAAAAAAATGAAATCTCACCATTTTTGCTATAGATCCGATCGTGTTGCTGTGAGCCAACAATGAATCCTCTTTTTTTAGTTTTTTAAATTGTTTAATTCTTGAATTTTTTGAGTGAGTTATGGATGATTTGATTTGAGTTAAATTTAAGATAATTACAATGAATTTGATTTAATCTAAATTGAGTTTGACTAATATTTGAATTAAGTTCGAATTTCTTAACTTAAATTTCGTATTTTTCTTCAAATCTATTGAACATTCAACATTACTAATTTTGCCCCTTAAAAACCAATCACATGCAATGCACATATTCTTTTCATCCATAATTTAACAGATGTTAATCATTGGGATAAGATTGCTACTAATTTGTAAATTTATGGATTAAATTACCAATAAAACAAAATCAGGGGCCAAGTTACCAAGTGACGATTAATTCAAGGTTGAAACATGTCAAAACTCTTAAATTTATTATTATTTACAATATAAACTCTAAAAGAACTCATGTGAGGTTGAATGTCATGTGTGGAGTGAACAGAAAATCCAGAGCATTGTTTAAGGGGAAAAAATAAGAGGACTTATTTCCTACCTCATTCTAAGGTTATGGGCCTTAAAAGTGTTAAAAAAAAGGAAAGAAAGATGTTGCGGATCAATTTATCACACATGGGAAAGATTAAAAAGCAATAATACCAAAACGTAAATATTACAAGTTAAAATTATAATAACTGAATGTGAACACCAGAAAGATAGTAGTTACACTAGTTGGGTAGGAACCACTCAACCACTGTTGGTAATATTACCGCAGACACTTCTAGTAGATATGTATTGAATGTTTCTCAAGAATCACAAATATGACTTCAGAATTCGATGCCTCTAACACAAATTGACCAATTTACACATAATATAGAAAATTGTCTAAAATTTAACAAAATCACTTATCAGAGTTGTTCGTCACTGACAAGTGGCTAAAATAGGTGGCTGGGGCCTTAGGCAAGGAGCACCCACCTAGTGTGGTAGTCAGCGCAAGTCGAAGATGGTCAAAACCTCAAAAATCTGGCAAAGGGTGGGCGTTACTTTCGTCGAGCTTCTGTGCTCCCTCAGTGGTGCGACGAATGATGGGACAAGCTAGCGTAGCTTTGGCTGAAGGAGGAGGGTGGGCGGTCAGGCACGTTGGCAGTAAAGATGGTCAGGCAACTTCCTGGGGCAAGCCATAAAGAAGAGACTTCAAAGGGGGAGGATAACTCATGCAAAAATGGGGTTTCAATTTAGGGATTTTAGACCCTTTTTGGAGTTTTCATGCCATATGTCCAACTCTGGTAGAGGAATAATACTTTTTAGATTTGTAAAATAGCCCTTTGCCATTGATTCTTTTCAACTATGCGCCCAAATTTCACTAAATGACCCTAAGTCCGTTAATTTTCTTCACACTCAAACCCCCCAATTTGAATTTTAACTTATTTACCAACCATTTTTAATTCAAAACAAATCTGAATCAGAGAAAATTACCCAAATGCCCTTAATAAAATTATGGGATTTTACACTACTGATATTACGTATTTTAATCCATATTCAAATCAAACAATGGACAAAATTATTCTTCAAATAAAATGCACAAAATAGTAGTAACTAAGCAAATCTTATTGCAAGGTGTATTAAAAAATATTCTAATAGTATACTAGTGAATATTCATGTCTTCTAAATTCATTAAAATTTATTATATACGATATTCATATATTGTTTAAGGGGTAATTGGCAGCAACAGTCTCCAACCTTTACCTCTTTTAGCATTTAGGTCCCCAATTTTTATTTTGTGGCATTTAAATTCCCAAGCTCCCAATTCACTTACAATTGTTAGTCTCTCTCTCACTTCCATTTGTCTTCCATATTAAATTACCATATTGTAAGCACGTGACCCATTTGGGAGGGGTATTCAAAGGAAAAAAAAAAGGACTATTCTTCGAGGACATTCCAAAATGCTAATTACTTCAGAGAGGGGAAAAAATGTTGAAGACCCAAACACCTGGGTTCCATTCCTCTCTTGCTAGTACTTATCCTCTCTCCTCCTCATTAGATTTGATCAATGACGAAAGGAAAGAGATAAAGTTTGTTAGTCATATTTTTTTTCTTAGGTTTATATAAGTTTAGTGTGGTTTTTATTTTATCTTCGTTCAATTTATATACAACACTATATATGAGTGGAGCAATGGGTTTGCCCATTCTCATTCTTTTTGTCTCTTTTCATATCTCATGCTTAATATTAAACTTCATTTGGCTTTTTGGGTGTTTATTTATGAATTTTATTTATTAGAAATAACTATTTTGGCTTTTGCTTGGATTTACTCCTATTGCTTTTCTGCTGCCTTTAGTTCTCGCTTCTGGTATCTTGCTCATTTTGTAACAATCTCATATATCCTTTCAAAGACTCATTTGTAGAGCTTTTTTTTTTTCAGAATGAAAAAATAGTGGTCCCAAGGCTAAGGAATAATAAATTACCTGATTATGGTAAGCTATTTGTTTGTTCATGTATGAGTTTTAAATATTTTAGAGAAAAAAAATATTTATTCAACTTTTCGAGGAAAAAATATTGTTTATATAGTAAGGAATATATTTAACTTAGTAGGGTTCTATCTGACATGTGGAAATTATTTTTTCTTTTTTATATTGATGTTGGCAGACAGAGAAGGCAACAATCAGTTAACCATCAAATTGTTTCATGTTGGAGGCTTTTCACGAGAATGAGAAGAAAAGTGTATCAATGGTAGGGTTGCCTGGTTTGATTATTGTGAACCTAACTTCATGTCTTTATGACACTATTTGTAATATTTAGGGTATCAAATGCTATATGAATTTGCATATAAGAAACATGATAGGAATTTAGATGATGGGCTTGTTTCAGATATGATTGCTTATAATATGGCCACCAATTTGCCAAGGAATAAGATACTTGATATGTAATTAATTCTCTTAGAACTTAGCTTAGCCCTACCATGGCACCCAGATGAACCAAATGCTACACAACTTGTAAATGAAGGGAACCCAAACCTAGTAAGTGCTGAGATTAGAACTGAAGATACAGTAATGCTTGATGTTCATTCTAAACCCCAAGTTTAAACACAAAAAAATTCCCAACGTATGTTTGATGTCTATCAAATTGATGATGATGATATGGATTTTGATTCTGATATTGATATTGAGGCATTGTTATCCCAAGGATCAAAGCAACAACCAGCAGATGATGACTTGGATAATGAAGAAAATAATGAGAATAATGTTATGACTGAAGACTTTGAAGAAGAACCTGAATTGGTATACTTAGACTATGAACAAGATACTCTACTTGAAAAGCAGACTTATAAGGAAGTACTTGATCTTTTAGCCACATGGGTTAGTATTCATGACTTTGGCAATGGAGTGACTGAAGGTAATGATGGTATTGATGCAAACCAAACTGAAAATTATTCACACAGTGATGATCTTAGGGTGATTGCAAGTGATGGTGAATCGACTTTAGTTAGGAGAAATACATTTAATAAGAAAAAGGATATGAAGAACCCTCAATTTGGACATGGGATGGAGTTCTCAAGTACCCAAGTGTTGAAAGAAGCCTTGACTATTTATAGTATTAAGAATAAGAGGGAAATCAAGTTTAAGAAGACTGACACATTAAGGGTAAGGGTAGTTTGTCAACAGAGTTACCCTTAGAAACTTTATACTCGTGTAATGGAAGATAAGAAGACATTCAAGATGAGAACATTTATTGATAGACATGAATATCACCTAGTATATAATAATAAGAGGATTGATGTTGAATGGAGTTCTAGGAAATATTTGGATAATTTAGGGCAGACCCAAACTGGTCATCATCTAGTTTCATGGATGCAGTAAAAAGTGATTATGGGATTGAAGTTTCTATTTGGCAATATTATAGAGCTAGGGCTAAGGCATTAATTCTGATTCAAGGTTCTAATGAAGATCAATACAATTCGTTGTCTAGTTATTGTGATGAGTTCTTGAGATTAAACTTTGGTAGCACGATGAAGATAGAATTTTTTCGTAACAATGAACACAAGAAATAGTTCAGGCATATCTACATTTGTATGGCAGCTTCCAAGCAAGGTTTTAAGGATGGTTGTAGATAACTTACTAGGCTGGATGATTGTTTCCTAGAGGAAGAATATGGAGGTCAGCTTCTCTCAGCCATTGGTATAGATGTTGATAATGGAACGTATACTTTTGCATATGCTATTGTAGAGTCAAAGTGCAAATCAAGTTGGGAATGGTTCTTGGGACTTGTTAAGGATGA
Organism: Trema orientale; assembly: GCA_002914845.1. NCBI lineage: Eukaryota > Viridiplantae > Streptophyta > Magnoliopsida > Rosales > Cannabaceae > Trema > Trema orientale. Next base: position 319,943 of record JXTC01000264.1, read on the forward strand.
TATGGAGATTATAAATGATTTTGGATGGACATTCATTAGTGATAAGCAGAAGGGTTTAATTCCTACTCTAACAAAGTTTTGTGAAAATGTTGAACGTAGATTTTATGTGTGTCATTTGTACAATAACTTTAAGAGTCAACATTTAGGATTAGCTCTCAAACAAAAGATATGTGATGTAGCAAGGGCTACTACCATACCACAGTTTGAAGCAATTATGGATAATTTCAAAAATTTTGATGATGCAGCTTGGTTATGGTTAAAGGGAAAGCCTCTATCTCAATGGTCTTAGTCACACTTTAGAACTTCCACTAAGTGTGACATATTGACAAAAAATTTGTGTGAGGCATTTAATGGTGCAATTGTGAAGGCAAGAGACAAACCAATTCTCGTATTATTTGAAGGCACTCGAATATACTTACAAAAGATATTTGTTTGAAAAAGAGAGGTAATCCATAAATAGAAGAACCTAGTTGGACCGAAAGTAATGAAAATTATCGAAAAAAATTTATAGGTATCTAACCATTATATACCTGTTTAGGTTGGACAACAAACTTATGAGGTTATGGATATTGATGGAGGGCAATGGGGAGTTGACCTTAAAGCTCATTCTTGCTCTTGTAGAAGCCGAAATTTGAGTGGAATTCCATGTGCTCATGCAATGATATATATTCGAGGGAGACACTTTAATATTTACAACTTTGTGGAGAGCTACTATGATAAGGAAACATATATTCGGTCCTATATCCTTGTTATCAATCCATTGAATGGACCTTAACTATGGCCTAATCCCAGTCTAAACCCTATAGTCCCTCCAAATGTAAAAAGAAGCAAGGTAGGCCAAAGAAGGCTAGAAGGAGAGAAGCTAATAAGATCGTACCATTAGGGCAAATTAGAAGATTTGGGATCATGCATTGCGAAAATTGTGGAAAATCTAGCCATAATAAGTCTAGGTGCTGTTGAAAATAAACTTGTTTTAAGCACATGAGAAGTGTTCTATGCCCATCACAATGAGGTCTAATAAATTGGAGCTAGCCCAAGTGCAAAGTCCATAAAAGAAGAAGTCCAAGTCCAAATGAATGAACCTTCCACCTAGAACTTTCTAGTGTTAGCTAGATATTAGTTTTATGCATGTGAATCATTTGATTACTTAGATTATTATTAAAAGTGTGTAGAAGAAAATATGTGTGGCTTAAGAATTTTTGTAATTGTTTATTTGTGTGGTTCTCCTTATTTTTCATGTAGTATAAATACCCCTCCCTATTTGAGCTCTAAGCATCAAGTAAGAAGCAAAATTTTTAAGAGTGAAATGAAGAGAGAAAGAAGCATAGCTTCTAGTGAGTGAGTGAGTTTGAAGAGTGAAATCGAGAGTTTTTCTCTTGTAATAATATTTGAGTGAGTAAGCTTGTTTTATTTCCAACAAAGTGGTATCAGAGCGAGATTATGAGTTCTCTTGAAATTCTAAGTATGCACTGTGGTTGCAGCTTTGACTGATCTTCCACATCAAAAAAGAATTCTTGATATTAAGAGCATTAGCCATTTGTTCCAAACATACCATTATTATATATCAAATCGAAGAGCTCGACGAGACGAACACGCTACCATAAAAATCAGCCCAATCGGAGTCTGAACGAGTCTGAACGAGTCGTCAGAAGTTTGCTGCCACAAACTGAGTCAACTCACCGAGTTGAGTCGAGTCAGAGCCGTTTGACCGAGCCGTCAGAGCCGTTGACCGAGCCATTGACCAGGTCATCAGAGCCGTTTGACCGCGCCGTTGACTAAGCCGTCAGAGCCGTTGACCGTGTCATTAACCAGTGTTGACCGTTGACCGAGTGGTTGACTTTGACCGTTGACTTTCGATATAATAGTCAATCTTAAGGTTTTTTGACGTTCCGGATCCATCCGTGTAGTCAAAATTTCCAAAAGCTCACTCTGTTAAGAGATATGGCTACCGGTAATTTAGTATCTCTTCAAGTTCCACCACTCCAATGCAGTAATTTTGATAATTGGACTATCAAAATGAAGGTCCTCCTTAGAGCACATGATGTCTGGGAAGTAGTGGAGAAAGGCTATGAAGAGCCAAGAGATGAGGCGACACTATCCTCAACACAAAATGATAGTTTAAAATATTCAAGAAAGAGAGCCAAAAAAGCTCTCTTCCTCATCTACCAAGCCTTAGATGACGACGGATTTGAGAAAATCTCAAGTACAACCTCCACCAAGGAAGCATAGGAGAAACTTCAAATTTCATACAAGGGAGAAGAAAAAGTTAAAAAGATCTGCCTTCAAACTCTAAGAGGAGAGTTTGATTTACTACACATGATGGAGACTGAGTCAGTTTTTGACTATTTTTCAAGAGTTTTAGCCATTTCGAATCAACTGAAGAGAAATGGTGAGAAACTAGAAAATGTTACGATCATGGAAAAGATTCTTCGATCGTTAGATCCAAAGTTCCATAATATTGTTACTGTCATCGAAGAAACTAAAGATTTGGGAGCTATGACGATAGAACAACTCTTGGGTTCCTTGCAAGCTCACAAGAAAAAGAAAAAGAAGAAGCCAAATTTCAAAGAGCAGCTTCTCAAGATACAACTCATGGAGAGAGAAGATAGCCAACGTAGCGAAAGAAGTCAACGTGGTCATGGTAGAGGACAAACCCGAGGACAATGACGTGGTACAAGTCGAGGTCATGGATGAGGTTGGAATTCCAACAACAACCACAATTATCATATCAGCAATTTCGAAAGAGAAGAAAGCTCTACAAGAGATCGTGGTAGAGGTCGAATGAACTCGAGGTATGAGAAATCTCAAGTTGAATGTTTCAACTGTCACAAGTTTGGCCATTATGCTAGAGAATATAGAGCACCTAATAGCAAAATTGAAGAAAAAGTCAATTACGCTGAAGAGAAGAGAGAAGAGAATGGCACCGTGCTACTGGCATATAATAACAACAACGAAAGTCAAGATAACACATGGTAACTTGACACCGGTGCTAGCAATCATATGTGTGGGCGTCGATCAATATTCATAGAGCTTGATGAATCAATCAGTAGGAATGTTTCTTTCAGTGATGATTCAAAAGTAGCGGTAAAAAAAAGAGGTAAAATTCTTATCCGCTTGAAAAATGGGGGACATCAATTCATTTCAAATGTTTATTATGTACCCACTATAAAAACAAATATTTTGAGTTTGGGACAGCTCTTAGATAAAGGCTATGATATTCACTTGAAAGATTATAGTCTTTCTATAAGAGAGAACAACATGAACTTAATTGCCAAAGTGCTTATGTCAAGAAACAGAATGTTCTTGTTGAACATCCAAAATGATGTGACAAAATATCTCAAAGCATGTTACAAGGATTCATCATGGCTATGGCATTTGAGATTCGGACATCTCAACTTTGGAGGACTAGAGCTGCTATCTAAGAAAGAGATGGTGAGAGGCTTACTAAGCATCAATCATCCTGATCAGCTTTGTGAAGGATGCTAAATCGGGAAGCAATTCAGGAAAAACTTTCCAAAGGAGTCGAATTCAAGAGCCCAAAAGCCATTAGAGCTCGTGCATACGGATATGTGCGGTCCCATCAAACTAAGTTCTTTCTGTAAAAGCAATTACTTCCTGCTCTTCATTGACGATTTCTCAAGAAAGACTTGGGTATATTTTTTGAGGCAAAAATCAGAAGTCTTTGAAGCTTTTAAGAAATTCAAGGTTGCGGTAGAGAAAGAAAGTGGTCTTCAGATCAAAGCCATGAAATCTGACAGAGGAGGAGAATTCACTTCAAAAGAGTTCCAAGAATTCTGTGAAGCCAATGGAGTTCGACGACCCTTAACTGTTCCAAGATCCCCCCAGCAGAATGGTGTGGCAGAAAGGAAGAACCGGACTATCCTCAATATGGCTCGAAGTATGCTGAAAAGTAAGAGACTGCCCAAAGAGTTCTGGGCAGAAGCTGATGCATGTGCGGTCTACTTGTCCAATCGATCTCCAACAAGAAGTGTGTGGGGAAAGACACCACAAGAAGCATGGAGTGGAAGGAAGCCTGGGATCTCCCACTTAAGAGTCTTTGGAAGCATAGCCCATGTACATGTGCCAGACGAATATAGAACCAAGCTTGATGATAAAAGCGAGAAGTTTATTTTCATCGGCTACGACACTAACTCCAAAGGATATAAGTTATACAATCCCAACAATGGAAAAGTAATCATCAGCCGAGATGTAATATTCGATGAAGAAGGTGAATGGGACTTTGTTTCTCAAACAGATGATTACAATTTCTTTCCACAATTTGAAGATGAAGACACACAAGTAGACCAAGCAAGAGAAGTCCATCAAGAGGCTACCACTCCACCTACTTCGCCAACATCTTCCACTCATGAAGATTCACCGCCTTCTTTCTTAACTGAGAGGCATGAAGAACGTACAAGAAGTCTTGAAGATCTGTATGAGGTGACCGATAGACTCGAAAACCTCACTCTATTTTGCCTATTTGCTGATTGTGAACCGGTGAACTTCCAAGAGGCTGTACAAGATGAAAAGTGGAGGAATGCGATGGATGAAGAAGTCAAAGCCATAGAGAAAAATGACACTTAGGAACTATCCACTCTTCCCAAAGGTCATAAAGCTATCGGTGTAAAATGGGTGTACAAGGTGAAGAAGAATGCCAATGGAGAGGTAGAAAGATACAAAGCAAGACTAGTTACGAAAGGCTATAGTCAAAGAGCCGGCATTGACTATGATGAGGTATTCGCTCCTATTGCACGATTGGAAACTATAAGACTGATTATTTCTCTTGCTGCTCAGAATAAATGGAAGATCCATCAGATGGATATAAAGTCTGCATTTCTGAATGGAGTTCTTGAAGAAAAAGTCTACATCGAACAAACATTGGGTTATGAGGTGAAAGGGCATGAGGACAAAGTGTTGAAGTTGAAGAAGGCTCTCTACGGACTAAAGCAAGCACCAAGAGCATGGCCCGTTTTGGCCCGTTTCGGGCACGTTTCGGGCCATGCTCTTGGTACAGGCCAGCCCGTTTCGGGCCCGGCTCGGACCGCATCGGCCCGCCTACGAGCCCGTCCGGGCCTACGGGCCGGACCGGGCTCAATTTTTGAAATCCCGGGTCGGGAGCCCACTTTAGGCGCCCGGCCCGCCCATTTTGCCACCTCTATACCCAGCCACTCGAAGAACACAATTTCTACATTTTTTTTATTTCATAAAAACATAATATTAACACAAACATACAATCCCAACCCCATATATTTTTTTTCTTCTTGTCTCTAAGTTCTTGATTCTCTTTCTCTAGCTTTCAAATTTGGCATAGGAGCCCTAGGATCACAGGCCTTCCTCTTTCACAAATTTGTGGGTCGCACTTGATAAAATACTCACATCCTCTATTTGACTGTAAAAATTCATACTGTGCGTAAAAAAGAAAATGAGCCCAAAAAAAACAATAAAGATAATTATTTCTTATGCTATAAAACTTACCCAGCGATTTTGGCATGCGACAAAACTTCTTTATGGGTTAAGATCGGTCCAACCAGTATATATTTGGCTGAGTTTGCCACAAAAGCATAATTCACCCATCATTTTTATGGAAACTAAGAGAACAAGGGAGAATCTAGAACTAAATTTAGAGGGAATGCAGGTGAGGGAACTGATATAAGGCGTTTTTTTTTCCTTGAATATCCCTCCCAAATGGGTCATGTGCATAACATATGATCATTTAACGTGAAAGACAAATAGAAGTGAGGGAAGGACTAACAGGTGCAAGTGAATTGGAAAGCTGGGGACTTAAATGCTACAAAATAAAGAATGGGGACCTAAATGCCAAAAGAGGTAAAGATTGGAGACTTCTGCTGTCAATTACTCATTGTTTAATTATGAACTTAAACACATTATAGGTATCTGTTTTCTTACGACATGAACCTTGAGTTTTTACGTCAGTAACAGCACATTGTTTCTCTAATCGACACTAGTTGGAACATTATTTGTAGTTAGTCTTCAATCGACACTAGTTGGAACATCATTTGATGTCAGGTTTTTGTACAATAAATGTTGTATTCCACAGTGGATGAAGGCGAGCAGCTAAGAATAGGCATCTTTAAACCAGTGAAGTAACTTAGGAATTTTTCATTTGTCAAATCAGTGAATTGGTTGATGCCTAACGTATTTCTTTCTTTGTTGAACTTGTCTAGATACTTCAAGTTGTTTTTGAAGATTTTCAAATATATTTCTGTTGATACCAAAAACTGGTCTAACAACAGGATATTAAGTGAATATTAAAATTAAAGAATGACACAAGGATTTTAGGATAGTTCAATCTTTCGAACAAAAAGCTTTTGTCCATTATAGTCAATATTATTCACTATTCTCCTGATTACAAGACGGTCTAATCCATTATTCTGACCTATTTCGCTTTATTTATAGGCAAATAGATATTAGTAGATAAGGTAAGTAGATATTTGATATTAATTCAAATAAAAACAAATTAGAAAATATCTAAATTTGCAGAGATTGATCTTGATTTCCTGAAACTGTTTATGGACATCTCGGAACTCGAGCAGTTTAATCCAATGAAATCTCGATCTGTAAATCTATTCGTTCCTCAAGCATACTATTCGTTAATTATTCTTAATTAAGTCATTGCCCATGTTTATGACGTCATATCTGAAAGACCCAATCAAAGTGCAAAGAAAGAAAAAATATATTGGAGGTTATATAACTTAGGATTAATATCAATTGGGGTCCTCACCCCTTTCACTATAATACCACTTAGGTCCTCATTCTTTTTTTTTTCTAGCATTTGACTCCCCATTCTTTTCTGTTTTGTAGACTCAAGTCCTAGTGAAAATTTCTGTCAAAATGGGCCGTTAAATCTTCACATGAATAGCTCGTGACCATTTTAAAGAGGTATGCAACAATAATACCGTAGGAGGCAGATATAAAAAAGTATTTAAATGCTCAGATTCTCTCTCTAGATCTCGATCACTCGAAGCTCTTCAAACTTGTTAACAATCAGCCTCTCTATAATTATACGAGTGAGAAGCCATGTACATAGAGCTTTTAGAAATTGCCCTTTATAAATTAACTTCAATAATGGAGTCAAGTTTTAACCCCCAAAAAAAAAAAAAAAACTGCCTTTCAGACACAAAATTTACAAAAACAAAAGAGCATAATTCAAAGTAAAATATCACGGGTTTGTTGGCAAAATCAACCAATGGTTTTGGTACACTGAGGTTTAATGGCTGCAACTAGGTCCCAAACCCTCCAATAAGAATGAGCGCCCTCATAAATGGCAAAAACAAGAAAATCCTCCTTTGCTACCTGTAATGCACAAACTAGTAAATAATCAAAGGTCCATCGTACTCATCGTGAAGCTAGAAGCAACCAATAGTGCAATATCGAATTAATTAAAGAATGAGGATAAGGGAGGTGTGTAGACTAGGAAAAAAGAGAGGGATGAGAGTTTCCACATTCTCGTCTCGAGAAATCCGGCTTCAACGTCTATTTCTTCAATCTCACAATGACAACCCATTAATTAAAAAATGAAGGTATTTCAAAATAAATTAAAATTATGGTTTTGAATTTGGGGATTTTGACAAGGATCAATGATGGCGCCTCATTTGTACCGAAGAGTAAACGTGAGAGAATGAGACGTGTTTTGGATAGTTCTTCCTATTCGGCCAAATCGCATCTCCGTATTGGTCTGATAATGGAGTTTTTTGAGTTCATCCCTCGGATTTTGAAGACCTCTTTATTGAAAAAGTCTTCTTTTTGCTCAAAACTAATCCATTGTTTTTCATCCACCATGAACATAGTAATAAAACCTAGAACGGAGAAATTTAAGACGAAGAGGAGGATTTTTGAGATGAATAGAGCAACATATCACTTAGCTATGTTTGGTAGAGAGGAAAGAAAGTAGGAGGGAAGGAAAAATTAGGAGAGAAAGAAAATGTGTAGGATAGAAAGGAAAGTGTCTTTCCTCCATTGTTGTTTGGTATGTAGAAAAGAAAGAAAATTAGTATATTTTAAAATTACTATTTTGCCCTTTTTATTAAAATTTTAAAAGTAATATACAAGGTTAATTTGGTAAATTCACTACAAAATATGAGTAAAAAAATTTTCCTCCCCCTTTTCTCTCCATTTTTGGGAGAAAAAATTTGAGTGTGTCCCACCACTTTTTTCTCTCCCCTTTTCCCTCACTTTTTCTCTTCCATTCCCTTTTCCGTTCTACCAAACAACCCAAATTTTTATTTTCTTCCACTTTTCCATCAAAACTTTTTTTTCCTCTTCCTTTTCCTTCTAACCAAACATAGCCTTATGGTATTGGTTTCATAATGGAGAAGAAGAGGATTTTTTTGTTGAATTATTTCTTCTTTTCTTTTAATTATTTTTATTTCCCTAGTTTTATTTTTTTCATTTTTTAAAATTGTAATTGATCTCAGAGCGTGATACGTGTCCTATGAGAAAACATTTATCGGAGAAATTTGACAATTGCAACAAAAATTAGATAAAAGGTACTTTTGCCATTAGAAAAAAAAATAATATATAAGTTTAAATTTTGACTAAAAAAAGAGATTTTAGCCGCAATTTACTCTTATAATAATGTNATAATAATTTTTTAGAAATGGTTTGGTACTGTTCGAATAATTACCAAATATAGTTTAAACTCACATATATAAAATCAATTATTTAGCAACACTGAATATATTTTACTAGTAAGAAAAATGTTTAAATAATGTAAAGTGAAACTTCCCGTCCTATCTGAATGCATATTTTCAAATTAATCCTTAACCAAACAAATTTGTACACTTAATCTAGTGTATTTTATAATTTTCAAAATGTATGATTTGAATTCCATACCAAACATAGCCTAATTACTCGAATTAAATTGAAGTCGATTGGTGGGAGCTATTCTTTTGTATCAGTACGGTTAGGATAATATTAAGGAGCTACGGCTACTAGTGTTTAGTTTACAAATAGAAAATGAGTGCCATTTCTGTTAGCGAATAGTTTGCTAAGCACTAGTAATGCCCTTAGTTTTTTTGTTTAATTTTTCTCTTATTGAACTATATCAAGCTTTTCGATGTTCATTAATTATCTGTGATGCATACACGTGTGCATATCAATACGCAAGTCCTCATTATATTGCATAGAGTTTCCATCATTTTTTTTTTTTTTTAAAGTGAGGTTTTACTAATGACCTATGTTTATATAAATTATAGAAAAATATCCACTACTATCCAATTCCCACCCCACCTTATTAGGGATAATAAGTTTTCACGCCTACTCCGGTGTGACTCGAACCTAGGACCGAGATCCCAGATAATGGGTGCTCTTACTACTTGAGCCAACCCACTTCGTCAGAATTTTCATCATATTAACTACACGTAATTCTAAATCATAAAATTTTGTCAAAAAAAAACTCCAAATCACAAAATAACAAGAGATTCTTGGCCGGTTAGAAGAGGAGAAGAGAAGATTAGATAATTGAGACTCTCAGTTTATGAACTATTTAAACCTTTGAACTAGTGTAGATTTTTTGTTATCTATAATTATGAATTAACTACTCTGTCCTTATCAGTTGGTCCAAGGTTTGAGGGTTGTGTGTGTGTGTTTGGGGGGTCAGGGGTTCAAACCTTGGTAGTGTGTGTGGGTGTCATTTTCCTTTAATTTGTAGTAAGTGGTGGTCATTAGTTAAGCCATACTTTAAAAAAAAAACTACTCTGTCCTTAATCTCAAGGGAGTGGTCTAAGTGGCAAGGCGCTCTGCCTTAAGGCCTTATCTCACTTAGGTACGGTGAGATCATGAGTTCGAATCCTCACATCGCCTTTGGGAGCCCAACCGACTAGGGGTCACTCTGGGAAGTGACCTATCTCATCCGCCCTTTTTATTACCCAAAAAAAAAAAAAAAACTACTCTGTCCTTTAAATTTGACAAAATTTTGATTAAGGGCCAACGTTAGGGGTCACTCTGGGAAGTGACCTATCTCATCTGCCCTTTTTATTACCCAAAAAAAAAAAAAAAAACTACTCTGTCCTTTAAATTTGACAAAATTTTGATTGAGGGCCAACGTTGCAATACTTTAAAAGTTCGAATTGATTTAAAAAAAAATAAATAAATAAATAAACCCGATGAGGACGACAATAAATTAGATAAACGGCAAGTACATTAAAACCGGCAGGAGCGCCGAAATCAAAACGACATGGACATTGTAAGGAGAGGGTCTTAACCGGAACCGGAGGCGGACACGCCACGAAGCATAATTTTAGATTCTTCTCAAACTGATACCGATTCCCATTCCCAAAGTATAAATCTATAATTTTTGTAATTTGTGATATAAATCTAAAATATTGAAGACTTAGTTGGAAGAAGCAACAATGGCGGAGAGGCAACAAGGCAGTGGATCTATATTAAAATTCGCACCCTTTCAGAGCGCTGTCGACGAGGGTTTCTGGCACAGACTTTCTTCTTTGAAGCTCAACAAGCTTGGCATCGATGACTCCCCTATTCCAATTACTGGTTCGCTTTTTTTTTTTCCCTTTTTTTTTATATTTTTGAATTGAATTTTAAACTTTTGGGTGCCTTATTGTTCAAATTAGTTTTCTTTAATTTAAGGTCTGATATAATAGGGAAAAAATGTATAATCATGAGTTTTTTTTGCCATAATTAATCAGTTCATAGAACAACCAATATGATTTTTCAATTTGGGTTTTGATGGGTTTGAGCTATTTTGGGAAAAAACCCAACTTTAATCTGTGGGCTAGGGTTGATGCAAACAACAAAGTTATTGAATTTAGTGGTTATAAATTATGTTCCAGGTTTCTATGCCCCTTGCTCACATTCTCAAGTATCAAACCATTTGACTCTTTTAGCTGAGTCTCTCCCTGATGAATCAAGTGACCAATCAGCAGTAACAGCCACAAGTCAAGGCAATAGAAACAGGTGCTCTGTCCCTGGTATCCTATACAACACCAATACTGTAGAAAGCTTTCGGTCACTTGACAAAAGGAGCTTGTTAGAGGAAGAAGCAAAGAAGGTATCTTGCTTATCATTTATATATGCTTCTTCTGTTGTCATGTTTCCATCTAATTTATCGTTTATCGCATTTTTATAACTTCCTGTTGACTGTGTCAGTCAATAGAATCGACTTCGGTTGAGGGTGTTTGCGAAACCGAATGTAAATATTTACTCTTCGCAGATTTGGGAGGACATTCATACCGGAAAAGCTATGGAGGACAGTTCTGTGCTTTCGAGGTTCCTACTTATCTCTTTTGCGGACCTGAAGAAATGGAGCTTTCATTACTGGTTTGCCTTTCCTGCGCTGCTGCTTGATCCCCTGGCTACTTTGGTTGATCTGAGACCAGCTGTAAAGTGGTTTAGCTTGGCAGAGGTGCTCAAAATATGATTTTCTTGGACGTATAGAAGCTAATTATTGAGGTTAATATTACCGTTTTAAGATTAATTATTGTTGTATGGTGTAGGCAGAATCCATTTCAGCAGCATGTAATGCGTGGCGTAACTCAAGCGCAACTGCAGGTAAATATTCTCTTTCACCTGTAAAATTGTGTATATCGAAGTATGCCTTTTGTACAATAGCTTCTACATCGATAGAGAAAAATATGCTCGTTTATTTTGATATTCACATGTTAAGGATGTTCCTTTCCAACCTAACTCGAATGATTCTGCTGCAGATATTCCATTCTTTCTAATCAGTGTTGATGCAAATTCCCATGCTACTATTAAGCATCTTAAGGATTGGGAAACCTGTCAAGGCAATGGTGACAAGGTCGGTCTGCATAAATCCTCAAGTTATTTAGAAATTGGCAATTGCAGGGCTCTGGAAAATTAAATAAGTTGTTTAAGTGTAAAATGAAGTTTCATTGTTGTTAAAGCTGCTATGCATGCTCTTGGCAGATCCTCTTTGGTTTTTACGACCCATGCCATCTTCCAAACAATCCTGGTTGGCCCCTTCGGAACTTCCTTGCTCTCATTTGCTCAAGATGGGATCTCAAGTCGGTTCAATTTTTATGCTACAGAGAGAATCGTGGTTTTGCTGATCTGGGTTCATCCCTTGTTGGTGAAGCACTAATTGCAGTTGCACAAGGTAGAGCTGCAGCTATTGGGTAACAACTCTGTCTATTTAATTTTCTCTCTGCAAAAGTTTTATACACTTCCTAACAGGAGCATTCATAACTTCAAATTTATATCCTTTTAGGATGGAAAGATCTTCAATGTGTTCCTAATGCTGTGGGATGGGAACTTAACAAAGGGAAGAATGTACCTAGATGCATTAGCCTTGCTAAATCTATGGATCCAACTAGGTAATTGTCGGTCTTGCCTCTCAGATAATTGGTGCTCTGTTGGAATTCTCTTTCCTTCACTGGAATTGTTACATTTATTTTTCTTAGCTCTTTAGGTTAATTTTACAGGTTGGCCATATCCGCTGCAGATTTGAATTTAAAACTAATGAGATGGCGTGCTTTGCCTTCTCTGAACTTGAATATTTTGTCCGAGCTCAAGTGTCTTCTCCTGGGAGCAGGTACACTGGGATGCCAGGTGGCTCGTATGCTCATGGTGAGTGCTCAAAAGTTTATCATTTGATTTCTTATGTTTTTTCTTAACTGATTACAAATTATGCTTTCTTTCAGGCGTGGGGTGTTCGGAAAATTACATTACTTGACAATGGCAAGGTGGCCATGTCTAATCCATTAAGGCAATCCCTGTATACATTGGATGATTGCCTTAATGGTGGAGAGTTTAAAGCCACAGCAGCTGTTAGAAGTCTCCAGCGAATATTTCCAGCTGTGGTAATTTGTTTGACCCTCCTTTCGCCTCATAGCATATTGTGTCCTGCATGGGAGAAACTAAATACAGATAAATAAACATTTTTTTTTCTATAATTTGCATTCATTCCTCTAAATCTTTTCTCAGGAAGCGGAGGGTGTTGTGATGGCTATTCCCATGCCTGGGCATCCAGTTTCTATCCAAGAAGAGCCTGGTGTGGTTGATGATTGTAAACGCTTGCATGATCTTATTGATTCTAATGATGTGGTTTTCTTGTTGACTGATACGAGGGAAAGTCGATGGCTACCTTCACTTCTCTGCGCAAATTTTAATAAGGTCTATTTTCTAATTCTTTTATCTGTCTGCTTTCTAAATCTTTTGGCATGATGTCATCGTTTATTTGTTTGTTATTCTTTTTCTTTAAACTTGGGTTGCATCTTTTTTAGGAGGTTCTATTTTCCCAACGACACAATATTGGATAGCTGTCATAACTGATTTAATTTTATACTTGCTTGTATCATTTACTGTTTGCAGATTACTGTAACTGCAGCTTTAGGGTTTGATAGCTTCTTAGTTATGCGCCATGGAGCAGGTCCTTTAAGCTCTGACCATGACTTGAAAAATGAAGCCACGAACGCTTTATCTGCTGATTTGGGCAATCTTGACCTGGTTGATGGAGATGATAGGCAA
>JXTC01000264.1:333420-370152 GCA_002914845.1 Trema orientale
CTCCTGTTGATGTAATTTTCTAACGTGCAATATTTGATATATTTGCTATTTTGCAAAGTTCGAATGCATTTGAAAGCCCTATATTATATTTGTGCAGTCAACCGCCAACCGCACTTTGGACCAGCAATGCACTGTAACACGTCCGGGGCTTGCTCCAATTGCTTCAGCCCTTGCTGTGGAGCTCCTGGTGGGAATACTGCATCACCCTCGTGGGTGAGTCCTTTGAAAATAAGCACATTATAACCTGACAATTTTATTAAGTTTCTGTGCTTGTAAAAGATGCATTGGATGCTTAAGAGCTAAATAGTTGTTCCACATTGGTTTGTTTCTGTGGTTAACCTGGCATTCTGGTGGTACTCTTTTACAGGATATTTGCAGAAGGTGAGGTTTCAAGCTCTAATACTACTGGAAGTAGTGAGTTGCCTCTTGGTATTTTACCCCATCAAATTCGAGGTTCCCTCTCACAGTTTTCTCAGATGACGCTTGTTGGTCACTCCTCAAACAGTTGCACAGCTTGTTGTAGCATTGTAAGTTTCAGCATCCATCTATAGTTGCTTACTTTTTCCTGACTAGTGGCGCTCTGCTTTAGAGTTTTGTGGAACATGTTCGTGATAATTAATGCTTTCTTATCCCGTGATTAAGTTCTGAGAGATTTAAGAAAGTAAAAGCCAATAAAGCAATTTACAAGGGAAACCGATGCCTTATGATATGCATCAAATCTTTTGTTCAAGGAGCATAGAAGAACTTATCCTTTATAGTGCTTATGCTTGCTTGATAATGCCCATCTTTAATGCTCCAATCTTATGTTTTAATGGTGATAAATTATTCAGGTTGTATCAGAATATCGGAAAAGGGGAATGGAATTTGTTCTCCAAGCTATTAATCATCCTACCTTTTTGGAGGATCTTACTGGACTAACAGAGTTGATGAAATCAGCTAGCTCTTTTAATCTAGACTGGGACGTGGAGTCGGAGGCGGATGATGATGATGATGATTGCGTTGAAATCTAATTTTTTTTTTTCATCTAACAAATTGTTTCTGATGTAAATTTGCAATACCTTTGTAAGTGGTTCAAAAAGTAACAATACTTGGAAACTAACGTTCAATAATTCATATTATTTAATTTGTCTTTGATTGGATTTGGTCCCACACCATCTTAAAACTGAATCTGATTCGGCCATTCTGCCTATGTTAGTCATAGGCCCCCTACCAAGCCTCCTATCAGTTTCACCTATGCAAAACGTGGCAGGGGGTAGCTTGGTTATTTTCTGAGGGGTTGACTTGCTATTGCAATAGGGAGTTAGTTACGTAAAGTTTAGGGGAGAACTCTTGGGATCGAGGCTATTAGAAAACGTGAGAGAGGAGTGATGGATTATGGAACTTTTGGTAAAAAAGGATTACAACGGAGCTCTAGGGGAGAGAAGGGGAGTCTCTCGAAAACTCTCCATTTTTGTTAGTTTTCTTTGTTTGTAATTTACATTTCTAGTTTATTAATAAGAAAAATCTATAAATTTCTAGGATCTTTATCTACTCCTGCACATTCTGCATTATTTTTCTTGTTGGTATTGGATCAATTGGGTTGCAGGTCCTGTCAAAGTGGTATCAGAGAACTGACCTAGGATGGTTGCAGGAAAGAAACTGGACAAGCGGATGGATGCCATGGAAGGGAAGGTCGACATCATCCACATGGAGCTCGCCAAGGGAATCAATCTTGTGCGCGGCGACCTTCGTCGATTGCCTACTTTGGAAAAGCATGTTAAATCGATCATCGACAAACTCGGTCATCTCTTCAGCACCCATGACACGATTGGGCCGGGTGACTCCGCTTGATTTCTGAAACAGTCGACTTGGGACGACATGGGCCAATTGTCCACTACTATCGATGGTCTCACGCAAGACGGCGATGTCAGCAATGAGGCACAACACCTTGATTGCCGACCTCGGCGATTGGAGATGTAGACGTTTGATGGAACCAATCCTGATGGATGGATCTATCGCACCGAATGTTTCTTTGCTTTGAATCGACTCTCCGAGCTAGAGAAGCTTGATAAGGCGGTGATGAGTTCAGATGGCGACGCCCTCGCTTAGTTTCAGTGGGAGGACAACCATTAACTGATTCGAGGTTGGGGTGAATTGAAAATATTACTGTTGGAATGCTTTTGATCATCTCCTGAGGGATCGATTTGCGAACAATTTTTGGCTCTGCGACAAGAGGGTTCCGTCAAAGACTATCGGCTCCAGTTCGAAATGTTAGCTGCACCACTCACGGATGTTCCTGATCATATCTTAGAAAGCCAGTTTGTCAATGGGCTTCGCCATGACATCCAGGCTGAAATTCGACTCTTGAAGCCTAATGGACTGGGCTGGATTATGGAAATGGCCCAACATGTAGAAGACCAAAATTAGACTTTGCAAACTTCTAAGAGCACTTTTGGGCCTGGGTTGGGTAGAAGCTCTCTTCCTGCTCATGTTGTTTCCCCTCGCTATACATCTTTAACACCTACCCGTACTCTTCTGCTGCTTGAGTAGCCGTCACACCCGAAACCCAATTTCTATTTTCAACGACTGACTGACTCCGAGATGCAAGCCAAGCGTGCTAAGGGCTTGTGCTTCAAGTGTGCTGAGAAATACTCCATCAGCCATAAGTGCAAAAACCATGAGCTACAAGTACTTGTGGTCCAAGATGATTAATTTGACGACCCATCGTTGGACGCTGCGATTGAGGCCCCTCCTTGGTCGCCAGATGACGTCCCCGATATGATGGAATTATCACTCAACTCCGCGGTGGGTTTAACTTCGTCCAATACTATAAAATTGAAGGGTCGGATTGGACACAACGAGGTCGTTGTTCTCATTGATTGTGGAGCCACACACAACTTCATCTCCTTTGCTTTCGTGACCAAATCGAACCTGCCACCCGTGAACACAGGGGGTTATGACGTCCTTATGGGTACTTGTTTGTCGATTCGCGGCTCCGAAATTTGCGAAGGTCTTGTGCTTTCACTTCCAGGCATTGATATTGTCGAAGACTTCCTTCCCTTAGAATTGGGTAGCTTAGATATCATGCTCTGGATGCAGTGGCTCGAATCGTTAGGGGAAATCCATGTTAATTGTAAGACCTTGACAAAATTTAATATTGGGTGATCCTGGCTTGTATAAATCCATGGTGTCCTTAAAGGCCATGATGTGGGCCTTGAAGCATGAAGGGGAAGCCTTCTTATTAAAGCTTAGCAACCTCACGGTGGACAAGACAACAAGTGTTGAGTCGCTTTCTAATGATCTTCGCCAAGTCTTGACTGAGTACGAATCTGTTTTCTTTTGGCCAGGAAGCCTACCACCAAGTAGGCACCAGGACCACACAATCATTCTCAAGGATTGGACTACACCCATCAACGTTCGCCCCTATCGTTACCCTCTAGTCCAAAAAGATGAGATTAAGAATTTGGTGCAGGAGATGTTGGTTGCTGGTATTATACAGCCGAGTTCGAGCCCCTTTTCGAGCCCCATGCTCCTTGTGAAGAAGAAGGACGGTAGTTGGAGGTTCTGCGTTGAATACCGGACGCTCAATCGTAAAATAGTTCCCGACAAATTTCCTATACCTGTCATTGATAAGTTGCTTGAAGAATTACATAGTGCCACCATCTTCTCCAAGCTTGACTTTAAGTCCGGGTACCACCAAATCCGAGTGCGTAGCGAAGACATTCTAAAAACCACATTTCGCACCCATGAAGCCCACTAAGAATTTTTAGTCATACCTTTTGGCCTGATTAATGCATCGGCAACATTTCAGTTTTTAATGAATGAGGTGTTTCGAGTTTACTTGCACAAATTTGTCTTGGTTTTTTTTTTTTTTTTATGACATTTTGGTATACAGCCGGACTCGGGAGGAGTACCTTCGGCATCTACGACTTGCATTAGAATTCTTATAATAACACCAGCTTTATGCTAATGCCAAGAAATGCTACTTTTGTCAGTCATGTTTGGAGTACTCAGGCCACATCATATCTAGCAAGGGTGTGGTCACGGATGAGCAGAAAATTGCCGCAATAGTCAACTGGCCGACCCTACGAAATTTGAAGGAATTATGCAGCTTCCTCGAGCTGACTGGATACTACCGCAAGTTAGATAATGGTTATGGGTGCATCGCTTGGCCGCTCACTGAGCAACTCAAGAAAGATAATTTTGGCTGGAGCACGGTAGCAGACCAAGCATTTCAGCAGCTTAAGGAGGCCATGACCTCGGTGCCAGTTTTAGATCTTCCTGATTTTACTCAACCTTTTGTGGTAGAGATGGATGCCTCCGGCTATGGCATTGGCGCAATCTTGATGCAGAATCAGTGCCCAGTGGCATATTATAGCCGAGTTCTTTCACAAGGCGCTCGTTTCAAGTCTATCTGTGAGTGAGAGTTGATGACCATTGTGTTAACCATCTAGAAATGGTGCCCCTACCTACTAGGTCGCAAAATTATCATTCATACAAACCAACAAAGCCTCAAGTTTCTGCTGGAACAATGAGTTGTGAGTGATGAGCATCAGCAATGGTAGTCTAAGCTCATGGGATATGACTTCGAAATACAGTATCGACTCGGGCCGGAGAATAAGGCGGTCGGCACATTATCCCGGGGTTCTGAAGACCCATCTCTTGCGATTTTGACTTTTCAACTCGTACTCCATATTGATGAGCTGGTCCAACAAATTGACAACAACAACCACCTAGCCCATATCAAAGCAGACATTCAACAGGAACGCCGCCTTGAACCGGGGTTTACTCTGGAGCAGGACCACCTACTGTACCATAGCCAATTGGTTCTTTCCCCAAGCTCTTCGGTTATTCCGTCGTTGTTGGAAGAGTATCATGGGAGTGCTATTAGGGGACACTCGGGTGCTTCTAAGACCTATCGACGCATGGAAAGTGATTTTTATTGGCGCAACATAAAAAAGGCTATTTAGGACTATGTTGCATAGTGTGACGTTTGCTAAAGAAACAAACAGAGGCTTTATCACCTATTGGGCTATTGCAACCGTTGCCCATTCCAGATAAAATTTAGGATGAATTTACTATGGATTTTATTGAAGGATTGCCCAAGTCTGAGGGATACGATTCTATTCTGGTCGTGGTGGATAGGCTCAGCAAATACACACATTTTATTGCCATAAAGCGTCCTTTCACTACTCAAACAATAGTTGTGGCGTTCTTATGGGAGGTTGTGAGGCTTCATGGTTATGAGCATGGTAGTACTATAGTCTCTTCGGTGGACCAGCAGCTAGCCGAACGTGATGCTACGTTAAAGCAATTGAAGCTACATTTGTTAAAAGCACAACAACGTATGAAGCACTTTGCAAATCAAGCATGCCGAGACGTCTAATTTTAGGTGGGAGACCTTGTGTACCTTAAGTTTCGACCGTACTGTCAGAAATCTTTGGCTAGGTAACCCAACCAAAAGCTTGCTCCTTGTTTTTTGGGTCCTTATCCCATCGTCTATCGTGTGGGCATCGTGGCGTACAAGCTGGACCTTTCGGAGAGAGCTACTATTCAACTCGTGTTTCATATTTTCCTGCTGCGGAAAGCTATTGGAGCCACTCACCATCCCCGCATCTTCCACCATAGCTGACCCCTGACTTAGAACTGGTTGTTGAACTTGAAATTCTGCTGGAGGTCCAAACCATTACCAAGGGCAATATGGCGAGTCTCGAAGTCCTGGTCCAATGGAAGGGCATGCCATCATCTGATACTACTTAGGAGCCTTTTGACAATCCACCATCAATTTCCTCACTTCCACCCTGAGTACAAGGTGGCTCTTTTGGCCTGGGGTATTGATAGGCCGCCTATCAAGTCTCCTATCTGTTTCACCTATGTAAGGCATGGCAGGGAATAGCTTGGTTAGTTTCTAAGGGTTGGCTTGCTACTGTAATGAGGAATTAGTTATGAGTTTGTTACATAAAGTTCGGGGGAGAGCTCTCAAGGTAGAAGGTATTAGAGAAGGTGAAAGAGGAGTGGTGGGTTATGAAACTTCTGGTAAAAAAGGATTAGAGCTCTAAGGGAGAAAGGGGGAGTCTCTCGAAAACTCTCCATTTTTGTTAGTTTTCTTCGTTTGTAATTTCCATTTCCAGTTTATCAATAAGAAAAATCTATAAATTTCTAAGATCTTTATCTGCTCCTGCTTGTTCTGCATTATTCTTCTTGTTTGTATCGGATCAATTAGGTTACTGATCCTATCAGTTAGCTGGACAATATTTGTTGGTGTTGGATTTCATTCGTACACCAACGATTGCATCATGTGTTCTGGTAACAAAGTGAAATTCCATATTCCTTTAATGGAGAGTAGTATGGTATGTACAAATTCGGAGAGAAATCTTAGTGGTCTGTCTGGCTAATGTAGACGAGGGTTGGGCAACGATGTGGTACTTGCCAACTGTTCTTTGATAGTGAGTTAGAAATGGCCTAGCAGCACAATTAAGTACAAAACGTCAAAGGGAAAGGTAAGATTTGGATGGTAGGGTTTTGGGCCATAGAGGAATTGAAGATATTTATAGTAGGCTCATGGCTTATAGGATAGATTTTGAGCAACACGTGTCCTGCATAGTCCATAGGCCACAGCATATTAGGTCTACACTTTTATACTCTGGATGAACCTGTTTCACTCTTAGGGCCACAAGTGCACAAACCTAGTTATGAATTGGGCACTTAATGTTACCATGATCAACTGGTAGAATGATATTGAGTTCTTGGAAGCCTTGCTCATTAAAGTGGTTTATCAGATACAAAATCAGTTGTCCACTCAATAAATTGGATGCAAGTGGTCGGACAGGTGCAAAATTTGCTGCTCACTATTTACTTATTACATGGTGTTCAAATGTTCTCCTCATGTTTGATTTGAGAGTAGCAACTGAGTTTTGGTTATTCTCTTTGGAGGACTCTATAGTATAGTCAAGTAAGAATACTTTGATCATACAATAATCCAACTCCTCCCTCCACAACTGCCTCCAAGATGTTGCACCTTTGTATTGCTTAGAGAATTATTATCAACAACATTTATCTACATTAAGTCAGGATTTACTTTCATATGGCCTATTTGGATATATTTTTATTTGTTCTTTTCTATTTAAATAAACAAAAATTTACAATTTTTTTTGGAAAACATGCTTGATAACGTTGTTTTGTTTTTTGTTTAAAAAATTGTAAACAAAAATTTTTAAAAATAATGGAAGTGAGAATTTTTCACTACCAAAATTTTTTTACGAAAAGTAAAACCAGAAAGTGGTATTTTCTAAATAAATTTTTAAGTGGTAATTTCGTAAATAAACTTTCTCAACTGATATTTTTCTAAATAAAATTTTAATAATAGTATTTTTTGTAGAGAATATTTTTTAAATAAATTTTTAAAAATGATATATTCTAAACAATATTTTTAAAATAGTATTTTTCTAGTTAATGTTTTTTTTTGTTGTTATCAAGCATGTTTACGTTTTTTTCTTTTTAAAAATTAAAAATTATTTGATGTGTTACCAATTAAGTTTTTTATTTTTAAAATTTAAAAACATAAATAAAACTTTTATTTTTGTTTTCAATTTTGATGAACAAAAAATTGAAAATGTATCCAAACATGGACATAATTCTATCATTTTTTTTTCCTTTTCCATTTCTAACTATCTAGATAACTAGCTAAAGAATTGAGAAGGTAGGTGAATCTAGTATACTATACTAGATGGTTATTCTTCAACAATAAAAAATAAAAATAAAAAGGAAGAAAGAGAAAAACTTGGGAAAAAGATATGATGGTAATCGTTGATAAACATTTATTTGTGTGTTGAACTCAAAACCACACGAGCACCGGTGGTCTAGTGGTAGAATAGTACCCTGCCACGGTACAGACCCGGGTTCGATTCCCGGCTGGTGCAAATTATCTTTTTGGCCCTTGTATTTTTTTTTTCTCTCTCCTGTTTCCAATGGAATCAACTTCAACGGTGGTACGTACGTTCTATTTTCACAATTTCGATAATGATGATGATGTTGAATGATGAGGCAACAAAGATGTAAAGGAATTGATGAAAAACCAAGGAAGTGTTTCCAGCAATGAGTTTTTCCATCACAGGGCATCACAATTTCGATAATGGATGTCTCTTTTTTTCATCTACTTCTGAATTTTTTTTAATGATAGACTTGTTGGAAACCTTTTTCCATTAATCATGAATAAATCTTTGAAAGTTTCAAATGATATCCTTTTAACATGTTGGAGTACTTTCACGTCAGTCAATGCTAAAAAAACGGCCTTTATGCAAATTCTAGGAAGCCCAACATAGAAAGTTACGTTTGTACTCGGTCTTTCTCCTTCATTTGAACCAAAAATGACTGGACAGTAGACACTCATGTTTTATCTTTAGTTAATCACGAACCGTAGAAATTTGGATCAACATTGTATGTGTATATTGCAAGTTATAATACCCAGTGGGGTTAATATATCGAGTCAAGAGCAGTCCCAATACGCCTCGATAATAGATGTTTGGCTTTCACAACCGATGCGATTGAGAATTATTTTTGCCAAGTATATGAGAATAGTCTAAGACGTAATAAGTAACACAACAAACTTTCTTGTTTCTCTAGAACGTCAATTCGTGGAAAATAGCCTAATTTGCGGAAAGCCAGATAGTATCTTTAAGTAGGGGACTAGAGAAGTAAAATATGTGCTAGTACTGAATTAAACAATTCAATTGAGAAGTGTAACAAATAAAATTGGCATTTAAGTGTGACTGTTTTGAATGGAAAATTAAGGTCACATACCACAATAGAGCGTATCTCCATCACATACATAACTATATTCCTTCAACTAACATTAGGCAAAGAATTTGGCAACCTTATGGACTTTATTTCTTGCCAACTTCAAGCCTTTGGTTTGTTCAATGCTTTGAAGTTTTGACCTACGCGTCAACGCCATGACCCTGAAGTTGCATGCTCCATATCTCTCTCTTACTAAACCCTTTACAGAACTCGGAAAGAAGCTTCAAGTTTTTGGGGTTCACAAAGCGAAAAAGCAACAGTTCATTCGCCACATCGAAGTCTTTGCATAAGGTCCAATTAGTGGCTTTTTTTCACTTTTGTCTTAAAAGTCTTCGAAACCATCATAATCAAAAGCATTTTTTAGGAAGATATCCATATGAAATCCCCATTCAATATTTATCTCTCTCTCTCTCTCTCTCTCTATATATATATATATATATCCGTTGGTATAATGCGGCTGTTGATTGTGGAAATTGACCCTTATCTGACTAATACTTCCACCTCAGCTCTCTTACGCTAGTGGCATCTCCATTTTGAGTTTTGTTATATATGTATTGTTATCCCACATGTGGGAAATAAACCTTATAATTTTATGGCGTGACACGTGGCACTAAATCGATTGATACTGTGCCAATTGGCGTGTTTTGGATACTCTAGTTGGCATTCAGATAGCCAATGGAAAATTTTGGAGCATTTTGAGCTGTTCCAAGAAATAAGAACATGATATAGTAGGGTATATATAGTCCAATAATATTATTAGCAGCGTCCACCCATCAAAGTGAAATTATTTCACTTTGAAGAATAACTTCGGTTGCATTCTTCATAGATAATGGAAACATTATTTTGGAAAATTCCAGGTTGCCCCATGAAGTAATAACACTATATCGTAAAGTCCACTTTAAGTAGCCTGCACTAAATTGAAAATTTGCTACTTTCGTTAATATTTTGGTTGATATTTTTCATGGCTATTTGCAAGGTTGCTCGAAAAGTAAGAGCACTTGATATAATATTTAGTCTAACCAGGAGTACAATATAACAAATTTAATACAAAGATTGAATTATAGCTAAATAATACGTATAAATTAAATGATACATTAACAACAAATGTTAAAATCATTTTGACCTATATTATAACCATCAAAGAAAAAAAAAAAAACAATCTGTGTATTTATGATTCGCATGCAACTCCACAAATAAGGAAAACAACTAGAGCATACCTATAGATACAATTATAGGCCGCGGTCCATCGGCCAGCCCAGGCCCGTTCTGGTATTATATATGGGCCAAGCTGGCCCGTCTACTATTTATGGGTTGGACTTGTTAGGGAATAACCTCCCCAATAAATACACAATAGTGGAAGCGATAAAAAAAAAATGTGAAAAATAATGCCGAAATAAAATAAACACAGGACACACAAAATTATCATGGTTCACCAATTTGGCTACGTCCACGGAGCTGTTGCAGATCTTCACTATAAGGAAAAAAGAAATCTTTACAAGTGTTTACAAACACTCACTCAGTACTCCTCACACCCAGACCTCGAATACACCCAAGAGAAAAACTATGATGAGCTAGAATGGACTGGCCCATAATGGGCTATTATGGGCCAACCCATGGATCGGCCCATCCTGGTCCGTGAGCTGGTCTTGCCCAGCCCACATATAGGGTAGCCCATGGGTTAGACTGGGCTGGGGTAGACCACTCTTTTTCTTTGGTGGCTCGGCCCTGCCTAGTCAATAAAAACAATGGGTTAGGTTGGACTGGCCCACGATAAGCCTACTTAAAATAGGTCGGTCCGGGCCAGATAGTCCATTGTTGCATCCCTAAGCATACCACAGGAGATACCATTTTAGTTTTTCTAAATCAACCTCAACAACTCAATTAAGTTGTCATTTCTTTTGTGATGATAAATTTTGCACATAGATCAATTAATCTTTAATGGGATAAGTTAGGAAAATATCATAAAAAACCACACATATAGAAGAAAAATAAGCATAAACCTTATACAAATACAAATTTAGATTAAGGGAAAATCCCAATTGATCTAGAAGTACCTTCACACTTGTATAATGAAATTAAAAAAAAAAAAAATCATCCCTATCTTTGTCACAAGGTTAATGAGTGTTATATTATATTCATTGACAGACACAATTATATTCATTGACATACACGTGGATACTTTTTTTGCTATTTGAAAAACAAGAGATATTTTAATTTGGAGTCTCTTAGAAGAGAAAGTAGAACTAAGCCGAAATACATTAGATAAAAATGGAATTTTCCTTATATAGTTCTCATCCCTTGGAAAACAGAAATGAAAGACCGAAAGTCATGATAAAGCTAGCCATAATATTTTTATTTTACTTATAGATGTGCGAGCTAAAGGAAGTTAATGTCATAAACAAAACTTACTTAGAAGAAATAAGATGATGTATATATAAATCAACGTATTTCCAATACAATAGGTACAATATGAACAGAGATGAAAGTCACTTTCCGGTATTGTGCATGATCATGTGAAGCTTAAAAAGCAAATATTGTGGTACACATCATGAAAGCACATATCTTCTAATCGTTTTTGGGGTTTAACACATACTGAGATATCGACCACATAATATAAGCCATGCCCTATTAGCACATTCTGGTGTGTACTTCCCACGTGGGACAATTTTTACGCCTAATTAGGCTGCTCAAAATGGATAAAAACTAGTAATATCAGTGGAGTGTGACGTGGAATTGCCATATCATCATATGAATATGATACTCTATTACAATTTCATCCCAATATATACTTGTCATAATTTTCTCTTTTTAAAAAAAAAAAAAATTATAATAGGTCAATAATGGTGATCGCTGGGTGTGGGATGTCAAAGTGGTGCACTAACTAGCATTTGTACCGGGTAGATTTTTGACAAGCAATAGGAAAGCATAGCTACACACATATATATATAGATATACAGTCTATGTTGTATTTTTTTTTTTTTTTGATAAAATCTATGTTGTATTTTTAAGTACATGAGTTTGCTTTCTCTACGTCACTTCTCTCTAGTCGCCAAATGCTAAAATAGGGGTTGTGCTGCCAACCCTTATATAACGCTTCCAGACCATCAAAATAAACCCATATAATATGCAATACCTCATACATATGCAAAATTTCTGGTGGATCGATCAAAATATGCTTTATTAGATGGACATATATAGAAAAAAAATTGAAGTCTTTTTCAACTTTTTGACCGGTGATACCGTGATAACATCCACCTCACAGGCAAAATAAATGTAACTTCACGGGCAAAATAGTTAGAAATGTTTGTAATAGACGCCAGAATTTTTTCTTTTTGAACTGATAATGTTGTTTTTGGTTTCATATATATATATACGATAATAAGACAACAGAAGTACTCTTCCTCGTCAATTGGTTGATCTTAATTCTTTCTTAGCCTGATGATCGAGATGAAACACTAATCAAGGGGGTTTGATATCTTGAGCCTTGTTTTAGCGGGCTTTTTTTTTTAATCATTGAAAATAATAGCATTAACTATATATATATGAAGGTAAAAGCTATATATATATGGGATAATAACAAAAATATTTCCTAGATTTTGATGAAATACTCAATATATTCCTTCATTTTTCGTAAATTACAAAACTATCCTCTCTGATTGACAAATTAATACAAATTTCACTCGTATAACTTATTAGGTCAAAATTAACAAAAAAATGTCAAAATTACACTCTCTCTAAATTTGTAACAAATAATTTTTTTTGAAATGACTAAGATACCATTACCTAAATATAATTAAATAGCTAAAAAAATGAAAAAATTTCTTTAAAAAAATTATATAAGACTTTTCTTCATCAAATCTTCTTATTCTTGGTCATTTTTTTCTTTCATCCACCACTATTTTTTTCTTCACTAAACATTACTTATTACTCTTTAAGTAATATTTATTTTGTTATAAGTTTAGAAAGAGGGTAATTTTGATATTTTATTTGTTAATTTTGACCTAATAAGCTATAAGGATGAGATTTGTGTTAATTTACTAATCAGAGGAGATATTTTTATAATCTACGAAAACTATAGGGATATATTGAGTATTTCATCAAAATTCAGGAGATATTTTTATTATTATCCCTATATATATATATATTTATATATAAGTGTTTGTTCAATAGATATCACAATATTTATCTATTGATGGTACTCCAATTTAAATTGTCAGTCATAATTAAATGAGTTAATGTACCAAAAAGATCTAACATATTAAATTCTTATATATTTATAGAAAATAATTTATTGCTTAAAGTGGCGGGTAACCTTTTAATTTGTTACGTGCTAGTTAATTTTTTTTAAAATTCTATTCCATTATTTTTTTACATTATTTTTTTTAAATTGATTAATCCTATATGAAGTTTTTAAAAGCGGAAGTTAATTGAAAGTATGTATGGACTTTTACATTATTTTTTTTAAATTGATTAATCCTATATGAAGTTTTTAAAAGCGGAAGTTAATTGAAAGTATGTATGGAGTTTAAGCTGATTCATGTATGTGTAATTGTTTTTTTCAAATAAATTTCTTTTAATATGGTTCCTTTATTTATAATAATTTTTTTTTCCTTTCTGGTTCATTTCGTTAAATTAAATATGAAGAAAAATAAAATTAATACTTATTAAATTGATTATTCTTATACAAAGTTTAAAAAATATATAGAAAATTAACTAAATTGTGTACAAATAATTTTAAGCTTTTCACAGTCCATATATATACTTAATGAAAACTAATGTTTCAACAATTATGCATGTATAATTTTTTAAAAAAATTAAATTAAATTTTCATTCAATGTAGTTCTTTTATGTATCATAGTTTTTTTTTAAAAAAAAAATAGAAAATAACGTATTCCTAATATAAAATTTATGCCTATCTTAGAATTTACCTTTTGTTCAGTCAAAAAAAAAAAATTTGATAAAATATCGAATTTATAATAGTACATATAGTTTTAATTAAAAGTAATAAAAAAATTAAACTTTAATGTTAAAATTCAAAAAAGAAAGAAATAAAAAAATGAATTAGAAACTAATAAATTAAATCAGATGACTTGTTATTATAAATATTTCCAAATTTATCAAATTAACTTACTCGCTCATAGAAAAATATAAAAATAACCATTAAAAACTCACCATATATTATGTCTTGTTCCATAAGGATCTGTCCATGCCCAAATCTCAATGATGCATCTGTATTGCATTTAATGCAACCATGCATATTGGCAATATCAGCTTCATTATATAACAGAGTTATTTTCATTAATTACTCATCTAATTTATAAATCTTCTACTTTAATTTGTTTTATATATTAATTAATATATGGACGATATGTATCTAAGCTAATACTTTCATCTTTTCTACAGAGACTAAATTTCACAAAAAACCATGCATGTGACAAGATCAAAGCAGGTCATATGCAGTATAGATTTTCTAGCCAATAATTAAAAAGAAAAAAGAAAAAGGAACCATACTAAAAACAAAAAGCAGAGTAGATCACTAGATCGATCCAAGAAATTAGCAACAATGAGCAACCCCCATTATTTCACCGCATGCATGCCAGGTGTGCGTATCAGATCAAAATTTATGGCATTTTTCGAACGAAATCCCACATAAATGTGGCTCGCATGATCAATTACCAAAGATTATTGTCAACTAAAATTTTTTTTAATATATATGTATCATTATTATTGTTAACCAACAAATCGAATAATTAAAATTTTAAAAAATAAAATGTTTGTGGGATATGATGAAACAGTCAACATATGAGTGTTTCATGTCTTTAAGCGCCAGCCGTCCGATTTTGATCACATCCAAGAAACTTCCCACTCAAATATTATAATAATAATAATGATAATAAAAAAAACGTTTGCCTAAATTAGACCGATCTGAAGAAACAATAATAAACGGTAGTGTTATAAAAATTTGTTAAATATATCAACTATATGTATACTAGGCCTTAATTAATAAAAATTTTAACAACAAAATCAGTCCTTAAATTATATCTGTCACGGTCGGTCTGCGAGTTTATAGGGACAACACTGTTCCTTTGCGAGGGTCTGCATGTGCTTTGTGCTCCCTCCGTTTGAAGCTCCCAGAGTCCTCTTTCCCTTGTCCCATTACCCACAATTTACCCTTAAAACTCTCTCTCTCTCTCTCTCTCTCTCTCTCTCTCTCTCTCTCTCTCTCTCTACAAAAGTCAGACGTTTTATTCAGAGAATTATTTCATATAAATAAACAAAAGCACAAAACAGAGTTTTTCAAACCCAAACAATATGTCTAACTCGTTTTCTTCTTCTTCTTCTTCTTCATCTTCGTCTTCTCCTCTATGGCTATACTCTTACATAAAGCTTCGGTTCTTCAATCGCATCCGACTGTTCCTGCGTTCCAAAGCCGGCCGCAAGCGCTACGTGTCCTCTTCTGATCGGCTCGAAAGAAGTAGTACTACGACTACTACTAGTGCCGCCGCGGTAAAGGACGTGATCAACTGCGACGACGTCGTTGAAGTAGCCGTTGAGGTTATGGAGAAGGAATTATTAGGAGGAGGTGGTGGTGGTGGTGATGATGATGACGTGGCGGCCGGGTTGCAAAGGGCGGTGAAGAGGCTTCATTTTGGGAGCTGGGAGGAGAAGGAGATGGCGGCTAAGGAGATTGAGAGGTTGGCTAAAGAGGATGTGAAGCTGAGGAAGTTGGTCGCCGAGCTCGGCGTTGTACCGGTTTTGGTAACTATGGCGGCGTCCGATGTGGTTCCACGGCGGCGGGCCGCGGTGGCGGCTCTCATTCAGCTTGCTAATGGAACTTACACGTACGTTTATTTTCCATCTTGTTCATCTCTATAGATTTACTATTTTTTTTTTTTTTTAAATTAAACTTGATTTCATTTGGAAAGCTAGGTTAACCTACAAATTATGACAAAATTAGTTATTTGTTCGAAATTCTAACAAGGAAGATTTTGTGAATAAAAAATATTGTTTAGTTAATTAATTAGAACTGTGCAATAGATGTACACGTTTGTGTATGCATGAATAATAATAGTAATTAGTTACTTATTTTCTATATAAATTGATTAGCGAAAATATGTTAAGAATACTCCCTCTAACCAATAAGAAGCGGTCATGTATTTTAGTTAATTTAACTTAAAAATTTCTTTGAAGTTGGTAGAGTTTTCTATTTCTAATAAATTATTTTAGAAATTCTGATATTTAAGAAAGAAAGATATGAAAGCTAGGAGGCCCTTATTATGGGCACCCATATGACTATTTTGACCATTGAGCACATTAATGTTATTATTCATTAGTGATGATGTAAGGCTAAGCTGGTCTTGCCGTCAATATAATGGTTGGTAGTCATCCACCCATATCTGCTCTGAGCTAGTTGACGATACAATCGATGCTTTCATTGACATAAATGAATTATTCTCTATAAGAGAGAAAAGGTTAAAAGACAGGACAAAGAAAATAATTCCAGAAAATCATCCATGATGGAGACCTCATGTCAGAGATAGGGGCATCAATAATAAGTTTCCTTCAAACTCAAGCTATTAAGCTGAGGCCACGTAATTAGGGATAGAAAATGCCGAAAACGGTTATCTTTTAACTACAATGGTAAAAACATTGCAAGAGTTTTTATTAATTGTCTTAAAAGCATGGTGGAAAATATTGTTAATATTAAGATTAATGATACTGGTACTGTTGTCCCGTGGCTGCTCTCTGAGGTACTCATTTGACTCTATTAGTTGTCGTATGTAACATATACATCGCACCAAAGAACATGCTGCTCAACCCAACTTTTTTAGTGGGTCAGTGGGCTTATCCCATATAAAGTGGTTCATTCAATCAATATGTGGTACGTTCTATTTTTGTACTTACTTAATTATAGCATTTCTCCAATAATTCCTATTAAATAAGATTTAGTTAATTAGGAAAAATCATATTATTTGAATTGGTAAGACCGCAGGGTGCGCTTGATTAATAATCTAGGGAGTGTTTGGAGATGGGAACATGAACATTAATGTTCTCTAAAACCGACATAATGTCTTTGAGATGGGATATATTACAGCTTGTAAGATTTAGTGTAGTGGTTTAGATTCCATTTCGATTTTTGGGCAATATTATTTAAACTACCCCTTTTTGACCCCAACTTTCCAACACTGATCTAAATCTTAGGAATCTCGTTGACTTCTCCTCCATGCTACAAATCCCCTCATCTCATTTCTTAAATATTTAATATCTTACTAACCAATTCAATAATGTAGGTAGTTTTGTTTTCTCATCTACCTTTGAATTATTGTGCTTATTTGACACTTCAATATTATTTCAAAGCGATTATTGACTTGACTCATAGTATTTTATTTCTCGTGTACTTCAACCAAAGTTTGAAATTACAGACATTATAATTAAATTCTCTCTTATATCTCCCATTTTTTTATTCTTCAGGAACAAAGCACTTATGGTGGAAGCAGGAATTCTATCAAAACTACCAAAGAACACCAATCTTCTAGATGAACCAACCAAGCTTGGATTTGCAGAATTGCTCTTGACATTATCTTCATTGGCAAATACACCCTTCCCTTTAGCCTCATCAGAGATGGTCCCATTTCTCATTGGGATCCTAGAATCAAGCACAACCAACATTGAAACAAAAGAGTCGTGTTTAGGCACCTTATGTAACCTCTCCACCATTTTGGACAATGCAGGACCATTAGTCTCAAACGGAGTAGTAGACACTCTCTTAAAATTGTCCCCATCAAATAAGGAACTCTCTGAGAAAGCTCTTGGGGTATTAGGGAGCTTGGTGGTGACTTTAATGGGGAAAAAGGCCATGGAAAATAGCCCAATGGTTCCAGAGACTTTGATAGAGATTTTGACATGGGAAGACAAGCCCAAATGCCAAGAGCTATCAGCTTATATTCTAATGATATTAGCTCATCAAAGCTCGACTCAAAGAGAAAAAATGGCTGTGTCCGGAATTGTCCCAGTACTATTGGAAGTTTCCTTACTTGGGAGTCCTCTGGCTCAGAAGAGGTCACTAAAATTACTGCAGTGGTTCAGAGATGAGCGGCAGGCGAAGATGGGGCCGCATTCCGGGCCACAAACGGCCGGAAGGGTCTCGATTGGTTCGCCCGTTAATCAGAGGGAGACTCAAGAAGGGAAGAAGATGATGAAGAGTTTGGTGAAACAAAGTTTGCATAAGAACATGGAAATGATAACAAGACGAGCTAATGCTGCTGGGGAGTCTTCTACGCTCAAGTCCTTGGTGATCAGCACAAGCTCTAAGAGTTTGCCCTATTGAAGATATTCACAATATATTTTTTTTTAACATTGCTTTTTTTTATTATTATTTGTTTTCTTTTTTTCCCCAAGATTTGCATTGGAAAATGCTATTCTTTAACAGTAGCATGTGATTTGCTATAGTTGTGAACAAGGATGATGATTTTCTAGAGAGGGCGCAGATGTCCTCCTAATTCAGAAAGAAATGCATTTCTCGTGCATACGTAGCTTGTGAGTTTTTACCCCAAAGAAAAAGAAGCTTACTACATACCATTTTATATCCTAACTAAACACATCTACTTATTCGGAAGTAAGAATCCTTCATGAGGATATTATTCGTCATTCATTGCGGTTAAATAAATGGTGGTTCTTTTTCTCAATAGGTATGAGAAAAATCAGTTTGGGACTACAGTTAGAATAGGATAACCACAAAAATCAGCCAAATATTCCCTGGAAGAAGGAAGAAAAAGATGTTGTGTTTTAATATTTCCGAAAGTGGGCTCACATATTAAATACAATTATATATTATAATAGCTATCTAATTAGTGAGCTAAATTATATGATATATTTAGTGGGCTGTAGAGACAATCTATATTGATATAAGCTTTGTAAAGTGTAGAGATCCAACAGTAGTCTAATTATAATTGATGAGATTATATTTGACCTACTATATAATGATAACTACAAGGGTTATGATTCCCAAATCAAATTATTCTTAATTTTTTGCTCTTCTCCTCTTCCCCATTTTAGAGAGAGAATACATTGACCACTTTAAGGATTTGACTGTGGAAGGATGCTAATTCTCATATTCACATTGCCATGGATTTCTCCTCAACATTTATTCCTGACATGATAAATTTAGGGTCATATTTGGTTGTTATCAATTCCGTTATTATGTCTAACAAAAGACAAATTTTTTTTTAGTTATTATCTGTTCATTAAAAATAAAGCTTATAATAATTCCATGTATGCAAATTAATTTATATATATATATATATATAGGCAGTGGTGGAGCCAAAAAAATATTTCAGAGGGGGCAAACATAGAGATCAAAATTTTAAGCTAGCTTAAATAAAAATTCAATAAAAGTTAATTTGCTTACATATTTTGCTAAGTTTAATCTCAAACATTTAGATTATAATCTAAAATTAGTTTTTCTAACTTTGTAGTTGTAATAAGATATGTAAAAGTAATTTTTACTATATTTGATGTTATAGTATCACGGTTTTCTCATTTATAGAATAATGAGTGCAATTTTTATTTGAAATACCTTCTAAATTAGAGTCTAAAAACTCAATTATTTTATAAAATTTACAGACTAGGAGAAGAAAACAAAAATGATATACAATTTATAAACATGTATCCCTTTACATAATACATTTGTATTATAAATAAAATGTCATAACTAAATATGTGGGTGAATTTTGTTTTTTTTTTTTAAATGAAAATATGTGAGTGAATTAAAAAACCTTTTAAAAATACAAATATAAAACATTAATTTAGACCAATCTTCTAAAAAATATGTGTATAAATGCACACACAAATATCACATATATCTAATATAAAATTATTTTTTCCAATTTTATATATTACCTAATAAGATATAACTGTTGCTAGTTGTTCAACCCAAATGAATTTTAAGGAAAAAATAAGTTGTTGATAAAAGTTAGGGGGAAAAAATATAAAGGTAAAAGAGATGAAGATAAACTATAAGAAATTTAAAATTAAATAGATTGATGATATTTAAGAATTAGAGAAATAATTAATCTAATTTTGAATGGATTAAATGTAAAAATTTAAATTTAATGAAAAAATACATGGTAAATACATATACAAAAATATAAATATATATAATGAAAAAAAATAAAAAATCTAGGAAAGTGGGGGGCGGGGATGGGGGTGCCTTATCGTGGCTCCGCTATTGTATATGAGGATGTTTCAATGGAGATTTTTGTTTTTGCTCCATGGATGGGTAAGATTGATCAAGTTAAATATGACCTACAATAGTAAGTAATTTCGTCTATTTTTCATTATTCGATTAATTAATATTTCATTCAAATATTTTTCTTTTTTTATTTTTTTTAATTTTAACTTATAAGTTTAATTTTTTAAATTGCATTTAATCTGAACGTATTATGCTACTAATAAGAATAAGTGATTTTTTGAGAATATAAATAAGATTAGTTTTTTTATGGGATGTAACGTTAGTTTTTTTTTTTTTTTTTTTTGAAAGGTATAACGTTAGTTTTGAACTAATAAAAAAGAAGGAATAATTTTTTTTAAGGAAAAATTTTTGATAAAAAAATTAGTATTTAATAGTTTTATATTAATGATAAGTTGTTTTTTTAGAATATACATAACGTTAGTTTTTTTTTTTAAGGGAATATGTAATATTAGTTTTGAAATTATAAAAAGAAGAATGATTTTTTAATAAAAAATT
This sequence comes from Trema orientale, assembly GCA_002914845.1. Classification (NCBI taxonomy): domain Eukaryota; kingdom Viridiplantae; phylum Streptophyta; class Magnoliopsida; order Rosales; family Cannabaceae; genus Trema; species Trema orientale. The sequence goes on from JXTC01000264.1 coordinate 353,942, forward strand.
TAATATATACGGAGTTAGTTCTTCAAAAAAAAAAAAAATCTCTATATATATATACATAGTTAGTTATTTTCTATTTTTTTTTTAATAAAAATCGACAATAGAATGAAAAGAAAAAAGAAAAAAACAATAAATAAAGGATTGGAAAAAAAAAATTCTAACCCATAGGTCAATTATAAGTTATCAATTTTTTAAGTCATAAATAGCTTTCTATAATTACTAATATCATTATAACTATTAGATTAAAATTCAATGGCCTAAATGAAAGTACCCATCAATGGAGCAAAAATAAAAATCTTTATTGAAATATGACTCATATATATATATAATATTTTTAAGAGAAACAACTATGAATGCAAATGGATAATATATACCTATTCCACCTCCCTTCCCACTGAAAACGTTTGTATCTCTGCCTTATCCATTTATGGATAACATCGTGTAACATAAGCAGATAATCCATTTATCCGTTAAGAATTTTATTAAAACTTGAAATTAGGCCCTTCATTCTAAGAGTTTTATACTCCTATAAATTTTATGTGTCAAATATATGATATACACTTACAATATAAATTTTGATTATGGTATATAAAATATATACAATGTATACCGGCTCTTAAGATATACTTTTTATACATTCATACCTATGCTATACAATTCTCCACACGAGTATAAAACAAGTATGAATATTGAAAAATAAAAAATATGTATATACGTAAATGCTTAAAATGGACAGTGTTTGTCTAGTTTTCCTATTAAAACCAATACAATTAATGCAAAATATATTGTCTAAATAACAAAATAAGAATCTAAAATTTTGAAGATAACATGACAAAACTAAATTCTATTTCTCTCTCCAAAAACTATAGCCTCTATTTTCTTTCTCTCTCAAAAATCCCCTTTCGTCGCTCTTATAAGGGGTCGGAGAGGGAGTGCTTTGATCTCCTTCTCTAGCCTCTTTTCCTTCTCATATATCCTCCCTGAACTCTTTTGAGAATGAGAGGTTATTTCTTTTTTTTTTTTGTTTAATTTATAATAAGTCTAGACTTAGTTCTGGTTGTAATATCAAATTTGTGTGGATTTTGTACCCCTAATCTTTTGATCTGTGTAGGTTTTAAATTACGTTTACTTGATCTTGAATCTGAGAATTTTTTTTTTTTTTTAATTTTTAGGTTTGTAATATGGATTGGTTAGTTTTTATTTTATCGGGCATGGATCTTATTTGGTGTTGGAATCATAGTCTACTCACCAAGAACGCAGTCTAGTAGAAGATGAAGACAATTTTTTGCTGGTAGTCTTTGTTATTTTCTTCTCTTAGAGAATTATGGGCTACCATAATTCTTCTTGTTATTGTGTTTGTGATTCATTTTTCGTCTCCCTTTTTGAGTAATTCAAAATTGTAATTAGGGATGATAATGGGTCGGGTTCGGAGCGGGTATAGCCATCCTGCCCTCATACTTATACCTGCCCCATTTACCCGTTTAAGTTGGCGGGACAAGTTCGGGTATTAACCGCCGGGTAGGTGGGTATCCACGGGTACCCATACCTGGTAAAAAATTTAAAAAATATATTATTTGAATAATTTGACAAATAGAAAGAAATATGAATTTAAAGAGAAAAAAAATATAATGACAATATCATATACTTAAATTAGTAATACTTCAATAATACGACCTAATTTACATCTATATATATGTATTTATGTGTATTTTACATAAATTATATATACCTTATTTTATATATATAAATAATCGGGTCGGGTACCCTTATACTCGTATCCGGATTGGGGTTTTCATCCGTACCCACCCCGTTTACCCAAATGGTCGAGTATTATCCACTCCAATAGGGTCGAGTACCCACAGATAAATAGGTTAGCGGGTATAGTTGCTATTCCTAATTGTAATCCTCTATGCTTGTACTGTAATTGAAGCTTTTCAGCTTTTATTAATAATATTCCCTTGAGTAGCCCGTTTTTATCCTAAAACTACAGCTAACGCATAAATTACATTATAAATTAGATTAATTCATGCATATTGGGTATATGTATATATAACATATATATATATATGTATATATATACACACTATATATTGATACAACATAAATGGTATATATGTACATATGACATAGATTATATCTTTTGGGCACCAATCCCATAGTTTTTTTTTTATCTATCCATGGGTATTATTTTGTAAAATTTTAAATTCCTCACACTCATTTTTTCATCGTAAAACGTGGAAAGAGAAAAACATTAAATAATGAGTATTTATTTTTATTATTATTTTTTCCAGCTATTCATTTAAATTACGGTAGTCATTAAATATTGATCCAATGATTAAAAAAAATAACCTATAAATAGGTAAAAAAAAAATCTATTAGATTGGGAACCATATCTTTTATATGTATATATATACACATATCTATTGAGTTTAGTTAGCAAAAATATGAGACGAGAATTAAACGCTAATAATATAGAAGGGTATAATTCAGACTTTTTTTTTAATATGAAAAATACTTTAAGATTTCGATATAACAATTATGTAAACCAAAAAATCGTAAATTTATTTATAATTATATGTCTATAACACGATTAATTTTACAAAATACGTGTACGAAATTATAATAATAAAAATTTTAATTTTCTATAGAAAAAAATTATATTTTTCTCATACTTTAATGCGATTAGTCATAAATTATGAATACTATATATTGGAAAATTGACAATGATAAATTATTATTGGATGCATTTAGTTTTTTTTTTTTAATTTCTTGGCGTATTGGTTGACTATGATAGACTAATAGTCATAGAAGTGGGGATTGATCTCATTTATTAGAATAATTTTTTTTCCCAATTCAATCTGTTTTTGTAAAGATTGCTTTTTAAAGTTTTCTTACAAAGATCCAGACTCAAAGTTCAAAAAATTGAAAAACCCTAGATGAGTTGAATTTTCAAAAAACTAAAACTATTTAAAAGAAACATTTTATTAAATATATTTAGAAAAATGCCACTTTTTTAAAAAAATATTTAGAAAAATACAAATTTTTCATTCAAAATTGGTAATTTACAAAACAAAAAAGATACTCGAGGTAACCAATCGGGTTACTTGGAATAACCAATGGAGCTACTTAAGATAACTGGTTTAGTTACTTCAAGTTCCTAGTCAATTGCTAAAAAGTTATATTTGTCTACATATTTTTCAAAAGTGATATTTTTCTAATTCAATATAGGATTTTTTTAATTTTTATTTTTACCATATAAAATAAGATTGGGAAATGGACCTGGTTAGTAGTAATTTGGACTCAACTGATATTTTTAGAAGTGTTTTAACAAATAGTCTTATTTGTAGTAGAGTTATAGTGGGATGACATGGTCATACAATTTGTGACCATAAAATTATAACTTCTTTAGGACTAATCAATGATCACAAATTGTGTGACCTTTTATCATACAAGATCACATAATACTATATCACTAGTAGAAAAATTATTTTTTAAAAACCACTCTTAAAAAGTAATTTTACTTTAAATTACTATTAATTGTGTCAATTTTCCAATCATATTTCCTCTACCTTCTATAGTTGTAGTGTATATACCAATTATAAAAATGCACACTCTCAGCCATTGAACTATAAAAAGAGAAAATTGACATTTATTACAACGAAGTGTAAAAAAAGGAAACCCATACTAATTTCACCTAAGGACTCAATTTTTTTGATTTTGGGCTTGAGTTTTTTTATTAGAAGTCCATAACGGTTTCTAACACTTTTACATATAAAAACAAAAACAAAAATTACAAAAATATAGAGGTCGTGTTTTCTTTTCTTTTCTTTTTTTCCCCTAACTTTCTTACAGTTTTTATTAGAAAAATATCACTTTTAAAAAGTTTTTAGACAAATACCATTTTTAAAATAGTTATTAATTACTAGTTTCTGAAAACTGGTTACCAGTTATATATTAATTATAAATATTTTTAGTTACTAATTATAAGTTTTTGGAAATTGGTTACTGGTTATTAGGTACTATTTAAAAAATAGTGTTTTTGTAAATATCTTTCAAAAATAGCATATTTCTAATAAAAATTGTACCAGACCTAAAAAACACAGACCACTGTACTTTTTCAAAAAGTAAGGTCTTTTTAGAAATATGACCAAATTTTGGGCCCAATTTAAGTAAATACCCCTTTGTTAAATGTTATAGCAAAATGTCCGATATATATTTATATACCAAGTATAAAAAATTATATACCAAGTACATTTCAGTACAATAACTGAAATTTATAGATAAACATATCTACCAAGTGTAAAAATATATATACTTAGACATTTAGCTATAAAATTTAAAAAATGAACATTTATTTAATCAAATTTAAAATATTGGTCATCCACCTAAATTTTCAAAAAAAAAAATTTCAAAAATGCCGTAAAAGGCCCAATGTCCCAAATCCATAATCGGTGAGTCGGCGTAACGTTGTAGCCCAATAGGGCCCAATTGTTGATACCTCTGCGCGCCAGCCACTCAGGTCACAGGATATGCGTCCCTTTCACCTCAACCACTCTAGGGTTTTTATATATATATATATCTATTCCCCATTCTAACGCTTCCTCTAAAACCAAAAGTTTCCCAAATCTTGAAATTCAGTCTCTCACATTCACAGACCCAAACCCTCCATGGATTTCTCAAAGAAGCGCAAAGCCGAAGAGAATGGCAACGGCATCACCACCTCTCCCACTCTCAATCTCACCCCAGAAGACGCTCGCAGGCTCCTCCACCCCCTCACCCACGACCAACTCCTCGACATCCTCCAAAACGCCGTCGTTCGCCACCCGGACGTCCTCGACGCTGTGCGCTCCCTCGCGAACCGCGACACCACCCTCCGGAAGCTCTTCGTCCGCGGCCTCGGCGCCGAGACCACCTCCGAGTCCCTCCGCTCCCTCTTCGCCTCCTACGGCGACCTCGACGAGGCCATCGTTATCTTCGACAAGAACACCGGCAAGTCCAAAGGGTACGGCTTCGTCACCTTCAAGAACGCCGACGGCGCCCTCCTCGCCCTGAAAGAGCCCAGCAAGAAAATCGACGGCAGAATCACGGTGACCCAGTTCGCCGCGGCGGGGTTGTCCGGGCACAACAGCGCGTCGGCCGGGGCCGGCGATGTCTCGGCGAGGAAGATTTATGTCGGGAATGTGCCCTTTGATATCCCGTCGGAGAGGCTCTTGAGCCACTTCTCGATGTACGGGGAGATTGAGGAAGGCCCGTTGGGGTTTGATAAGGCTACGGGTAAGTCTAAGGGTTTTGCTTTCTTTGTGTACAAGACCGAGGATGGTGCGAGGACCGCCCTCGTTGATCCGATCAAGAACATTGATGGGCACCAAGTGGCTTGTAAATTGGCCGTGGATAATAAGAAAACCAAGGTTGGTGGTCAGATCTCTACTGGGTTCAACACCCCGCCGCCTCATTCATCGGCCCCCGGTTCGTTTCCGGGGGCTCATTACGGTCCACCACCATCTTATCCGGGGTATCCTGGTGCTGGGCATCATGGCCAGGGCCCTCCACAGCAGCCGTTGGCTGCGAGTAACTATGGGCCGTCGGCAATTGCGAATCAGGTACCGGTAAATTCGAGTAATTATCCAGGTGCCTACAGCGGGCCAATAGGTGGAGATTTCAGTGGCCGATTGCCTCCGAGTTCTGTGGGATACCCAGATAGTGCACAGTATGGTTTAACATCGTCTTCCCTTCCAACACAGCATAGCCAAGCTCCTCCTGTGCCTAGAGGTCCGCCCGGTGGAATGTACCAGGGTTTGCCGCATTATTATTAAGGTAATACATTGTTATCCTTTGACATTGTTAATTTATATGTTGATATGCAACTTAGCTTAGTTTTCCCTTAAGCCTGGTTTGTTTATGGTTCTGTAGTTGTTGTTTCTTTGTTTGCAATAGTCATGCCTGTCGATGCTGGTATGTGCTGTATTGCTTTCTCTCGAGAGGACTTATTAACTTGCTTTTTGTTTAGTAATTGTTTAGAGAATGCTTTTTGTGTGTGTTAATGTTTTACAATAACTATTTTCTTCTTCGGTTAAAAAAATTATTTTTGGACCTCTTTCATGGGAAGTTTTTGGGTTGGTTTATTTTCTTGTTGGTAGCACTAGCTCTGTTTTGTGTGCTTGATTCTGTGATTACTGGTTTGAGTTTAAATGGCTATTTGATTCAGGTGTATGAGAAGCTTCTTGGGAGCCAATGCTTTAAATGCTTGTGGTGATTTCGTGAATGCAGACAATGAAATTCTTGGATATATTATATGGACTACCTGAAAATTTGTTGCTGGTTCACTTCATCTGTCTCTTTGAGTTGTCCTTTAGTTTTTTATGGATCCTTTTATTATTAGTTTGTAGAACTTATTAAAGGTATACTAGAGCTTTTCTGGTAAATTGTTCCGCTGAATAGTTTTATGTTTTAGTAGGTAAGGAATGCTTTACATCTTTTTTAAGGAGTTGCTTTTTTATCTTCTTTTCCTTTCTCTTTTGCTTTTTATGAATCCTATTATCCTTGCTACTTTGTATGTGTACATCCCTGGATCCTGATCAAACAAGAACAAGAGTTATTTATGCATGCATTTTCTTAAATGTTATAGTGTGCGGCCTTATATTTATTTTTTAAGTAACACTGTTTTACGTTCGATAGCTATGTGGTACTGTACAATCATTTCCTGACCAAATTTGTCCTACTGTGTGATATGAATGTGCTGGGAAAACTTACACCGTTCCCTTTCAGTTACGGTTGGAGCCTTGTTTTCCCTGATGTTCCTTAAAATTGCTTCTTTATTCCATTTTATAACCTTTTAACCTTTGCAGCGAAAACCGCTGCTTCTCCTAATTTCTTTTTGTAATCTGTGTTATAACGTGCTGGTGAATGAATTTGGTGACTAAGTCTACGTTTAGCTAAGTTGAACAGTGAGATTTTTTCTGTTGGAGCTGTTTGAGTACCTGTTTTTTCTATTTCCCCAAATGACTTGGAATTTCCTTGTGAAATCTTCACTTTAAATACAACTTACGCTTTCTATACGCCTTCCATGAGTATGTAGTTATTCACTACTTATACCTAATGCTGGTTTTTGGCCTACCTTTATCCTTTTTGCTTATTCCACTTGAACTTTCCTTCCATTGTATTGGTTTCCTCAGTGTTTTCCTATTTGGCTTACATGACTAAATTATATGACCCATGTTTCCATCCTCATAATATGATTGCAAGTATTTATCATCTTTTTTGGTTTTCGGAGACATTGCGGTGTACTTTGTGTTCTATTGTAGAACCTTTTCTTTGGTGGGATTAGAGTAGTATGAGATTAACGTTAGTGCATCAGTAGATTAGTGTTTATGTATCATGTGTTCGTTAATGCATTGTTCTGCCTTGTTGGCTTCTGTGTCTAATGGTTATTGGAGCTGGCGTTTCTGGTGGGTCACTATCTCACACCAAAAAATGTATTGAGCTTCTGAAGCTGTGGTGTCAATTGCTGTTTGGAGGAATGCATTAGCTACATCTAACTGAATATAACTTTGACTTTGTAATATTGACAATTAAACTTCTATCTAAATGTACACTTGTCCTATTTTTTATGTGTGGATTAGTGGATGCTATATTATACTGCCTAACAATATATAGTACCTATTATTTTGATGATTGGCTAGTTACTACTCTACGGTTCCTTGGTGTGTTTCGTACTCCCTCCGGACTTATAGGGTCTCTTTGGCATGGTTTCCAAAGATTTTTTGAAGCTCAAAAATTATTTTTGAGAGTGTTTGGATGAATTATCAGAAGACTTTTTTAATAAAGTATGGACTCACTAGTTTTTCTAAAAAGATCTTCTTGAGTTTTTATTTCTGAAAGTAAAAGTAACGGACTTTTAGTATACTACGAACCGCTAGCAACTTGCTAGGGGATTAATTATTTAACAAAAAAATAACTTTGGATTTTTCAAGCCAAAAAAAGAAAGAAAAAACTTTGAGGATTTTTTATTTTTAATTTTATTTTTTTGAGGGGGTGGAGCGCCGTGAGGGGAACTCGCGGAGTCCTACGTGGCAGAGACTAGAGTGATTCGGTTTTGTGCCAAAGTTCCTAAGTTCTTGCGCACTATCAGAAGTGACTAGTGAACAAAATTGGCGATTGGATGAAATATGCGACTGTAGTGTTGGTTGCGAGATTTAAGTGTTTGACCTCTAATTTTAAGCGTTAGCCATTCATGAAGTGAAGAATTTTGAGCATTTCTAATGAAGTTTCAAATCTTGTCACCAATTCAATTCCCATCTCAACCTCCTCCTAACTTCTAACTTCTAAATGGGTATAAAAAAAAGGAAAAAAAAATCTATGTAGCCATTATATTCTAGTATAAAAAATATTCATTATCCTTCTGCAAGATTATTTTTTTCGGGAAAGAAAAACGTTTGCACTAGTATTCCAATAAGTAATCTTAGTACAAAACAACGGACACAAGTTGGGATTTAAACTACAGACACAAGTTGGGATTTCATCCATTCAGAGATGGTCGATATTAGAACGAAAGGGAAAATGAGCCAGATTAGGAGTTACAATATTCTCACATCTGGAAATATAATAGCAACTAATGTCACTGAACAAAGAAACGTCACTGAACAAAGAAACGTCACTAAGCAAAGAGAGGGAATTAGAAATATCCCCAAGAATAGGCCCCTCGAAAGAACTGAAAGAGCACTTTTGGACAGCCAAAACAGCATTTCTCGAGTCACTCTCAATGAAGGAATCCAGAGCAAACAATATCCCTTCTCTAATAACAAGACATTCAGCCAAAAATGGAAACCGTGAATCTTCTTTGAAAAATGAATAGAACCTGAACTGTCCTAAACAACTGCACCAACACCAACATAATCATGCTCCACTCCTTGAGTAGTATCCAAGTTTAGCTTCAATGAATTGGTAGCATGTTTACTTGGTTGTAATCGTAATCGAAATAAATAAAAGAGAAAATGAATGAGATTAAAATAGAATGGTAAGGAAATCATTATTTTTATTATGTTGTTTACTTAAACTTATAGAAAAAGGAATCATATTCATTAGAATACTATTCATTTGTTTACCCAGTAATGAGAATCTATTTATTTACTAAATTATCCTTTTAAATGTATATACATTTTAAAGTAGATAAATTTTTTTTCAATAAAATTATATTTTACAATTTTAATCATTAAAAAAGAGGAAATAAGTATTAAAGGGTAATCACATTCCTTAAGGTATTGGTGGAGAAAGCATTCCCATTTTTTTCTCTTAAATTTATGTGAGCCTCACACATTTCTCTTTTTATCATATTTTAGTAAACATTTAAATGGAAATCATTAATCTATATATCATTCCCATTACTCTTTAATAAACATGCCAAGAGGAAGGCATGTCCAATATATATGGGACTCAGTTCTCTCTGAAGGCCGTAAGAGAAGTATTCAGATTCAGTCTTTTGAACTCCTCCAAACAAATATCAGCATCTTCAAGAATAACCTCATGACTACGGGATTGTCTTTCATGAACATAGGTATTCCTATCATGCCAAATCAGCCGTGCTACCAGGCATCAAAGCTCAAAATCAGATTTTCAGATTTTACCCTGCATAAAGAGCAAATAATCTGCCATAGAGCAACCTTGACAACTGCGAATATGCTCCCAAAAACAATTCAGCACCCAACAAGCTTTAGCATGAATATAAGATACAACAGCATGTAGTGTCGAATCAACTCTGTCTTCACAGCAAAAGTACAAAGAAGAGCAGTTTATTCCACGACGAAAAAGGTAATATGCAGTAGGGAGAATATCATGAAAAAGATCTCCGGATAGAAATCTTAATCTTATTTGGGAGCTTTAACCTCCATAGGAAATATCACCATGATTGGAAGATTCCGGGAAGTCAAGCCATCTCAGTTTAGTCTAGTACCATGTTTTTGCTATGTAATTGCCATCTTTATGAAAATGCCAAACAAGGCGATCAAACTCCCTCTCCACCCCCTACCCTCGGGGGGCACTTAAACTTAAAAGGGATGCTCAGAATTGTCTCATGGTCTACATGCCAAAAATGGGACGTTATCCTTTCCAAATTCCATCTACCTCCTTCAATAAGGTTTGAAAGAGATCTCTATTTTCATTATTTGGCCAGGTAATTGGGCAAAACAAAGAAGGTCGAGTAAGCCAAGCTGCAGAAAAAGCATTGGTCGAATAACCATTTCCCACCTGCCATCCTGCACCCATATTCAAGACCTCAAGACCCCAACAAATTCCTCTCCATATGGTCGAATCTCCAATAATACACCGAGCATAAAAAACGGTCTAGTTGGGAAAAGTACTTATTCTTCAAAATACAACCGACTAATGAAGTAGGATTAGTAATAATCCTCCAAACTTGTTTTGCAGTAAGAGCTTGATTAAAAGCTCCTAAGTCACGAAAATCCATGCCACCAAGTTCCTTATTCCTGCACATTTTCTTCTGATTCCACCAATGAAACTTCTTTTCTCCTCCGAACCACCCTACTAGAATCTAGCCACTAGAGAATGTAACTCTTGATAGATAGAAGACGGAATTTGAAAGACACTCATAGTGTAGGCCATAGTGATTGCACCACTACTTTGATAAGAATTTCCTTTCCACCAGTAGAAAAGAGTTTCCCTTGCCATAGCTGCAATTTCTTCTGAACCTACACTATAGATGTTTAAAAGCTTCTTTCCTACTTTTTCCAATTATTGACGGAGGTCCAAGGTATTTCTCATAAGAATGAACAGAGGATAAACTATAAAACTATCTGGACCAAACTGTTAAATTCATCTTTTACATTAGGACTGAAGGAAATCGCCAATTTCTAGAAATTAATCAACTGTCCCAAAGCCATCTCGTAAGATCGTAGAATATCCCGAATCTTGTGAACGTGACCCAAAGTAGCAAGAGCAAATAAGAGGCTGTCATCCGCAAAAAAACAAATGATTAACACTCGATCCCCTCCTTGTGAAAGAGAAGCCTGAAATATTACCCTTGGATGCTCTTTGGAGGAGACAAGACAACCCTTCTGCACAAATAGGGAACAAGTAATGAGAGAGTGGGCAACTTTGTCTTAAACCTCGTGATAGGAGAATACAACCATGGAATTGACCATTGATAGACACTAAAAAAGAAGACGAGGATATACAGTCATTAACAATGGAAATCCATTGAGCTGCAAAACCCAACTTGCCTAGCATAGCTCGAATAAACGGCTATTCTACATGGTCATACGCCTTGTTCATGTCTAATTTCAGAGCTAACCAACCTTTACGACTAGCTATTGTTTTCCCCATGGAGTGCAAAATCTCAAAAGCAGATTCTATATAATTACTAATTAACCTCCCTGAGATAAAGGCACTGTGGGCATCATCAATTAAGAAAGGAAGAGTAGATTTAAACGATTTGCCTTTTAATATAATATTGCTAAGGCTAATAGGGTGAAAGTTAAAAACCTCCCTAAGAGAATTAACCTTCGGGATGGGCACTCAATTTATTGAGTTAAGCGGCCAAACTGAAATATCACTCCGCAAAATCTTGGAATAAATTGTCACCACCCTTTCGCTAACAACAAACTAGTATCTTTGGAAAAAAAGGGGGAGGGGGGTTGCGGGAGGACATGAAAGTCATCCAGCCCCTGGGCTTTTGTGGAATCCATACTAAAAACAGCTTCTTTAATTTCTTCTGTAGAGTATGGTTTCAACAAGGAAGCACCCATCTCATCGTTCACCCTTTTCTGTATTGCACCAAGATCCCATTCAGGCGCCAATTCATCAGGATGGATTGAGGTAAAAATTGAATTGAAGTAATCTTCTATAATGTCCAGGACCTCATCAAGATCATCATGCCAAACTCCACTTGAATCTTCCAACCCAAGAATTTTATTTTTCCTTCCCTATTTGAAGCTTTATTTTTCATGAAAGAACTTTTAATTTCTATCACCTACTTTAAACCATTCGGCTTTAGAACGTTATCTCCAATGCTCCTCTTCTAACATAAAAAACCTATTTCTATTTTTTTCTAATCGTCAAATATTAGTAAAATAAAGAGAATCACGGGAAAAATAAGCCTTCTCCAGTTCCTTAAGAGTACGAGACAGCTTCTTAACAACATCCCTATATTTTTTCTTATTCTAGGCACCCAATGTAGTTGCACACAGCTCCATACTATTTGAAAAAGAATTAGTAGAACCATCAAAATAAGCCATGGTCCAAGCCGATTGGATCCCTTCATTTTCAGTATCTTTAGCCCAATAAGGTTCAAAAGCAAACTCTTCCCCCCCCCCCCCCCCCCCCCCCCCCCCCCCCCCCCTCTCTCCCATCCATTCCAATAGCCAGCCTTGTGGAGAAGAGGTTCCAAAGTCAAGTAGACAAATGGGTGCTCAATCTCTTTAGTGACTCCAAAACTTGGTGGCATTGAGCTTTTTCGTGTCCACCATACACTGCAGTGTACCAAAAACAGAAATTAGTGCTAGTGTTGACAACCATATCGATGTGACAATGAGAGTAAGTTTGAATATCCACCCTCTAGTCATCTCTCGAATAGATTGCTAAACCACCAACAAAGTCCACGTGAAAGTTTTTTACAAAACCCAATGTACGCTTCAGATTACTCGTTCATCTTCCCCATAACTTAGTTTCGAACAAGTAGATGAGCTAGGGAGATGTAGAGCAAATCAAGCTGTTAAGTCTATTGAATGCATTTTGGTTCCCCAATCCCCGAACATGCCAGTCTAAAAGACTCATAATGGGTCGCGGGGTTGCTCAACAGCCACTGCCAATTCAACAGTGTTAGCCACATTGTCTAACGCTTTTGTAGGACGCTTGTCTTCCCCCTCCGTGCCACTAACACCCGACTTTCTATTTTGTGTTTCCAACAACGGGGATTGCTGAGAAGAGCCAGAAGAAGAAGCCACATTCTGTGGAAGCTTTTCCTAGTTTCTTTTCTTAATTTTTGGGTAGTCTCTGTGCCTCAAGAACCTAGTGTGAATCCATGGATTTGCGATACATGTAGCTTTGTTGTTATTAATATCTCCACACTTGAGCCTTTTACCAACTCATATTGGGATCCCCTTTTAGCAAAAGATAGAGAGAAATTGACCTGGATAGTTCAAATTTGGGCCAAAATGACTTTTTTAATTCACTTTTTCATAATGACATTTTTAATACTCACTAGGTAACAGAAAGTCTAAAATGCCCTTGACTTGATTGTCCCTGTCAAAGCTTTTGAGTTATGTTTTTCCTTCTTTTTTCTTTTTTTTTTTTCAATTTTAAAAACGCATGAGGGAAGTGTAAGAGAAACTGTTGTGTAGGAATAAAGTGGCATATTCTCTATTATTTATTACTGTCCGTCACAAAAGTATAACTCTAAGTCACACTAAAATATATAATGTGTGCAAAAACATGAATTCTGTGACTAAACATATCAAGATAAATCATGAAGCATGTTCTCTATTACTTGTAATTGCTATTTGTTATTGTTTGTCACAAATATATGACTCTAAGTCACACTAAAATAAAATATCTCAAATAAATATATATATTTAATAAAAGTTTATCATAAACTGAAAATCGATTACAAATTATTAAATCATCTATTGAATATCTATTATAGAAAAATATTAAATGTAACTATGAAAATACATCACCGTTATTATTAACCTGTGACTATCACAAAATGTGTGATCCTAAGTCACAAATTGTCTACTCTAGATCACATAAACTAATCACAAATTTCAAAATAGCATTAATCACACTCAACTTCTAAAATAGTTTCTTGGTCCATGATTGGTTGTATGTAAGGAGATCGAGTTCTTGCAAGTTAGCCTATTGTGCTCATGTTATTGTTGTCCCACTACCATTGTAATTTAGGAAACAACAATACCGCCCATGTCTGTAAAAAATAAAAAGCACAGATTTACAATTAGCCAATAAATTATGTGATAGGATCTAAAATTTTTGTGACAAACAGTCACAAAATTTTGACTACTTCTAGAAAAAAAATTCAGATAAGATGTTACAAATTTTGTGATACCTTCTAATTACACAAAGTAGTATCACAAATTCAGACTACTTCTAATTATAATTTTATTAAAATAGAATGACATATTGTGACAATCTATAACAAAATATTGACAGACAGTCACACAAATTTTAATGTTGTCATTGATATATTTGCGTGCCTTAAGATTGAAGGCATTTGATATAGATTTAGAAGGAAAAAATATGTTTATCTATCATATTCAGTATTTTGACACATTGTCACACAATTTTTGACAGCAAGTAACATAATTGTGACTTTCAACATATACTTGACAAAAATTTTAAGCAAATATATTTTTAATCATCTTAGTCACTAGATCTATAACATATGAACTTATACAACTATTACCCACTTAGTTTTAACCTCAAATAAGAATAGACCTGAAAAAAAAAAAAAAAAACCTTCCTCTTCGAACAAAATGTGAAGAACAAATCCAACCTGAAACGAAGAGAATAAGATAGATCAGAGACAATAGACTGCAAGAAAACGGAGAAACTTGTAGTTGAACAAGAGAGAAAAGGGCAGATGAGAATGGAGCTAAACCAAAGAGACAGAGAGATGAGTGGAGAAGCTTTGAGCTGAACCCCAAAAAGAGAAGGGCGGAGGAGAATGAAGTTGAGCTAGAGAAAGAGAGATTGGATGAGAAGCTGTGAGCTAAACCAGAGAGAAAGATGGTAGATCTGGGATTGGGGAGAAGAAAGAAAAAGAGAGTGAGCAGATATATGGTACATTTAGGAGAGAAAATAGTGGAAAAAAGAGGGGAAAAGTAGAGAAAAAGAGAGAAAAGTAGACCACTTTTGACTAAAAAAAAAGCAATATGTGTCATAAGGGTATTTTTGGTAATACTATTTTTTCTTTTTCCAAAATACAACTATAAAAGTCAATTTTTGTAACTATAAAAGTCATTTTGAAAAAGAAAACTAAAAAAGTCATTTTACCCCAAATTAGGAGTAGTCAGGTCAATTTCCCAAAGATAGAGGCCCTTTAGATTGGCCCAACTTTGAATTAAAAGACAAATGGGTCTCGGCGAGCCCACTAAAATTCAGAAGTTTTGGACCAGCATTACCCAAAGAAATATCTTTTTCTTTTATCAGTAATTCTATAACGTTTTCTCCTAAACGAGATCCCGCGTTCAAATGAGGGGATAATTGAATGAGCCATATCCTTCAAAGCAGCAAAATAAGACCTCAGCAAAGCCACTTCACAGATTTGGCTCTCCTATTCCTATAGTCTCGAAATTCAAGCCAATCGACAATCCTCTTTTTCCAATACAACACGAGAACTATCGACCTTAGATATCCTCACCACTGATTGAGAGTTTCGCTGATCCGGTATACTTCCGATTCCGCCGTGAACAAGATGCTTCTTAACAAACCTCTTTGATTTCAATCCCCCGGTGGCCCGCAGCCGTGATCCGTAAGGGAGTTCTTCGATAGAACCAGCGCTTATATTCCCTCAAGACACTCACGATGGTTATGCCTAATCTTGCTGCAAGAGAAGCAAAAATATGGTAACCTTTCATAGCGAAATCAACCCATGGCAAAGGCCCATTAGACCCCAGTCTCACCTTTGCACCGCGATGAAAAGGTTTTGTAATGTTAATACAAATACGAACACGCAGAAAACTATCCCAACATCGATCATTCTCATCAGTCTCCACCTCTACACAAGTACCAACTACCGAGTTGGCTACCTTAAATACTTCCCAGTAGATTCGGACATACCATGGAGAGATGGACTGTACATCTGAATGTTGGGAAAAAGTTGGAGACTTGAAACACGTAAAGAAGTACGCTTTCTTTAAAGCGATATTTGCCCCCTCTCCGTAGAGATTGCTTTGGGTTTCAATAGCAAATAGCTCTCAGGATATGACAAGCCTCACGTAAATTTCCAGTAAGCAAAACTAGAAATTTTACATAAAAAACATAAGAACTTAGTTGAATATCTGGTAAAGAAAGAATAGAGAAAAAACTGAGACAAAAGGAAAATACTTTCATAAACGTTTTCTGATTTCCCTTAATATAGACTCAATGGCATCCATTCATCAACAGATACAACTCTTGATACAAACAGTTGTTATTTTATTGCTGCTATATCAGAAAAGTCACATCTTTTCAGAAAAGTCACATCTTTT
>JXTC01000264.1:373612-401582 GCA_002914845.1 Trema orientale
TTCATAAACGTTTTCTGATTTCCCTTAATATAGACTCAATGGCATCCATTCATCAACAGATACAACTCTTGATACAAACAGTTGTTATTTTATTGCTGCTATATCAGAAAAGTCACATCTTTTCAGAAAAGTCACATCTTTTCAGAAAAGTCACAGAAAAGTCACATCTTTTCAGAAAAGTCACATCTTTTTGAAAAGTCACATCTTTTTGCACTTATAGTTAAACAATTCCAACACTGAATCCATGAATAAGTAAATCAAAATTTACCTTTGACCCAGACTCTCCCTATCATCATAATCCTTTAAAACGATAAGAGATTTATTAAAATTCCAGGGTTCCAAATAAAAAAATCCTTCTTTTTTCCATCTCATTGCCAAAAGAGAGAAAGAAACTATCCCTTAAAACATCCCGGATTGACAGACCATGATCAACACTCTATAGATCAGATTTAACATCCTTAAATACTCTTTTGTTGAAGGGTTTCTTGAGCAGAGTCTTACCCACTAAACAAAATTTCAAATTAGCCGCCCCATCCTTCAGAAGGGAATCATCAAGGCCAACAACACCCTCATCATCATTTGAGACTGTAAAAGATGACCACTTCCCCACTATTTCTTCCATAATGCTACCTCGACAGAATCAAAAAGAAAATAAATTCGAACCAAACCAGAAAAGCAATTGGTAAAACTTAAAAAGTCACTGAAGTCAACTCTCATAGACCAATCTAGGGAGACCTATCATTCCTATTTCTTATATTTTTATTTTTTCTGACATTCCACATGAAAGGCCTAAAAAACATCAGTACCTTTTTTTTTTTTTTTTTTGGTGAAAAACGTCAAAAAAAAGAAAAAAAACATCAGTACTAATCGAAGTTACTTTCTGTGTCAAAATTGGTGCCACATATAGCATATGCCCCATTTCAAAATCTAATGAATTTTGACTTTAGATCGTCTCAATACAAATATTAATGCCTTATTAGACACATAAGGAAAAAAATGCCAAATTTGGAGTAATAATGAAATATTTTTGGGGAGGGCTACAGCAGGGGCGCCCCTACATAGAGCTACTCTTTATACACCGTTTGATGGGAATCTGTCGGGAATAACGAGAATCTGTGAGGAATCTATTTATACACAGATTCCCATCAAACGGTGTATAGACAGACCCTATGTAGGGACGCCCCTACTGTAGATGCACCCAATGTTTTTTACTCCTGTATAATGCTTTTTTAAATGCTATTTTAGAAAAATGCATATGTAACTGATTTTGCATCATTAAATGTGTACTTTCATATTTTGGAATTATAAAGACAATAAAAGTCAATTAATTGATTGCCCAGACTTTGAATATAGTATTGGTGTCAAATTTGACACCCAATATAGCATTAGAAATAATATTATATATTTCAAAGGATTTTTGTGCTATATGCCAAACTATAATATTAGAATAATAGTTTAACATTGGATTAGAGATAATCTTTCCGCCTAATTAACTATTCTTGAATAATAAATATATTATTTTTAATGATTAACCAATATACAATTTAATATTCAACCAATTATAAAATTGACTGTTTTTTTTTTTAAAGTATAAAATTGACAGTTTAATTGTAAAATTGTCATAAAAAAAGATAAATTGTATAGCATTTTGGATAAGCATCTTCAGTTGGAGTGAAAAAAAAAAAAAAAAAGATAAAATGCTGAATTTGTGCCAAAGCAATAAGCAATATTATATGTGGAAAAATATTGGAAAGAGTGGTACAAATGCTCTGTTCTTGCTCTTTGTACGTTACCCTTTCTTCCTCCCCTTTTCCCACCAAGTTTCTGAATGAAGTTAAACAATCCAGCAATTTATTATTATTATTATTATTATTATTATTATTATTATTATATCGGTTATTTGCACTTGCAGCGCCAATCTCTTTTGCATTCTAGAGATTATCATGCTCGATATTTTGGGGGGATTGTGAAAGCTTACGCAAAAGAGAATCCTTCTCACCTTAAACTTTTTTTCTTAATCAAATCCAAAGATCAAGGTAATCTCCGGAAATAAATTGGAAAATATCACTAAAACCACGGATAGTTTCACATATTCCAAACCAATATATCTACCGACATGAAGAATAATTTAAGAATTCTTTGTGATTGCTAATTCTTCAACCATTTTTGTTGCTCAAAATCTGGAAACTTAGAAAGGAAACAGCAATGTCAAAAATAATTTAAGTGTGTATTACCAAAAAGAAATAAAACAAAATAATTTAAAATGCCCTTTTTAAAAGATTAATTCCTTCTGTTACCAAATTTTATTTTATTTATTTAATTTGGTCTTTTTCTTTTTTTTTTTAAGCGAGGAGAAGGAAGAAGAGATGGGCGACCAATATGGTATTTTTAATTCATTTTAAAAAAATATGGTATTTTTAATTTGCTAAGTACAATTAAAATTTATATCTCTTAGAAAAAATTTAAATATAAACTCCCAGTTCAATATATACTTTTACTCGAAAAATTTTTAATACGTATTTTTATACAAATCGTTCAAATTCAAACAGCAGACCCTTATCAAATTCATTTAGGGAAAGGAGGAAAAAAAAAGGAAGAAGAAGAAAAAAAGGGAGTGACCTTCTGTATGTATTAGCCTTATCACCTCCAATTACCTTTCTCGAGGTTGTCTCTTCCGGCTGTTACATCTTGGGAGTTGTAAGTCATAAAATCCACGGCGTTTATTGTTTTCTTATTTGTTTATAATGGCTACGTCAAGGGTCTTTAAATTTCAGTGACTTTATGAGTCCTCATAACTGATGTTTTTAAGTCTTTTAACTATTGTAATGATAAAACCAAAATCTGGGCCATAAAATTCGTCAATAGACAATTGTGTGAGCTAATTTGGTCCTTGTTATATTCTTGCTTTTATCTTTTGTTTATTTTTAAGCGGGGAAAGAATATTAAAGGGAGGCCTTCTTAACCGGTCAATCAAGGGTGTTGAACCTTTTAACCTCAATATTGAAAGTGAGTCTGGTTAGTGGTTACGATGAAGCTGATTCTTCTTTATAATCATTTTATATTATTCTATTGTAACATTAGCATATTACCTACTTTCTAATCTATGTTTATTCGAACTGTTGTGTGCACACGAAAAGTCAAAAGTCAGAATCGCAGTCAAATGGGCAAAGACATCAAGGAGTGGCTTAAGGACTTGTACACGAAGTTTGAATCTACTTCCTTTGAGATAGTTGACACAATGTATCAGGTATTTTTTGTTTCCTTTTGTTTCAAAATTCCAAAATTTTCACTTGATTCTCTGTTCGCACTCCTAAGAACAAGAAAATGAGATTCAATTTACGATACACAAGATTATGCATGAAATTTAGTTACATGATATTTTATTTTGTAATTGATGTGACGAATCTGAACTTATCTCTGTATCCTATTTGGCTAAGAAAATCATCCCGTTTATTGATGCTTCATAAGATTTTTTTTACCCAGGAGTGTATATATATTGGTCTCTTGTCAAGTTTTGGCAAACAACATATAATTCGATCAATTGAGCATCATGGCTCATCATTAAGTTATTTTGTAATTATCTTGAGTTATGGTACTTAAGTATTTCTTGGAAATGCATTTTGGCCAAAGGGGTGAATCTCTAAGACTAAATCATGCTAATGGAGTACTTTCTTATAACCTTTTGATAGGACCTGTTTCAGGGTGGCTTTGAATCTGCTCAAAGCCAATTTGAGACACTTGGTGACAATTTTAAACGAGTTTATTCACAACTCATGGAAGATAATGACCAGGTCAATCCATCTCCACGTGAGGATATCACAGTGCAAGAGGCTGAATCTTCTCAAAGCCAATTGCAGGCATTTGGTACCCTTGTTCAACATGTCAGTCCAAATGCGGTACATCCACTTCCAAAGGACACAGAAGAAGAGTCGGCTCTAGCTGACTCGTCTCTGATAGTACTAGAAACCGAAACCAACAATATGAAGTCACCGGTGGTAGACGATTCTGAAAATCGAAGTACTATTCATTCTTCCTTATCCAATTCTCTAGAAAGTAATTTGGATTTGTACTCTTACATTGGATCTGAAAAGAGCAAAGAAGAGCTCATGGATTTGTCTACTTATCTAGGTATCAAAACAACATTCTTTGAATTCTTCTGCTTTAGTTGTCTATATAAATTAGTGCACTGTTATTAACTAGTAACATACACATACCATGTCACCATTTTTTGTGTGCTTTGTATTTCTTTCTCTCATTGTTGGATTATATTGCTACTTTTTTCTAGTAGTTCTCAAAATGAAAGAGATCATATATCTATTGTAATTGGAACTGTAATGTTAAGAGACAATATTATCAATTTTTCTTTGGCCACAGAAAAATGTTGTGCCTGGAACTTAGAAGAGCTCAGGGATAATGATGTCCCTATACCCGGATTACAAAATGCTCAAGTAACTGGTGATGAAGTGAAGCTTGATGAAAGCTGGGTTATTGTAGATAGTAGAGAGCTAAGTAGCTCAATCTCTCTTGAATCACCAACAAACTTACCAAGCAAGGTATGAGTTTCTTGACTTCAATTCGTACTAGTCATGATTACAATTGATGAACATAGGCTTCTCTGTTTAATGTTTCAGGAAAAGATTCAGTCATCCACTTCAGAAAAGAATTTTACTGGGAAGAATGATCTTGAAATGGCTGAGAATTTGTTGAAATCATCCAACTCAGAAGAGAATGCAGTTGGGAAGAATGATCTTGAAATGGTTGAGAATTGGTACAAAAGTCTTGGTGTGAGTTATGATCTTAAAAAAGAAAGGAGTTCCACGAGGTTGATCCTCCCCAAGAAATCTAATTCGCCAGATCAAGAGTCCCACGAGCTAAATCATATATCACATGGGTAGGAGTTTTAAGGTAGAGACTTGGCGCTTTGCAGGAGAATTTGAGGAGAATGACAGCATTGAGAATGTTGATTTTCTGCCTTTTTTAAGGCCTTGTTATGCTTAGAATATCTTGAAAAGATTGCAGAGTTGAGAAGATTCGGATTTCAGATGCTTGGAATTGTTTGTTTTGACTAGCTATTTTTGTTCCCGGATATTGCAAATTTCTGTCTTAGACCATCTCCTTTTTTTGAAGCAGGACAAAGTCCCAAAGGCAATATTATTGATAACAATTTGATATTACAAAGCGAGAAATGAAAATTGGACTATTATCAGTCTATTAGCAATCATTCAGAGCATAGATTGCATGATGTGTAAGGTAACGGGCCACTTTAATGTCACAATGACGAATAAAGTGGCAAGAAGAGAAGAGAAGCATTTTGATCTGTTGTTGCCGTCGAATTGTCACATGTACGGGATAAACCAGAGGACAGAATGCTTTTTGATTTACCTTAAATTCAATACGAAACTGTCATCGCTTAAATTTTGAAAACAAACGATAATGTCTGTTTATAATATCTTAAACTTAAAAAATAAAATGATAACGTTGTTTGATTATTCTGAAATATGGATTTCCCTCTGTTTATTCTGTCAATTGAGTACATCTTTTTGTTCATAGCCAACCGAATGTATTAGCATGCCTTCTTATGGATACATATTGTTGGCACGGTTCCTACTAACTGTCCATGTGTCTTTGATATCCTTGGTTGTTCTCGACTTCAAGCTTGATTAGAGAAGCGGGGGTCCGCACTTGCAAAGACTCTCCGATGCTTAAGTCAGATACTTTCTTACTAGGATGGAAAGTTAGGATATTTGAAGAGCAAGATATATTTCTTATACTTTTTTTGTCTATATCTCCAAAGAATGCAGGTTACATATATATATATCCTGAGATTGGGGCACTGTTAGCGCTTAACCCCAGGGTCAAGTACCCTCTCTCATCATGATCGATTCCAGAAATCACGGGCCTAGACTACCGTGATCCCCTTTGATTGACATGGCCTACTTTCTGCCATTGTTTCCGGTGTGGGCTCGATGCGAGAGGACGTCGACAATTCGCCGCTCTGTCGGGACGGCTTGCCCAGTTTGCACACCTACCCAGGATCGCATTAAATACTCTGTCTAGGTCTGGATCCGTGTGTTGTCTCGCATGGCCCTCTGACGGAAGACCCTCGAGGCTTCTGACCCCCCCAGCTATTGAGGCGAAGGTCGAATGAGGCCGAGCCCATCTAGGATCTCAGATGGGTGCGGTCTTGGCCCACAACAACCGGACGGGTCCTCTAGCATCTCGTGCGGATCACGTGATTCCCAGGCTGCTTTCTCGCACGTGCGCCAGTTGGCGAATTCTCTACCAGCTGGCGAATTGCCCATGTGGCGAACGATTTAAGAGTGAGCCCCACAACTTCCCCCATTTCCCTATTTGATGGGATAGCGATCGTCAAATGGGGAAATCACTCGTTCGGCCCACCAATGCGGGGACTACACGTGGCCCTTCTTCATTATCGCTCGCCGTTTACCGATATTGACGCGCGCTGGGCTGTATCACGATTCCAAAAGTTTGAAATTCAAATGTCCCCTTTCCCCCTCGTCAGGTCTTGGAGGGACTCTTGGGTTCCTCCTCTATAAAAGGCCCCCTTTACTTCGTCTTTCACTTTACCAACACTTCTAAGCATTCTCGTTTTCTTTCTCTCGAACGCTTTAGCGCCCCCTCATTTAGGGTTTCCGAATTCCCTTTCCTTGCAAAGCTTTCGACTCCTCAAGTGATAACTTCTGAAATGGCTTCAAACCAGAACCTATTACGCCCCGTCGCCGATTCTGAGCTGGCATCGCTGAGGAGGCAGCTTTGCCTTCCTAGAGGGGTTACGCTGCAGAGAGTCGAGGGGCCCGCGGATTGGTACCTCCACCCTTCTGCCCCTGAGGGTTCTATCGTGGTAGGGAGGAAGCACATAGAATCGCTACGGTTCCCTCTCCCACCTCTCGTTTATCAGTTTTTTAGCCTCGTAGGGATCCATCTGATGCAGTTGAATGCAAACGGGGTCATGATCCTGATGGGGCTCTCTGCCCTGTCAATCCTCCTCAATATCCACATCGACCTCGAGGTGGTTTTTTACGCTTATAAGCTTACACCCNAGTAAGCATTTGGTTGCCTCTGATTCTTTGGGGTCCGAGCCCAAATTTCCTTCCTCTCACAAGGCTTGGTTTCCCGCAGGTACAATGGAGGACGCTAGATTCGACGCGCGGCCATCGGCATGTCGGCTTCGGGAACTGGAGGGCATCATCATTTTTAAGTCTGCTGGGGACTGCCGCCATATCCAGGCCGTCTTGAGCTCCCAGGTGATGAACATGATGTCGAGGGCCATCCTACACCTCTCCTTCCCACTGGACACTTGGGCCATCACCAAACACCTTAGGGGTAAGCTCGACGCCACGGCCTTGAACCGGTTCCGCCGGGATGAGCAGACTCGCCTCACCATGGTAGGACGCCAGGTCATGGCTTCGAATCAGCTGGCTGGACCTGGTGAGCTGATGCCGCCGACCAGGCTCGAGCTTGAAGAGGCAGTGGTGTTCATGGCCGGGGAGTGTGACAGGCTCCGAAGCGTGGAAGCTGCTGCCCCCAAGAGAGTCAAAAGTGGGTCTGCTTCTTCGACGAGCGTTACACTGTTCGCACTTGGGTCGTCCTCTGACTTTGGTTCTTATTGGTTTTTGCAGGTCCGGATGCCGGTCCTGCAACGGAGCCCTCCCACATTAAGAAGGGCGCGACTGCTCCTCGAGCACGGCCCAAGGTTCCCGCTGGCCGACGAGTGGTGGTGTCTTCCGAGGATGAGGCCGCGGGGCCGGGGGCTGCTGCCCGGCGAGAAGACTCGGACGACGAGCTGGAGGGCTTGTTCGTGTTCGGGGGCGACATCCCTCCAGCGCCTCTTTCAGGGGCGGTCGGACCTGCGACCCAAGAGACGCCTGCCATCAGGATTAGGTACGGCGGAGGGTCGTCCTCGGGCCAGCCCGAGGAGTTCAGTGCGGCAGCCCCCTCGATTGTCGGCTCCGGGTCGACGGCGAGTGCGAGGTTTAGGTCAGCCCGCTCCCGCGGGGAAATCGCCAAGCTCAGCGGAGGGGCTCCCAAGCTGAAGTCCCGCCTGTCCTCCCCCCCTTCATTCGCCGCAAAGCGGGGGCGCAAGGCCGACCCATCGGAAGCGGGCAAGGGGCCGGCGGCGAAGAGGGGCAGAACTGCTCCCTCCTCAGACAACGAGGACGATGGGGCCACCCTGACCGTGCTGAGGAGGAAGAGGTTTGCGTGCCACGGTCCGTCCGAGTGCGCTGGTCAAGACAAGACCGAAAAATTACAAACCGCCGGGTCTGCCGCGGGGGCAGTTGGCGGGGTAGCTAAGGCGGCTGAAGATGTGGCCGTTACCGTCACTGCTGGGGGTGCGGCGCCCGTCGCCGCTCCGGCTGCCCCCGTCCCCCTCACTGCAGGAGCGTCGGGAGACGTTGCTGGAGTGCCCGCGGGAGCCGGGGAGGAATCCTATCCGTAGGCACGACGAGTGTCCCGGGGGGGTGCCCTGCTGAAACACCCGAGTTGGAGGCGCTCTCCCTGGAGAATGTGGGCGACGTCTGCAGCCGCAATCTCGCACAGGTATGGCCCGTCTAATTCTTTTTCTTCCCTCGGTACGTGTGGCAGCCGCTGATTTCTGATTTTTCGTCTTACAGCTAGCCACCGTCCAGTCTTTCTACGCTTCTCACGTAGAAGAACTAACGAGGCAGCTGGGCGTGAAAACGGCAGCGGTAGAGCAGAGCGAGGCCGCCCTCAATTCACTTAGGGCTGACTTCGATCTATTCAGGAGTTTGGAAGATGCCAGGGTCAGTTCTGCGGTGGCTCAAGCCTTGAGTGCCGAAAGGACCGGCCGCGAAGAGCTGGCCAGCAAGCTGGCGAAGGCGGAAGGGAGACTCAAGTCTCTAGAGCCTGAGGGCTCTGGCCTCCGTGCTCAGGCGGAGGTCGCGGGTCTGGCCCAGGCTGAGGCCAAGCTGAAGGAGCAGGAGCGGCTGAATGCCCTAGCTGAGATAGGGCTTGCCAACATAGCCCGGGACCGCGCCATCGATGATGCTAAGGAGGCCATGAAGGCTGAGGCGAAGGCAAAGCTGGGGGCTCATTCTCTGCAACGCAGGCTCGATCGATCTAATGAGGTAATTAGCTGTTCGCACTTGGGGCATTATAAGTTGGTGAAGTCCCATGTCGAGCTGACCCGCTTGTGCCGTGAAGAGTTAGCCGATATTAATAATTTTTTGGCTAATTTATCGCAGCGCCAGGCAGAGCTCAGGCTTGTGGCGCTAAGAGACAGGCTAGCAGACGCCGACAAGCTTAAGCTGAGGTACCAGCGGCAGGTGGACGTCCTTTCTGCCGAGAGCTATAGGTCTGGCTGGGAGAACTGAGAATTCGAGGGTTACCCAGAGGTGGTGACGCCAGACCAGTTCGATCTGCAGAAGGGCGTGGAGAGGGACTGCTACTCTGTCGGTTATTACATGCAGCAGATGGGTGATGCAATTGACATCGAGTACCCTGCTGACGTGTTGAAAATGCTCAACAAAGAGAGAGGTGGGCTCTCGACATCCGCTGCTGTGAGCACAGAGCTGGTACCTGTCGTGAGTTCGGCTGAGCCAACTAAGGATCGATCCGAGGCTGCTGCCGCCGTTACTCTCTCCAGCGACGATTCCGAGCCTGAGGCACCGTCTCGCGTCGGAGCCGGTGCGAGTGCTGAAACTGCCATCCCTCCCTCTGGCGGAGGTAATTAAGGGTTCCTGCTCCTTTGTACATCTGTAGAATTAAGACATGTACAGTGAACAACTCTTTGTAAATGTCTACTTTAGCAATGAAGATATATACTCTTTTTTATATTTACTCTCTTCCCCCATTTTCTTTTTTTTTTTTTTTTGGTGTGTGTGATCAGGTATCATATACGATGCCATTCCCCTATTGGCAGTTCGGCCGAGTTCGGGATCTGGCCCAATCGTATATGATCTAGAGTTGCTAGTAAACCCTCTTCGTGCTATGATCGATAAGATTAACTCCGGGAATCGGAATGTGAGTTTTGGCTCTTCCAGTGCTGAAGATGTGTAATTGTTGTTATGACTTATCTTAACAGGGTTCGACCCGCGCGTGTGGCTAGACTTCTCCGACCCCAAGTTGAATCGTGCTAGGAGTCAATAACAAGGGTTGGTTGATTCCTGCTTAGATCCATCTTTGCAGAAGAGGAGACCTGGACTTGGCTCTTACCGGGAGCAGACGGGGCACTACCATGCGGACGTGTCGTTATGCCTTCGCCCAAAACCTGCTAATAAATAAGGACAAGTTTTGTAATCTGTAGTGTAATGATTTTTATAACAGAAATTGTCTTTGCCCTCCTCTTTTTTTTTTGCAATAACGTCGTTTTTTGTTCTTATTTGTCTCGAGTTACAGATATGGGTCTGCTTCCAACGGGCAGACCCGATGGAATCCACTTTTAACAAGCAGACCAAAGGGGATCTGCTTCCCCAGGTAGACCCAAAGGGGTCTGCTTCCAACGGGCGGACCCAATGGAATCCGCTTTTAACAAGCGGACCAAACGGGGTCTGCTTCCCCGGGTAGACCCAATGGGGTCTGCTTGGAACCAGCAGACCCAGGGTGGTCTACCTCCAACGGGCAGACCGAAGGGGGTTCTAAAGGGCAGACCCAATGGGGTCTGCTTCCAACAGGCAGACCCAGGGTGGTCTACTGCCAACAGGCGGATCCAAAGGGATCTGCTTCCAATGAGCAATCCCACAGTACAATTCCAGGTTGAGGTCTGCTGGCAAGAATGTTGTTATCCTCTTCGTACGTTTTTCTCGGGTCGCCGGCAAATGTTTCATTGAACGACATTCGTTCCCATAGTACGATTTTGGGTTGAGGTCTGCTGGCAAGAATGTTACTGCACAGCTCAATCCTCTTCGTACGTTTTTCTCGGGTCACCGACAAATGTTCCATTGCACGACGTTCGTTCCCATAGTACGATTTTAGGTCGAGGTCTGCTGGCAAGAATGTTACTGCACAGCTCAATCCTTTTCGTACGTTTTTCTCGGGTCACCGGCAAATGTTCCATTGTACGACGTTTGTTCCCATAGTACGATTTTTAGAATAACTGAGGCGATGGGGGTCTGATTATCTCAGCTCAGACCCTAGTGGGCAATTTAGCAAATCCATAAAGTGGGTAGTTTGACCTGTATAAAAGTGGATCTGCACATTATGAAAGGAAGAACCTTTATACATGGCTTATACATAATACTTTTTCAAGTGCTGAGCGTTCCATGTGTTGGGTAGAGTTTTGCCCGTCTTGAGTTCCTTCAGGACATACGCGCCACAGTTTAGTGCTTTGACAATTTCGTATGGTCCGACCCAGTTAGGATCTAGTTTCGATGAGTTTTCGATTTTGGCCTTCAACACCCAATCCCCGGTGCTGAACCTGCGAGCGTTGACTTTCTTCGCAAAATAAGTCTTGGCCCGTTGCTGGTACGAGGCTAGATGAACCAGAGCCACGTCCCTCGTCTCTTCCAGGAGGTCCGTGTTATAGCCGAGCTGCTGTTCATTCAGCAGGGTGTTTTCCACTATTTTTGAGCATAGGGTCGGGAGGCCGATCTCGGTTGGGATCACAGCCTCTGACCCGTACACCATGGCAAAAGGGGTCTCCCAGTTGACCTGCGTTCGGTGGTTCTGTGAGCCCATACGACGGCTGGAAGTTCCTCCAGCTATTTCCCTTTGGCTTCTTGCAGGTTCTTTTTGATGTTACCAAAGATAGCTTTATTCGTCGCTTCGGCCTGGCCATTTCCTTGGGGGTAGCTCACTGACGAAAAACTGAGCTTTATACCATACAGGTCGCACAATTCCTTGAGTCTGGCATTCTGGAATTGAGTACCATGGTCGGCATGTATCTCCCGCGGGATTCCGTATCGGCAGATTATGTTCTTCCAAATGAAATTGATCGTGTCTGCCTTGTTAACAGTTATGTAAGCTTCTGCCTCTACCCATTTGGTGAAGTAGTCAGTGGCCAACAAGACGTATCTCTTGCCGCCTGGGCTTCTAGGGAGTTCTCCGACGATGTCCAGGCCCCATTTTGCGAAGGGCCATGGAGTGATGTTAGAGTGGAGCTCCTCCGCTGGTTGATGTTTTAAGGGAGCGAACCTCTGGCATTTGTCGCACTTCCTAACGAACTGGGCTGCCTCGGTCATCATATAGGGCCAGAAATATCTAGCTGTCAAGGCCCTGTGGGTGAGGCTCCGCCCTCCAGAGTGGTTACCGCAGTCTCTGGGCCTCTGTGGGGCCTATGCATCTCAGTATTGGTCCCATGGTAGACCTTCTATACAGCAGGCCCTCAACCATGGAGCACTGGGCAGACTACAGTCTGATCGAACGGGCTTCCCGAGGGTCTGGGGGGAGCTCTCCCGTCGTCAGATACTGCGTGATGGGTTTCGTCCAGGATGTTTCCTCAGATATGGTCGTGAATACGCGGCACGAGGGGTTCTCCATCGGGTCCACCACATATTCATTTTCCATCAGGATCTCTGTGTACTCGGTTGTACCCCCTGTTAAAGCACTTTTGGCTAGCCTGTCGGCCGTCTGGTTCATCTCTCTGGGTATTTGCTCGATGGTAAACGTATCGAAACGAGCTTTTGCCCCCATCACATTAGAGAAGTACCTGTGCAGTCTTAGTTAATTCACTTCGAAGTTTCCCGCAACCTGTTCCGCGATCAATTGCGAGTCAGTTTTCACCGATATGTTCTTTACTCCGAAGTGCAGGGCAAGCTCGAGACCCTGGAGTAGTGCCTCGTATTCCGCCTTATTGTTCGTTGCCTGGAACCCGAGTCTGAGGGCTTTCTCCACCTTGAGGCCCGCTAGGGTCTACAGAACTATTCCGACACCCGACCCCGAAACGTTAGTAGACCCGTCAGCGTAGAAGGTCCAGACCGAGGGGTCCGACGTCAGCAGTGTCTGCGGTTGATCATGCGATTCGTCAAAGGATTGAATCTCCACTAAGAAATCCGCCACAACCTTACCCTTTCTCGCCGTTCGGGGTTAGTAATCGATGTCATACGTCCCTAACTCGACAGCCCATTTGGTAAGTCGTCCTGACAAATCCGGTTTGGCCAGGATCTGTCGGATGGAGAAGTCCGTGTAGACCGTGATGGGGTGCGCTTCGAAATACTGTCTTAACTTCTTCTTGGCATTGACCAGTGCGAGGACCAGTTTCTCCGCCGTGCTGTATCGAGTCTCTGTGTCTAGGAGCATGCGGCTCGCGTAGAACACCGGCTTCTGCTTGCCCTCCTCTTTGACGAACAACACTGCACTGACCGCTATCTCGGACACTGCCAGGTACGCATACAGGCGTTGCCCCTCTGCTGGAGAGGCTAGGATAGGCGGGTGGCTGAGGTACCGTTTGAGTTCCGCCAACGCCGCGTCTTGTTCCTCCCCCCAGGCGAATGAGGAACTTTTCCTTATGGATTGGAAGAAAGGCTTGCACCGGTCCGACATCCGAGAGACTAATTGGCTGAGTGCTGCTATCTTTCCAGTTAAGCGCTGGACTTCCCTGACGGTTGAGGGCCTGTGTTCATTCGTGATCGAAGAAAGCTGAGTTAGATTGGCTTCGATTCCCCTCTTGCTTACAATGTGCCCCAGGAACTGACCGGACGACACCCCGAAAGCGCACTTCTTGGGGTTCAGGCGCATTTGGTAATGCCTTAGGACTTGGAAGCATTCGGCGAGGTGGTTTAGGTGGTCGGAAACTTCCTTGCTTTTCACCACCATGTCGTCGATGTATACCTCCATCATCCTCCCCAAGAGGCCAGCGAACATTTTGTTCATGAGCCTCTGATAGGTTGCCCCTGCGTTCTTCAAACCGAAGGACATGCGTTTATAGTAATACAGACCCCGTTCTGTGATAAAGGCCGTATGGACCTAGTCTTCCTCGAACAGAGGGATCTGATTATACCCGGAGTAGGCGTCCAGGAAGCTCATTCTACCAAATCCTGTCGTCGCGTCAACCATCTGATCGATCCTTGGCAGCGGGAAGCTGTCTTTCGGGCAAGTCTTGTTCAGATTTGTGAAGTCGATGCAAGTCCGGTCGTCTCTATTTTTCTTCTTCACCACCACTGGGTTGGAGACCCAACGGGGGTACGTGCATTCCATGATGAGGCCATTTTCTAACAGCTTCTCGACCTCTTTGTTGATGGCTCTGTTCTTTTCTGGCGCGAACCTCCTGGGTTTCTGCCTGACTGGAGGGTAATTGAGGTCTATGTTCAGGCGGTGACAGGCATGCTCGGGATTTATGCCGGGCATGTCATTGTGGGACCATGCGAACACATCCCCATTTTGCCGGAGGAACTCCACCAGGCTATCCCTTTCCGACCCAGATAGCAGAGCTCCGACTAGGACCGTCTTTTCTGGCTCCGACGTTTTCAAAGGGACCGCTACCAGCTCTTCTATTGTGGTGTCTGGTCTGTCGGACTCATCCTCGATCTATTTCATCTATGCTGGCAGACGGTCCTTTGACTGCTATTTGTCCTCCGTTAGGACGGCTGTGCTCGCCGCGGGGCCTTTCATGGCGGTTGAAAAGCACTTCCTAGCGGAGGTCTGGTCTCCCTTGACGTCTATTGTGTAGGTCCCGTCCGTCGACTGACACCTCAGGACCTGGTGGAGGGTGGACGCGACCCCACGCATGGCATGAATCCAACCTCTCCCCATGATGGCGTTGAACGAGGATTGACAATCGACGACGATGAAGTCGACATCTAGGCTTCTGTCGGCGGCGTAGACCTTTAACGTCACGACCCCTAGGGGGCTGACCCTGTTGCTGTTGAAAGCGAACAGCGATTGGTAGGTCGGCCTCAGCATGCTTCGGTTCAAGCCCATGTTTTCGAAGGTGCTGAGGAATAAGACGTCGACGCTGCCACCCCCATCAATCAAGATTCTTCCTACCATTGAAGAATCGATCTGCAGCTTGACCACCAGCGGGTCGTCGTGAGGCAGGCGCACTGTGGCCAGGTCTTGCTGGGTAAAAGCAATAGGGACGGCCGAGGTATGAGCTTGCTCCGTTGCCAGGTGGTTCACGGAGTGACCCAGACTTCTTAAGCGTTTCACCCTCTTCTCGGTCCTCTTGTAGATATTGTCTCTCTCTTCCCGACCCTGGCTGGGCTCTGGTCTGCTCACGATCATCGGTACGATCTTTACGGTCTGCTGTTCCGATCCCGAGGCCGGGGTCTGCTTCCCCTTGTCTTGCCCAGCAGTGTCCTTTTTGGCTTGCCCGTCCGCCTTCACGTACTGTTTTAGCTTGTCCGCCTGGATTGCCATCATTACCTGAGCGTAAAGGTTACGGCAGTGAATAGTATCATGCCCATGGTCCCTATGAAACTGGCAGTACCTATTCTTATTCTTCTTGTGGTCGGGGACGCTGGACTTTGGAGGGTCTTTGAAAATACCCTTATCTTTGTTTTGGAGGAAGATGATGTCGATCGTCGTGTTGAGTTCGAACTTCGGCAGGGGCTCTCTGAACGTCTTTCTCTTCTTGCCGGCCTCCGTGTCAGCCTGCCCAGGGGGTGCCTTCAGCGTCGTCGTTAAGCTGGTGCGGGCCTTTTTGTTCCCTGGGTCGTCGGGGTCTGTGCCGGTGCGGTTGTGATCGCCGCTGAAGCTTTGGGCGCTCTCTGGTGGCTGTCCAACACTCGGAAGACCCCTTCGGATTTCGCCTGGACGTCGGCCATATCGTACGGCAGATTCAGGAGCAAGTGGTCAGATAACATCGAGCCTGGTTGAAGTCCTCTGACGAAAGAGCTCGCGGCTTGGACAGTGTCAGCATCGTGAATCAGGGACATCATGTCCAAGAAATGAGACAGATAGTCCCTCGGGGACTCGGTCGCAGACTGCTCCATTCGGTCCAGGTCTCGCATCGTCTTTTGCTACCTTCTGGCACCTGCGTATTGCTTCAGGAACATCTTGCAAAAGTCTTCGAATCTGCTTATGGAGCGTTCAGGGAGCTGTCTGAACCATAATAGGGCAGGCCTCGCCAAGGTAGTGGAGAAAACTTTGCAGATTACTGCTTCGTTCCTAGTCTCCAGGGCCATCTTCTGCTGGAATTGATATATGTGGTCGAGGGGGTCGGTCTTTCCTTCGAACGGCTTGATGGTTGGAGTCGTGAAGTCCTTCGGTTTGGGTTCCGATTGAATGCAATCAGCGAAAGCCGTTCAGTTGATCCCACGCACGGCCTGTTCCGCCAAGTCGGCAGGAGTCTGGCCGTGATGGGCGCCGAGTCGCCGACCCAGCTCCGCCATCATTTCCCGCTTCCAGTCCGAGAACGGATCTTCGGGGCCCTTAGGGCATTGTCTGTCCGTCACTCCACCCGCCTGGAGAGGCTTCGTATGGCTCTGTTGCTCCTCACGCACTGCTGGTTCGGAGGGGACAGGGTATCCCCCACCGGATAGGCTATGCTGCCTTCGAGCCTCTTGTTGGACTTCTTCGTCGAAATCGTCTCGGCGCTCGCTCCCTGCTTCACTGCCTAGCAGCCCTTCCAGGCGCACATTGTCCCTGCGGATTGCTGCGACTTCTTCTCTTAGGCCCACGACGGCCTGGTGGGCCATTTCCGCTTTCCTGTTTGCTTCCATTAGAGCGGCGAGCATTTGATCTAACTTTTGTTCCATGCTAGGCCGCTCTTCCTGGGATCTTTCTGCCACCTCGGGGCGAGCGCTTCTTATCGTCATTCTTGATGGTGCCATTCGCGGTCGTACAGCTTTTGTTCGGGGAGGAGTTGCAAAGTTTTCACTCGCGTTCCCACAGACGGCACCAAACTGTTGGCACGGTTCCTACCAACTGTCCACGTGTCTTCGATATCCTTGTTTGTCCTCGACTTCAAGCTTGATTAGAGAAGCGGGGGTCCGCACCTGCAAAGACTCTCCGATGCTTAAGTCAGATACTTTCTTACCAGGATGGAAAGTTAGGATATCTGAAGAGCAAGATATATTTCTTATACTTTTTTTGTCTATATCTCCAAAGAATGCAGGTTACATATATATATATCCTGAGGTTGGGGCACTGTTAGCACTTAACCCAGGGTCAAGTACCCTCTCTCATCATGATCGATTCCGGAAATCACGGGCCTAGACTGCCGTGATCCCCTTTGATTGACATGGCCTACTTTCTGCCATTGTTTCCGGTGTGGGCTCGATGCAAGAGGACGTCGACAATTCGCCGCTCTGTCGGGACGGCTTACCCAGTTTGCACACTTACCCAGGATCGCATTAAATGCCCTGTCTAGGTCTGGATCCGTGTGTTGTCTCGCATAGCCCTCTGACAGAAGACCCTCGAGGCTTCTGACCCCCCTAGCTGTTGAGGCGAAGGTCGAATGAGGTTGAGCCCATCTAGGATCTCAGATGGGTGCAGCCTTGGCCCACAACAACCGGACGGGTCCTCTAGCATCTCGTGCGGATCACGTGATTCCCAGGATGCTTTCTCGTACGTGCACCAGTTGGTGAATTCTCTACCAGCTGGCGAATTGCCCACGTGGCGAACGATTTAAGAGTGGGCCCCACACATATAATATGGCAGAAGCACGCACGACTTGATGAATGTCTAATTGTGCATATTTCTTAAGGTTTTATATCATCTTTATACATTTAGAATATCATTAATTTTCCTAACTTATAGAGTGGTCGTTTTATTATAAGACGTATATGGGACTATTTGCATTGAAAATCCCAAAATTGATAATGTGTTTAAGATGAATTGATAAAGGCTTAAACCATCTCTTGACAATAAAATTCTTCATGAAGAAATTTTTTTTCTCAGTAATCCATGTTATCATAATTTGGTGTGAATATTCAATTCTCTTTCTTTGTTTTTAACTTTATTTTTGTAGGTTATGTTTAGTGTGTTTCTTTGTTTTTAGCTTCCTTTACCCAAAAAAAAAAATGAAAAAATGAAAAATAGAAAAAGAAAGTTTGTACAAAGTTTTCAAACTCCCATAAGGATTCACTACTTCTTCACTTCACTTTTCTTCGAACTATCTTTTTCAAAATGGATCTCACTCTCTTAAATCTATAAAAATATTTTCTCTCTCTTCTTCAGAATATTTTGCTAAAAATTTACTATGCTAGGTGTGAAAGATTGAGGCTACTAATACACAAAAATATCCTTGAAGATGTCTGATGAATTATCAAAGCCAGAGTATGATTGACAGGTGAACTTTTAGACACATTTATTTCATACATGCCTGACCCTTGAGACATATCCTAGTGGAGATGTGTAATGTGTAATTCTTAATTTGTGGGCCTAATTCTAACAAGAACATGCACGACATAGTCTCAGGAATCTAATTTCAAAAGACCCTGTTTGCCAATTTATAAGAAAATTAGATGAGAAATCAATTCTCGACCCATAAAGGACATTTAATCCATTACTGGACATAAAACCATATGAAGATGTAAGTCACAATCACAACTACTTGTACATATGCATCTTTTGTCGCTTTGTGAATAATTTTTCGAACTTTTCTGATAATAGCCAACCTATCCCCATAAATGATAACAATGTACTACATTTCCTACTCTATAAATATAATCACTTCCTTTTCTCATTTTAATTCAACTCATACTCATTCAAAACATTAAGTGTTGTAATAACGGATCCTCAGCTCGTAAAATCACAGATATTTATATATTTTATGGAACTAGCACAGGGAAGGATAAGAGTTTCTAGAAGCAACAAATCACCTTGGTCAAGTATTAGTTGCAAGAAATGTTCATTTAGTATATATGAGAGGTAGCTTAGGGTTCATGGGTGTGTGTTAATAGCTGCATTTGTAGAAGGAAGCCAAGTTTTGGGATGGAACGTTCATTTAGTATATAGGAGAGGTAGCTTAGGGTTCATGGGTGTGTGTCAATAGCTCATTTATAGGAGGAAGACAAGTTTTGGGTACCATCCCAAAATCTTTGACTGTTAGGAATGTCACCAGAAAAATAGTCGAGGAAGAATTAAGGATGTCAAATACATGAACGAATAAGTAAATGCCGATTACTCTGATACCTTTATTGCTTTATTAGAGGGCCTTGGAACATTAGAAGAAATCTTTCAAATCGCCTCTTGGGTCGTTCTAAAAATCTACTAAAAACCTATAAGTTTGTTAAATGTTAATAGTTTCTTTAACAGTTTATTATCTTTTATAGATTATGATGTGGAACTAAAGTGTATATCAAACTCTGTAAGACAGATCTTTATCTCTACTGTAACTCTTAAGTAATTGATTCATCAACTGCAAATCTAAATTCCTGAAATTGATCCTACTATAATTCAAATAGATTAATCAACCAAAGAACGCCGAAAAAAACACAAATTGGATTTATCTCTCAATCTGTGAAACTTTTTTATCTTATGATTTTACTCACCGAATTTTGACTTTTTGTTTGTTTTTTTATGTGTTTAAGTTGTTTTCAGGTCTTCCTTTTCACTAGATCTTATTTCAAGTGATGTTTTTATACTTTATCTATCCAATTCAAGATATGGAGGAAACCTCCAACCACCTTATTACTAGTTTCTAGTAATTAAAGTATCACCATTGGAAATGATTCACATAATTTTCCTCCGAAGTCATCAACATTTTTCTTCCTTCGATCTATCCAAATAAAAAAAACTTTCATTATTCCTTTCTTTTTGTCACATATTCTCGAGTCAAAATATTAATAAATCTTCTTTTTTATGCTTAATATATAATCATAAGGCAGAAAAATGCAAAATTAATCCTATTATTTTACTACAGCTAGCTTTTTTGAATATAGGACAATTATTATATATATATATACTGTAACTAATACATCCTTGACCCATGTAACGAGCTCTAGACTAATAGCTTTCAGACCAGTAGGTCTCAGGTTATT
Organism: Trema orientale; assembly: GCA_002914845.1. Taxonomy (NCBI): domain Eukaryota; kingdom Viridiplantae; phylum Streptophyta; class Magnoliopsida; order Rosales; family Cannabaceae; genus Trema; species Trema orientale. The sequence goes on from JXTC01000264.1 coordinate 393,454, forward strand.
AGGTGTTGGGAAACTCCTACAAGCTTAATAACTCAGGTTATAAATGCTTTTATTAAATATAATAAGCGTAGATAGCATAATATTTCATTTTCTTAAGTTTTCTCCTTAACTCTTATAACGAGCTTTGGGCTAATAACTCCCAAACCAGTTAGCATTAAGGTATTAGATATTAAGTGTTAGTTATAATTTACGAAAAACTTGACAAAATCATAGATGAATAGAAGTATAGAAAACAAAATTTTTTCCAGATTATAGTTTTTTATAAAAACTTTTAAGGATCTTTGTTATGGTCTAAATACATACGAAGAAGATTGTATCTCAACTAATGAGCCTTTATTCCTAAGCATTAAGCTTGAAATTACAGAGGTGTGTGGACACCTCATTCTTGATCAACCTCCAAATGAGAATGCAGTAACTCCAATAGCTTCCATGGGTGACTCAAGAATTTCTCTCTCTCATTTTTCTCTTAATTTTCTGTGCAACAGCCAAATAAATATTTTAGTCAAAATTGAACATACGTGCAATAAGAGGGGGGAGAAAGAGAAGCCTTTTATAGGATCCTCTCTTAAGGTGAAAATTCAGCCAGCCCTAGGGGCCTTGGGTTGGCCGAATTTCAATACTATAAAGGAGCACAATAATGGGCTTTAAAAGTCTCATTACTAATTCAGCCCTATTCCTCCATTTGTGTAATTGTACAATTAACTGTTTGAACCCAATTTGGCTAATCTCATGTAGCCCAAGATGTTGACGTAGGTTGGGGACTCAAATGGACCTATTTAATTCAAACTCTAGTAGACAAAGACTCAATTCTAATTAACTCTTAATACAAGTGGACTTGTACTAGTAGTTATGGACTTATTCTATTAAATGTCCAAATTGCACTCTTTAATTAAATAAATATCACAAGATACTTTATAATTAAAATTATGTCCATTAGATAATTGACATTTGTATGTATATCCCCACATGAACACCGATAATTGGAATAAGGTAAAATTACCGTTTTGCCCTTCTAATTATATATTTCAATTCTTTGAGACAAGACTATATTTAATAGATGACTAGACTTACAGAAAGTTTTTAATTAATAAAATAACTAATTTTATTAATTATTTAGTTAAGGTTTAAATCATCCAAGCTCCTATAATTCCTCAAAGCAGTATTCACTTCTCTATATAATAGAGTTGTGGATTCTATATCTATAAGCATATGTCTCTAATACCTATAATATTGTATTACCAAAATGTTAAGGACTTGATCGTTAATTTCTTGATCGGTACCTTTTGATATCTCAAATAATATAAGTTATAACTACAAGTTCATCACTTATTTTAGGATTAAGAAAGACATGTGTTAATCATCAAGTTTATGAGAATATGTTCTTGTTAACGACACTTATTACAAGAACATATTTCATATGATCCTTGTTCATCAACGTTTATACACCAAGACTTTTTGTATATGGTCATACCAATATAAATTAAGACACATTATGAATGCACAGAATCTTACAACACGATCTAAGGGAAGAGTCTAGCTTCTCTTATTAGTTGTGAATAATATTATTTGATTTAATTAGAGAAAATATGTCTTAACTTTAATAAACAACTTTACTAAAATATTTATTTGATGAATAAATCGTGGAACCTTTTTACATTTATTATTGTTCCAATAATCAAAATATCACAAATGTTATGCATAAAATATTACTTTATTATATATCTAAACTATTTAATAAATATCCATAAATAATAAACACTTTTTGGGCATAATCCTAAAATTAAGACACTCATTCAGGCTTAATTGCTCAAGTTGAGGAGGCTACAAAACCAAACTTATCGACATTATGTGTTTTTTTTTTAATTTTTTTTATAAAAAATTTACTCATTCCCGAAGTTGCTACCTTTAATGAAACAAAAGAACTCATGTGATGTACTAGTATAGTTTGCAACCCACAATCATGTGTCAAAGTGTTTGTGTGATGAGGATAGTTTAGGAATATTTGTTAAAAAAAACGTATATGAACATAATGTGAAAGTTCGTAAATTGAATAATTCAAAAAGAGATACATGATAAAATATTGCGAGGAAATTCAAAAATCAAAGCTAAATGGTAATGTATCTACTATGATGCGTCTCAAAAGTAAAATTACTCTTTACTCAGCTATCCAAAATCTATCGTTTTGTCAAATGATTCTAGAAATAGCAAAAAGTTAGTTTTTTTTTTAGTCAACTATCCCCTCGCCCCATCCAGAATAAGAAATTGTCCTCAATATCTTGAGTGAGATAGGTAAAGTGTAGAAGACAACACCTGAAACGAGATCTAGAGAAAAGAATTAGTTATAGGTCATGTAAATTGATATTAATGGATTTATACTTTTATAGGAATATATATTAATTGGTAGATAAAAATTGACAATTAATTCTGATTTGGACTTATTGTGTATGTCATGAGATGAGCTTAACAAAAGTATGAGTATGATACGAGATGTGCCTAGACTAATAGGCCGTGCCGGATTTAAAGTATTTAAGTGAGGGTTAGCACGAGTAGAACACAAAACACAAGTGGACTTACATTTCATGGTTTTACATTTATACATATGCATATGCTATTTATGAGAGAAGATTAAACTTGATTTTATTTATAAATAATGATAGAAATACTAAAATCTTGTACTAAAAATTTATACCAGTCATGTGTCATCATTTTGAATTACATAACTTTAAATAATATGGTCTCACTTTAATATAAATTTTGATTCAAATAGATACCAAATCATCTGATGTAGATTTTTAGTATAAAATATTGGTATCCTTAACATTAGTCTTTATTATTTACTTACTTTCGCACATGATGGTTGAAAATTAAATTATTCACAAAAATAGATTCTCCAAAGAGTAACCACTAAACATGAACGTATTTCATTTTATTTTTCTTTTTGCTAACCAGTAACGAGAAATATGTTACATAGGAAAATATTAAAAGCAATCAAGAGAAATATGTTTCTCTCAGGAAAAAAGGGGAAGTGTATAATGTGACGTAAAATGACTCGTATGCTAACGTGGACTTGCATAAGTGATTCTGAATTTGTGAGGTTGATGTATTTATTTATTTTCTGAACGAAGAGGATGAATGAAAATATATCTTAAGAAAAGGAAGTTTTTACTTTTATTTTATTTTTGCACCCTATTGTATATAGATTGTTTAATTTATCCCCTATAATATAAAAATTTGCATAAGTATCCTCCTAACTTTTAAATTATTTTAAACGCCATCTTCACTTAAATAGTTGTGGATGAAAACCATTATTCTAAAACCTTCACTCTTTCAAGGGGTAAATTGATATAAGTAAAGTACTTCGGGGGAAAAATAAACATTCAATATGTCAAATTTAATTAAAAAAAATCAATAAAAAAGATAAATAGATTGGGAAAAAAGCCATGCACATTCAGTTATTTGACTGAAAAAAGAAGCCATAACACGACAGAGAAAATAAGTAAAGAACATACAATTATGCAACAATTCCTTTTCACTCACCAAAATAAGAAGAAAAAGTCTAGAAAATATTTATTGAATCCATAGCCTTCACGTTTTTAGCAATTAAATTGACTAATCACTATGTTAAAATAAAGAGAACATAAAGAAATACGATTAAAAATAAGAATCTACAAACTTATGGATATAAAACGAGTTTTGTAACCCGCACTTTTGCTGCGGGTTATGTTAAATTATGATATGGATAGAATAAATTAATATATGAAATATGATAGGTTATTATATTGTATAAATAATTATTTATGAAATAGTGGTTATATTATTTACAATAAGTACTAATTTTTTACAATAAGATGATATTTGTCTAAAATATTATATAATATTGTTCTAAATATTATAAAATATTATTGTAATAAAAGTGATTGACGATTTATTTCATAACTTCTGCTTTCCTTTTTCCTCTTGTTATTCTTCATTGCAATCAAGAAAATAATTTTTTAGAATAGGAAGAAAAATTAAAATATAGTTATGTGTTTATTTTAAAAAAGAAAAGATAATGATTTTTTAATAAACTATAACGTATTTATTTTCTTGAAAGGTTGTGAAATAGTATCTTAATGTAATTTATAAATAAAATAATCAAAATATTTTTTTAAGTTGTCATATATTTATTTATTAATTTTTATTGCATTCTTCTTTTTAGATTATATTAACTTGATTTTAGGTAATTACTTTTTATAGTATTACTAAATTGTTATCGTATTAATGGCCAAAGGTATAAATTTGCATTATTTGTTCAAAATACTTTAATAGTACTAATGTTATTTTTATTTTTTGTTACACTCCTAATATTGTCAAATATTTCACACACACATATATATATATCTTCCTCTTATTTTTCGAACCAAAATCACATATTTTATATAGATACTTTGGGATACGAACTATTTAAGCTAACTATACTTTTATTTGGTTGTCAAAACTTATATTAACTAAAGAGGAAAAAATATTTTCATTACATAAAGAATTAAAGTCATTTAGTCCGAATAAACAATTTATTAAATTATATATATAATAAAATCGAATACATAATGAAAATAACACTTCTTTAATAATTTTACAACTGTATAATAATTTTATAACAATATGAATTACAACCTATTTTACTACTTTCCTTGTCTTCCTCCGTACTAAGATCTTCATCTTTTATTTTTCCATTAAAGCAGTAATCTTTTTCATCACTATTCATATATCACTAATTTATTGTTTCTTATAAAAATAATATTTGGCTCAGACATATAAAAGTATTATTAATATACAGTAAATTTATTTGATAATGCATTTAAGTGTTTATTTAGCCACCTTAGAAACAACATCTCACTTATGAAAATGAAAACGATATTTCTGGCAATTAGATAAAAACATTATTAGCATAAGAAAAAAATTTTCCATATATATTATATTGGTCGTATAACAGAAATAGAATCATCGGAATACAACACATAATTGTCCAAACACTACTAAGTAAATGAAGCCAAGAAACATAGTAACAAAAACAGAGAAGGACTGAAGATAAAACAAAGGAGTAATAAGATGATATCAGATAGAATAACTGAACGCCACACAAAAAGGACCCAATCAAAAGCTCTATTCAAATACATAAGAGAAAAACTAACTCGGCTAGATCATAAAATTTGGAAGTGAAAAGACCAGGTGGTCACACCCACTCATAAATCACATAAATAATCCTAAGGGCAAAATCATAGAGAGAGGTATTCAAAGGTTAAAAAGAGAGAGACAAAGACATCAGAATGACGAAAATAAATGACAAAGCTAAGCGGAATAACCAAGGGCCATATAAAAAGACTACAAATTTTAGTCCAACTACTTACCCAAATGCAAAGATCAAAAGGCAATTCCGCCAATCACAAAGCCCAAAAAATTAAAATGACCAAATAGCCATACCCACTCATAAACTATACACACAATTCTAAGGACAAAATTGTAAACAATATAAACACCCCATCTGAAATTACGTGAAAGCCTCCACCAAGCAGCCACTCCCCACAACAACCCGAGGGGCAAATCCGAAAAATCATAATTAAAGCCAAGTTATTATTTTTTGTACAGTAAAATATATTGTTTGCACAGTAATAACTATACTACTCCCCACTCTAAGGTCAAGCTCATACAACTCTAATAAAAGCTAAGCCACCGCCATTTGTATAGTAACTCACTCTTCAACTCTACAATAGTAGCTATCATACACGGCAATTTATGGGCAATTAGTATTTAATTCTATATGCATAAGAGACATTTTGATCGTTATTGCCAAATATGTAATACGTTACAAAATATAGTTAAAAAAAATAATAAAATAGTAATAAGTTCTAAAAAAAAGAAGAAAAAAAAAAGACACTATAAAAATGGTTTATAAAAGAATAAACAGAGCTAAACAATTTGGAGAAGAATAAACAAAAGTAACAGAGAAAAAAAACAGAGAAGTGAAAAGATGCATAAAGGAACTGAAAAAAAAAAAGAAGAAAAAAAATCCTTAGAAAACAAACACTAAACAAATCAAATACAAAAGCATTAAAAGCAATATCAGATCATTCTACAACACCTAACATAAAAAACAAAGAGCTAAATATTTAAGTAGAATAAATACAAAGTAGATAGTTAGCATTAATAAATAAGATAAAGAAATATAAGCAAAATTATGAGCAAAAGTATTTAATAAAATATTCAAAGAGTACATGATACTAAATACAATAATAAAGAAATAAATGCCTTAACAGTGCATCAACAGAACATAGAGTATATATTAATGAATATTAAAACAAAGCATAGTTATAACTGAGAGGAAGCAGAAGAAAAAGGGCATAGCAGAAGATCGTAAAGAGTAATAATACCTTGAATATTTCTAGAAAAATCTCTTTAGATCAATTACAGACAGCAAAGTATTATACAAATAGTAGACAAACTGAGTAAATTGTGACTGAAGAGAAACAGAGAGGCAAACAACATATGAGGAGTACAGTAAATGAGTCAAGTATATATAGTCAAAGTATAGTAAAAAGAATACACAGAGCATTGAAAAATTTCACACATGGCAGTCCCAGAGAGGAGGACATATTTAAAAAAAGAAATATATTTAAATTTAAAAAAAATAGAAGCTTATTGAGCATATTTTCTAAAATAGAGAAACTGTGAAAGGAACAAATATCTAATTAAAATATGTATAAAAAAAAACCCATAAAAAGGTATTAAAGAAAACCTTCCCTTACTTTACTTCTCTGCACTAAATTATTATTTTTTTAATTCTTTTGCCTTTTTTTCTCTTTCCTTTTTTAAGACGAAAATAATACAAAAATATTAAAGCAACATTAAATACCATTCAAATCACATAAATGGTAATAGACATATCACCAAAAGCTAAAGAAAAAATCATAATTATCATCCTAAAATTTCAGGAGACATAACCAATATTAATCATAGATAATTAAAAAAAAAAAAGAAAATTATTCTGAAAGCATTTTCAAGAATAGTGTGAAACTTTTGAGAAAATACGAAGAAGGTATTTTAAGTTAAGAAAAATCTGCACAAAGACTCAGGTCCAAACAATAAAAAGCCTACATTGAGAAGCCAAAGCCTAACAAAGAACTCTAAAATATAGTAGTAAGAAATCAGCCCAAAGAACACAATCACCAAGGATTTCCATAGCCCAAAATAGAGAAGAATTAATAATAATAATAATCATAATAATAGTAAAAAAATTGAATTGAAAAAACTTAAAAACAAAGAAAACAGATACTATTTGAAGCATAATCATCGTATGGATAACAACACAGAACAAGAGCAACATTATACATAAAAAATAATAATAACAATAACAAAATAAAAACACAAAGAAAGAATAGATCAAGGAAATACCGCAGAAGAAGGAAACTTAAGCAACCAAGACAACAAAAACGGAGAATACCTTAGATGCATGAAGCCAAATCCAAAAAAAAAAAAACGAAGGAAAAGCCTACAAACAAAGACCACAAAAAAAACCCAAAAAAAGAGAGATCTGAAAAAGTAAAGCAAACAACAAATGAAAAAAAAAATGGACAAAACCAAGATCTTCAAAAAAATAAAAAGATAGACGGAAATGATTTGGAAAAGTGAAAAAAGAAGAAAAGAAAGAGAGAGCTATTCAGAGGTTGGAGAGAGAGAAAGACAAAAGCATCAGAATGAATAAAACATATGAGAGAGATAGGCGGAATAACCAAGGGCCATGCGAAAAGACTACAAAATTCATCCCAACTACTCACCCAAACGCAAAGATCAAAGCGCAATTCGGCCAAAAATTAAAACGACTAAATAGCCATACATACTCATAAACCGTATACACAATTCTAAGAACGAAATTGTAAACAGTATAAATACTCCATCCGAAATTACGTAAAAGCCCCCACCAGGTAGTCACTCCCCAAAACAACCCAAGGGGCAAATCTGAAAAATCATAACAAAAACTGAGTGGCTGTTTTTGGCACAGTATAACATGTTGTTTGCACAGCAACAATCTCCTCAACTTTAGTTTTATATAATAATGTGAACTAAGTAAATTAATGTATTCTGTTTCTTTCCTT
>JXTC01000264.1:402601-433880 GCA_002914845.1 Trema orientale
AAGCTCAAAGGCTTAATTACTACAATAAAATCTTTGAGAACTAAATTGCCACAAGTTGAATAGTTTAGGGGCCGTGCCATAAAATCCTCCTAAAAAGGAAAAACAAAATGTAATTAGGAGAGGGAAGGTTGTCCCGAAAGGTCGGAATAGGACACTAGTAGGAGCCGAGTCTGTGGAAAGGGGGGCGAGAATATGGCGGAAATTTTACTGGGTTCATGTCCATGTCTCTGTCCCTGTCCATGTATGACACAGACACTAGTTTTTCTTCCTTTACACTTTCCCAAAACCAAAACCAAAACCCATTTTAGATTCAGAGCTCCTTCCATGGCTGCCCCTCCCCTTCCCTCATCAAACCCTACCCCTTGCCGTTCCTCCTCCTCTAATCCCAACCCTCCTGGACCCTCTCAGCCCTCATTTCTCGTCTTCTCAGGTGGGACTGCCTTCAATGGCGTCGTCGAGGACCTCAAGAATTTCACCACTCGTGTCGCTCACGTTCTTCCTGTTTCTGATGATGGAGGCAGTACGGCTGAGATTGTTCGCGTCCTTGGTACTCTATATATACATATATATACACATATATGTATATGCTTCTTCAATATGAAGTCTTTTGCTATGCAAAAACGAATAATGTGTTTTATCATTATAATTTTTTTTTTTTTAAAAAAAAATTAATTGGCTGGCTCTGTTTTCAGGTGGCCCTGCTGTTGGAGATATCCGTTCCAGATGTTTGAGACTGTCTGACCAGAGTACTTGTGAGGCTCTTGCTGTCCGGAGATTACTCGGTCATCGTTTAACTCTTGATCCACTTCAAGCCAAATCAGAATGGTAATGTCCAAGATTTAACTTGATGTAGAGTGTAAAATCGTTGACCAAAGGTTAATGCTTTCATTTATCCGTAACGAAAGGAATTGTTGTTAAGGGGGAACGATTTGGAGAGGAATGAGAAGGAAATAAAATTGAGTTTTAAGTAAATACCAGAATAGAAACACTTGCCTTATTTCCATTCCTATTACAATCCATCACGGATTATAGACACGGCCAAAATGTTTTAACTTTCAAGTTACTATCCTACCTTACATTTATCCTATGCTTTGATCTACTTGCTGATTCTGAATGGACTTTCTTTTTCTTAGAACTTTGACAAAAACAAGTTACATATTTAAAGAATCAGTGAAGGGTAGTTTAGATTTCAGGAAGACAAGCTGGCCACCCATGATTGTGATGGAAATGATTGTTTTAAGATCACTGAAAACTTGTTCGGTGTTTACTAAGGTGGTGATATTGAGTAGTGGTATGCTGATTTGAAGAATTTTATAGGTATGATATTGTGGAAGGAGAACACTCTTTGTGGAAAGGCGTATCGAAACCTTACAGGGAAACAATACGCGCTTTTCTGGTTTATTTTCAGAACCAGGTAAACAATCAGGTCATAGTTTCTGACAACTTCAAAAACACTTAAAAGAAAATTACAGATTTGAAGGATGGAACACTTGATTGAAATGCGATAGTTCATTTTCCCTTGGAAACAATATTTGATATAATCATTGTTTTAGTTTTGTTTCCCCTCATCATCACTTCGATCTTGTTTTCAAATCTTGTAACTTTTAAACATTTCTTTTTTTAATTTCTCCAATTGACTTTTTCTAAATACAGATTCTCCGACGCTCTGATGACTCATTTTGTTTTAGCAATGGCAGGTACCTGTTTTCATTATAATTGCCTGTCTGTGTATTTGTTTTGTTGCTTTTATAAATTGTCCGCACATGCATTTTATTTTATTTATAAAATATTTCTTTCAGAAGTTCATCATTCAGAGTTCAGACTCAACCTCAACATTTCTGAACTGAACTGACCCCACATAATTTTTGCAGCATTGGAAATTTCTTTTTTGCAGGAGCACGAATATTTTTTGAATCTTTAGATGCTGCAATATTTTTGTTCTCACGTGTTTCAGATATTCCCTCTGAAAGTTTGGTCCTTCCAGTGATTTCGACCAATGATAGGCTCACATTAGGATGTGAATTATGGGTAAGATTTGATCTATAGTGTACTGCAAGACCTGTATAGATTACTGTAAAAAAACTTACATGATATTGATAATGTGTAAAACTGATATAATGCTTATTTAGTAGTTCAGTGAGGTAGGAGATCTGATCTTGTAAGATCTTAACTGAATGTTTATTTTAGCTTCTGTATGGCAAAGTATAAGGTTGCTCCTTCTAATTCTGAAACCTTCAGGCGTAATTACTTATGTTGTTCTGGTGGACTATTGATTTTTTGATTACCAATTTATTCTTGTATGGAGAAACTTCATCATTCCAATTCCTTATAGGCTTTATTACCTATGTCTGCTTTATTCAATATGGGTACTTGTTCTATAATTTTTTCCTTCATTGATTTTCTACCTTGGTTTTCATCTAGGATGGGACTATAATACGAGGTCAGAATGAAATTTCTCATCCATCCAATGGATCTATGGAACCTATCAACAAGGTATAATAGTTTTCATGGTGGAATGTATAAACCTATTTGTTAATATTGTAATTAAACTTGGTCAGTGATTTGTTTGTTGAAATGTTTAAAAGGTTATTATTAGGACACTCGAGCCTGATTAACAATATCTTGTGGTTGATGCTGGCTGTGATGTTAATGGTGGAGGTGGTGCTTCATAGTGAAGAATCATTCTCGTTGCTTTGAAATCAGGGAAACTAATATTCAGTAATCCAATTCTTTGATTTTTTGTTTTAGTGTGCACAGCAGCCAAACAATATATCTAAGTGGGTCTGATTCTAAATCCAGCTGACGAAGTTCGATGAAATTTCCCCCTTCTATAGTGGTAGAGTCAAATTTACTTGATTTTCCATTGACTCGAGTTCTAGCTACTCTTTGCCAGGTGAGGTCCTTAGTTCCAGAACTTTCTTCAAGGATAAAGAGGGTGTTTTACATGTCAAGTGAGGGCCAAAATTTGCTGCATGAGGTAAATGCTGCACCTGAGCTTTCGTGTGTATTTGTACGGTTGTGCTGGCTTAAATAGATGGATGATGAAAAAAAATAGAAAGAAATAGTGTGAGGCATTTAGATTTTCATGAAAGATCTTATATCTTTATGTTCATGGTAAATTTTGATTTCTGAAAATATGTAATTACTTGTTTGTTACTCAAAAATTAAAATAACATAATATAGCATAATTGAGCATAAAACTCTAGGATGTATGATTTAGATAGATTTTTAGAACAACTATATGAACAGTTTAATAACCGAAAGAATTAACAGATTTGAAAATCAGATATGACAGCAAAAAAAAAAAAAAGAGTAAAATAATACTTTTAGAAGCACTCAAAAGAAAACCTCCACGAACATAGTGAATGGGGCCTTTGGTGGCTCAATTTTCACAAAGTCCTTCAAATGTAATACGAGTTTGAAAATCGGATGCTCATGAATGGATGGTTGTTTCAAAAGTGAAAATGTTGCTCTTATCAGTAGCGACCAAGAACTTGATCCACCATTGAAGTGAGTTTGATTGAATACATTAGGCACGAAGCTTTAATAACCATATTAAAGATATGTGGCTTATTATAATATGATCAGCTATTAGTTTAAAAAGCATGTGGTATATACGTACATATATAAAATGAAAAATAGGAAAAGGAGAAGAGAACTTAGCTTCAGGACACTTAGTCCGAGGGGTGGAGTGAGCTTGTAATCATTGCATGCATGAAAATAGGCTGGCCATATGATGCAATATGAAAACAGCACTTGTTGATGGCTGGTAGGATAATATGAGGCTGCAGTAATGGATTTAGGCACCACATCTGATATATAGGATATTTTAGGAAGTGTATTCCATCAGGTAAAGGGATTTTGATTGTGTAAAATTCTAGGAAATATCAGGACTAAAAATCAAAAAACAGAGAAGAGTGTATATGTTTAGAGCAAAAAGACTATTCGTAATAGGCTAACGTTATTCCCTCTCATGTTGAGGGAATTTTAGTTCCTTTTATAGCATTAAAGAGCAATCATTGCAGCAGGGGGGACGAGGAATATTTTGTGATGATTAGAGTGAGACAGCCTTGCCAAATGGCAAGTTGTTTTTGTTGAGCTTGAAGAAAACCAGCCTTTAAGGGATTTTTCACAAAACTAGCTACAAAATCCTATCTCAATTTGCTGAAAAATCCCTTAAACTTTGTACATTCTTTTGGGATTTACTCAGCCATCGACTCCTAAACGGTTTCATCTCAAAACCGTGTCTCAAAATAATGAAACCAGCTAGTTTTACTCTAGCTAAGTGTGCATGAAATAGTAACTCAAAAATTCCCTTAGTTTTGCATGTAAGACCTGACTTCAACTCCCTTAGATAATATTCACATAATATGATACTAATATCTCAAATCAGAACAAATAAAAACTCTTAAAACATCATTATTCAATTATTTTAATTTATCTTAACATCTAACAAAACTAATCCATTTTGAATATGAATTAGGAATTTATCCGGGAACATTAAGTCCCCTGAGTTATGAGGAATGTGACCATTCCTCAGGATTTAATTCAGTTCTTCTATAAATAGCCTCATAGTTTAGCTCTCTATTCTCATACAATGCATCTTCAATTCATTAATGTAAAATTTGTGCCCATTTCTTCTTCTCATCCTTTTTCCAATTCATCCTCTTCTTTCCCTATGAATTATTCTCATGTAGGAAGTTTTCCAAATTCTCCTTATACCTCTACTACAGCTAAAATCATCGATCTTGATGATTCTGATGATTCCGAAAATCAATCTATGGCTGGATTTCCTACTCTATCAGAAAGTAGACGCAATCCTAATTTAGCTTCTGAGCTGTATGACCACATCACATCCTTAGATGAACAACTTATCAGCCTTCAACACAAGACTTCAGAGGAGATAACCTTTTACAAGAACCACATTGCTTCGTTTAAGTCTGCTTTTACCTCTCAGTACATTACTGACATTGAAACTCATGTTGGCGACAAGATAGCGAACTTGGAAGCCAATTTAGTTAGCGCACAAAATAATTTACAAGCGGAAGAGATTTCCAGGGAAATCTATATACTTCAACTTAAGAGAAAGCATTGTCACCATTCCAGTGTTTACTCACTCTGCTGGTTCTTCTTCTTCTTCAAACCCATTCCCTACTCGTGGGAACCGTAGAAGGGGTTTACCCATCTATCCTCCAAGAGGTGGTTTTTCCTCAAGGTTCTCTCTGAACTAAGGTGAAACCATCTACAACAGTTAGTTTCCTACTGCTAGTAGCTTGTGTTGGTATTTGGTGCATTTGTTTGTATTGTTTCTGAGTATTGAATGTGTTTGTGAGTAGCCTTATGAAGTACACATGTAATATACTCTATGTAAGTGTACTTGAAAGAAGTTTAGTCAAAGGAACAACCATAGTTCCAGGTCTTGTAACTTAGAACTTCTAAAAAAAAATAAAGCAAGGCAACTTCCCTTCCTTTCTTTGGCTTTAACTTTATCATTCCCTTCCTTTTTTTGGCTTTAACTTTATCATCTTCCAAAGAATACCTCTCCTGACAAGAATGTGAAATTTCACTCTTTTTCTAGAAAGCCCGAGCGACAAGAGAAGCATATGAAATCTCATCTTAACAATTCTATAACTGCTAAACCATGAATTGTTCAGCATAATCTATATGTGCATTACTAGTATAACAAGATGAATTTAGCTTTTTACATAAAGTCTGCAGTCCCATGCATCCTATGTGTTTAGTGATAGTGATTATATACTTAAGTTTGTCAAAGATCCATCTCATTCATGCATATATATTGTCACACAGCATTACTACCTCTAAAGCGTGTCCATTCATTCTTAAGGATTTTGGTAGAAAAGTCCCTAAGATAAGATAATTAGAACTTAAACTTGCAGAATTTGGTGGCTAATCACTGCATTTCCTAATCATATATCATATGATCTGATTCATACACAATTTTCAGCATCTAAAAAACAAGTTAAATGCAGCATCACGTTAACATTTTTAGCACATTATTCTAGTCATAGTCATAAGGCCAAATTAAAAGATCATGCACTTGTTCTACAGATGTTAGCAATCAGTGTACATACATATTTTGCCCTTGGATTTAGCTGAAAAATATATATGCTTTATAACACACGCGTAATATGCATGCTGTTTAAGTATTGTCTTGGTCTAGTATGTTTGTTTAAGTGCATTTCATGCATGCTGTTAAATTTTTACAATTCATTTATCTTTATTCCAGCCTTCATAAAGTGTAAACAGTATAGCAGAGCATGCTTTTATATGCATGTAATTGCATTTGTGGATAGTTTCATCATAGCTAGCAAGTGTGTAAAACAATAACTAAAAGATGCATTCTGAAAAGTTGCAATATAAAATAATATTTATAACATATAACAGTTAAAATAAGGTATCCATAATCTAATGCTGGTGTGTAGTCACTTGTTGGCCCAAACAGTAACTAAATGGACCGTGGTCAGATTAAAATTTTCGATTTAAATAGCCTAGGACTTGTCACCTTCAGTTTAACCAGTCCAATACTTGTGTCATACTTTACTATAATGACTTAGTATACTATTACTTCTAGTGTAAGTATCTGTCTTCTTTCTGATGTCAACAGGGAAGTTTGTTCCCACTTTTGACTCAAAATATTTAAATAAAATAAGGCTGCATGTGAGGGAACAGTCTACCTTGGGAATGACTGTTGGTCAGTCAATTTTTCCAGGCCAAAAATGGCCATGCAGGGACTCGGACAGAGGTAAAAACAGAGTTGACTGTTTAACTTATTCCTCTTTTGGCCATGCATTAAACCTTATGCAGATAAACGCTTAATAAAATAAACCGAAATAATAATTTACTTATAAGATTTATCACAAGAATTATTTAAAATAAATAAATATTTAATAAAATACTTTATAAAGGTAATGCCATGTCATAAGCATAATACAGTTCGTGCACAGCTCATATACGCATATAAGATAATAAATAGGTACTTAAAATTTAGATATAGGATATATCTAAAACATTTACTTCCAATATTGATTAGGAAAATACATTAAAGATGGAGTAAATTTAGGAAACCGATCCCTTTTAAAATAGAATAAAATCAATTCAATTGATGTAGTCAAATTTGCTTGGTTTACTGCAAGAAAAGCTGCACAACTATCTCAGATAAGACTAGACTCGTGCATGCATAAGTCTCTTAGAGTTTTGGCCGTTTTCTAAGTGGCCTTAAAAATAGAATTACTCCTCTCAACTGTTACCCTTTCTTCTCGGCTATAAGGTTTCCTTGATTTCCTAAATTCTATCTATTCATCTTCTCAAAGCATTGATACTCTTAAGCTATAAGTATCTGGTAAGTGGCAGAGCCTTCATACCTCAAATCTCTTCATGCAAAACTCGTAGATTTAGCCTTCTTCCAAGAATCCGAGACCAATTGCTTATGGCCTTTGTGCCTTTTGATTCTGAATCTTTCCTATTGCCAAAGATGGTTTTCTACGATCCTTGGATATCACTTAAAGCCGCAGATGGTTTCTCTTTCAAGCAAAGTATTCTCATCTCCTCGGCAAAAGTCTATCATTGGCTGCTAAAGGACCTATATGCGGAGCTGTTCTCACACATGAGTTTCTAACGTCCACCCCCCGTATATATCTTGGATTCCTTGGAATCCTGGTCTTGGGGGCTCCAGTGTGGGGGAGCTCCTCTTTTCAACTTGGGGACTTCTCTCCATGAGTGATCGCTACTTCCCCTCCCCCTCTTCTAGGGATTGGAAAGTTGCCGGCCGGTCTTTCTTAGGACTTGATTCTGATCGGCAACTTTTATGTCTATTCCTTTTTCATTCTCTTTCTCCTTTTTTTTATTATTTATTTTTTTGCTCTTCCATCTGTTTGGTCAATAAATCATCTTGATGTAATCCTCTATAGATTATCTAGATGTAATCTTCTATAGATTATCTTGATATCCTATATATTATCAATAAAAACTACACGTTATGAATTTTTATATTCTATACTTTTGCTTATGTGTTTGATGCAATTTTATCTTCTTAGTACTAAGAGAATCCACCAACAGCTCGGGTTTAAAGCCCTTAAGAAACAATAAACCTGTCTTTAAGAATATTCGATAAAATACCATTGCTCAAGTAAAATCCGAGATACTAGTATACTAAAATGGAGACTTAAGTATAATCAGAACTTGAATTTCTCTAAAATCCATCATAAACAACAATCTGGACTTAATAATGACCTGAAAATTATCAGTAGGTGTTCCTTAAAGCTGCTCAATCTTCTAAAGAAAAGAATTCAGTTTCTAAGTCAAGCATTTTTTAATAGAAGTCTCGAACTGCTTAGGCTGAACTTAATCTAACAAGATTAAAGGTGAATAGAACTTATATCAAGTCATTCACAAATAGTCTCATATTGATTCAGCAAATAATACGAAATGGAAGATCTGATGAGAAACAATACATACAATGTAGAAGGCTTAGAAGAAAACGACGTTAGGAAAACGACATGTCTTAAGAAACAACATATTAAGAGAACGACACGTCTTAAGAAAATGACGTGTTAGGAAAATGATAATCATCTGGGATGATAGCATGTCGTAAATAAGTTTCAGATCAATTAATTATGTTATCATATCGCTGATCACTAGATAATTCATAGGTTCTCAGTAATAGAGCTGAAATTAAAAATGTATTATAGGGTTACTTGCTATAAAATATCTAGATTAGATATCCATACAATTAATTAATTCTTGCAGACAGGATACAACTCTGTAATTCTCATCACAGAGATCACTAAAGCATGTCTAGTTAGGGAATTTAAAATATATTTCAATTTCCACAAATAAATATGATCATTTAATATCAAGATCAGCATGTCATAAACTTTATAGAGAGAATAAGATTAGCAACTGTATAGGCTGATTAACATACAAAAGCGACTATATTTGCATCCAGAACTTAGATTACTCACTTGACAAATATTATTTTTCAATATGATAGTGAATGTTCATTTAATTGTGATTAACGTGAAAGTACTAGGATAATAATCTGACAAAACATCACTAATAAATTTAAACTTTTAAAACGTAGTAAATAGGATATGGATGTTTAGTCAGATAATATTGTAGTGTGCTACTTTGATAGTAGCAAACATAGCATAAACTATTTGTCAGCATATTTTATGCACAAAGTGAGTCAACTCCTTGGGGATCACGAAAGAATATAGATGGCACAAGTGTTTGGCTTATTAACGCTTTCTTTTGTATGGCAATAGTGCCGCACTGCTCTGGGCAGAGCAGAGCAGAGTTTGCCTTACATGCAGCCTCTGCTGCACTTTATTTTTCTAGCAAGAGGGCCAATTTTTGGACCAGCTTTACAGTTTTCGAGTAAAGCAGCACAGCTGCAGCTCTTCATGCAGCGTCTTTCTCTCTTTTCAAACAATTCAACTGCTCTTTCCAAGATTTACTATTAACAATTCAGCAGATGAGCTACTGGTTTCCATAAACCCGTTTAAATTTGCTAAATAAACTTAACAATATTTACAGCCTATAAAAGCTTCACCTTAGAACCATTTCTAGCTCATGTTTGAACCCTTTATGCCTTTAACATCTTCCATTTTCTTGTTAGTGATTCTCTGCAAAATTCCTTAAGAAAACCAGGTCTTTCCCTAAGTATCATCTTTCAGCTTATAGACCCGAAATATTCAAGTACCTTAAGCTTCTCAAGCATACATCTAAATTTTTAAGTTCTCTCACATGAGTTTCTAATCAACTCATGTTGTGCCAAGAGATATTCCAATCTCTAGGTAACAACTTAGAACATTTATTCCCCTTCTATCATAGAGGAAACTAGAGGGAATGTTTTACATGCCTCTACCTCTTTTTTGGAGGCAACAGAAGCAATGATTGTGGCTTTCACAGCCCAACCTTGAGGGAGAGATTGAGCTAGCCTATCCACATATTAACCTATCCTTATCACCTCATCCCTTTCTTTTCGTCTCATTGTTGTTCAAACCCTCTTTGGGCTCCAATAATGAGTACCACGGGGAACCAATGGAGTTAAGAAGAATGGCAACCCCATAGCTACTTCCTAGACTTCTTGGCAAGGGTTTTTCATCCAAACCACCTTGCCTGCTCCTCAGGACCTATTACTGCATCGGTTGTACCCGGCACTTGGGGTATAACTTCGATGCCTTGTTTTAATCCACCGGACAAAACCCGAAGAGCCAAATGACTCATGTGGAAAAGGTCTTTTGCACTCAAAACACTAGCCTTCAAGATGATCTCAAGCTGTGTGTTTGGGAACTCCCTTCAATCCAAAAGAAATTATTTGTAATGTTGCTTATGTAATGACTAAACTTTTAATGAAATTCTTTATTTCTTTGCCATTGAATCTGTTTTTCCTTAATCTGATTCCTATTTGTATTTTGAATTTCTATTCATGACTCCAATCTTTTAAAAAAGTATCTTAGACCTTAAAATAGTTGATTTAAATCAGGGAATGGCTTCTAAGTGTCATAAGCCGGGACTACTTAATAGTTCTTTCCACTAAGATCTGAACCTATAGCAAGTTCCAAATTGAATCAGAACAATCAAGTCCTCTGAATGAATAATCAAATGATTTTAATATCCATACTTGCTGAAAAACAGTTTTAGACTTTGCCCTGATAATCTCCATAGGGACTTATTTCAATTTCAATAACGAAAGTATCAGTGGAGAAATCTGATTTCCTATGCCTAATTATGGAATTCACAGTCTTTACCAATTAGGCACGGTAGATTTCATAAGCATAAGTAACAGAACAGATAAACCTTGTAAAAGATCATGATTACACATCATAACTGTTATTTTAACAGAAATTTTCATAACAATCACATATTAGTAAACTACTTTCAAAGTTTCAGCTTAACTAATTGGCAACAAGCAAATTCATACTTGTTTACCTTGGTAAATAAGAGTAGCTGGCAAAACATCATATATTCAAAAGAATAAGTAGTTATCTCTATATAAAATATTATGGTAGGTTCCTTTAATCACCAGTATTTCAAAATCTCGGATTATAAACTAGTGATGCAATTGACTCGTATGTGAGTTAATCAATGTTTAAACATACTAGGATTTTTATACAGGTTTCATAATAAGATATGTAGAGAATCAAATGACAAAATACTGCATCTTTAAGAATTTTAATAGCAACCTGTCCATAAAATACTCACATTTGTAAGGTATTGGTCTTTATCCTATAAGAAACTAATATGTGTAGAAAAATTGGCTAAACCATGTTAAGGACAAAGCGTATGAGTTTATCATAGTTAAGCAATGCTGAATCAGATCAAAAAGCATACTCTATATTGAGTCATTCAGGTTATACCAGCTATAATTTAAGCATATACAAATGACCATACCTGTAAGCTTTATCTTTGCATGTAATGGTGACTCTCTTGGACAGGGTAAATCTATACCAATAATTGTATAGTCTTGTCTAAGCTACTGGCACACGGCTCAAGCAAAACTTTACTTGTTGCAGCTTCTTAACTTGAGGTTTCTCGGACAGAGTTTTCCTTGAAAGGCTAAACCGCACTAGTTCAATAAATTATCAATAGACAGAGTCTATAAATAGACTTCTCCGAGTATGGCTCTATAACAAACTCTATCTCTGCTTCTTTTACTTAAATAGAAACTCTCCTTGATCCTTAGAAATGTCTCTATTCAATTCTTATTTTTCCATCTTTAAACCAGAAATAATCAAATTTCTCAAAGACGTATTTGCCTATGAATTTTCAATCCGTATTCATCTCTAGATAACTCCTTAGAAAATCTACCCCGCTCCTACTTCAGAAGACATTAGAGGGAGATGTTTTTGCTGCCTCATCCCTCCTTCGAGGGCGGCAAAAGCAGTAACCTCGTCTCCTACAGGCTGTGCTTGAGGAGATCGAGTAGTTGGTCTCATTGGATGCTGCTCCAGCCTGCTTGCAGAGGCCTCCCACACCACCGGTCCTTTGTACATCGAAGTCTGCATGGTGTGTCAACTGGGCTGGTGTGGACGCAACTAGGAGACCATCTTGCAGAGGGGTTATCCAAGTTCCCTTCCAGTCCATCTCATTCCCAAACCAAAAGACTGCGATGTCTTGTTTTAATCCTCAGCAAGGCATTAAGAAGGCTTCAATTATCCCTTCTCAAGGAACTCTATAGAAGAATACCTATATTCGGTGGTTTTGTTTATACACCAATTTTTCAACATTTTGTGGAAGAAACTCATAAAACTGTCTATTATCTTTGTTGTATTAATTTATCTCACGATGTACTAGCACTGATTATCTTAATAAAGATCTTTGTGCTCATCTCTATTTTCGGATCACTAATTATATAAAGCTACAACCGTGTAACCCGAAATTTTCTACCCTAGGACTCATAGTTTCTGTAACTTCCTCAAAAGTGTAATTCTAAGTCCTCAAGCATTTATTAAAATGCATTTCATTAATCAACTTCTCTTTGTATAATCACAAGTAATTGAAAGAAAGTAATAAGACCCTGTGGGTATACAAGATACGCCCTTAAATCAAAAGAGTCTTCAATGAACTTTGGAATATCCACATTATGAAATGAGTAGGTTTATCTGAGAATACAATTTTTGGCTAATTATAATACAAGAAGAACCAACTTTCCTTAGATTCTTCTCAGTAACTAGGTAGAGCGCCACTTAAATGAAATGATATACTTGAATATTTCACATGTACTTGTAAGTTATAAAATGTAAGTAAAGTCTGGTTTTCACAAAATTTTACAAAAACTCATAGCAAATAATTCAATTAATTAACATTGATTCCTGAAACCAAGTTTTTACAGTACATAATATTCCGTTGTTAAAAATAATTTCATAAGTTCTAGTCTAGTGTCAACGCATTTCTAAAGACACAGCATCAGTAACCAGGGTATTAAAAACTCATATAATTCTTAAGTCCCCTGTTTTTGTTCTAAAATTGGCTGATGTCTTTTTTTTCAAAGATTCTGTTATAAAATTGTTCTTGTACCAACTGATCATATAACTCAGAATTTTCACATTTAAGGATAACATCAAGTTCTTCCAAATTGGACTTTTAATGGATATCTCAAATATTTTTAAGTATCGCGCTGACTAAACTTTTAAGAAGAATATTAAAACTTTGTGATATGATTGTCATACCTCCCTGTTGAGCATATCAATCCATCCTTTCAGCACCAGTCCATAGAGCATTAGTAACTTTGATACTAATAACTATACCAGTCCCCAGTTTTTGCTACGAAACAAAAGACAAGATATTTTGCTTGGGATTTCCAAGACTTAAATATTTAGGTGCTTGGGGCTTCCAAGGCTTAGATTGCTTGGGGTTTCCAAGACTTGAATTGCTTGGGGCTTCCAAGACTTTGAATTGCTTGGGGCTTCTAAAACTTTGAATTGCTTGGGGCTTCCAAGACTTTGAATTGCTTGGGGCTTCCAAGACTTGAATTGCTTGGGGCTTCCAAGACTTTGAATTGCTTGGGGCTTCCAAGGTTTGAATTATTTGAGTACTTGGGGCTTCCAAGATATTGAATTACTTGGGGCTTCCAAGACATTGAATTGCTTGGGGCTTCCAAGGCTTAAATTATTTGAGTGCTTGGGGCTTCCAAGACTTTGAATTGCTTGGGGCTTCCAAGACTTGAATTATTTGAGTGCTTGGGGCTTCCAAGACTTTGAATTATTTGTAAGCATACTGAGGCTTTTGGGCCGCATAATCATACACCAGCACATTTTAACCCCTTTTCAGCCGCATAATCGCATGTAATGATCTGATTTAGGTATGTTTAGGTTTTTAAACCGCATAATCACATGCTTAATAACTATTTAAACATGTTTAGGCTTTAGGAATTGCATGCTAGCATACTTAGGCTTCCAAATCACATAATCATATGCTTTCCAAATTTGTAAGTCATTTAATTCTACCAAGGACCTTTTATAAGAAAATTTGCTAGTCATCTGCCTTATCAATATGCTAAATGTACTTGCTTTTATAGGTTCAAGTATCATGTATAACAAATTTCTTTAATAAAATGGATTCTTATGATCCTCTTACATGATCTGCTTGAACCACTAAGCTGAGAGATTTATTAAAATTTTTCTTTAAGAATTCTTTAATGGACAAGAAGATAACTAAAACAAACTTCTTCTAAAAAGTTCCCAGCATGAGATATTTTATTATATTAGTGGACTTTCATCCATTATAAGTAATACTTCTTTACAAACTTCAAATTTGTAGGAGATAGAGTCTTACTTGTTTCCAAGTCTTTGAGAACACAATATCCGGTTGTCTTGACTTTCACCATTTCATAAGGCCCTTCCCACTTTGGAGCAAATTTAGGAGCATGTAAGCCTTTCATGGCATGATCGGCAGCCTTTAGAACAAAGTCTCCTTCTTGAAAAATCCTGGGTTTGACCATCTTGTTGTAAACTTGTGCAATTCTCCTTTGATAAACTTGGACTTTTTCCTGAACTTGATCTCTTTTCTCTTTCAAAGCCTCCAAATCGAATTCCCTAGAACTTTCTTCTTTGTTTGTTGACAAAGTCATCCTAGCAGTAGGAACACTAATCTCCACAGGCAACACTGCTTCTACCTCATAAACCAGAGAGAATGGAGTTTGTTTTGTTGTTGTGCTTTTGGTGGTTTTGTATGCCCATAATGCCAAAGGCAGATAGTCATCCCAAGAGATAGATGCTTCTTCAATCGTTTTTCCCAGGATAGCTTTCAACGTTTTGTTGAAAGCTTCAATTGCTCTTTTCTTTTTAGGATAATACCTTGTTGATTCTGCATGGTATATTTGATATTCCTCCAACGACAATTCAAAAGGTTGACCTATGAATGGCATCCCATTATCTGTAAGAATTCTCTTTGGAATGCCAAACCTATATATAATATTCTCCAAAACAAAATTCCTCACAGTTTCCGAAATGGCTTTCCTTAATGAAATTGCTTCTGACCACTTAGTAAAATTTTCAATGGCGGCCAATATCCATTTCTTTCCTCTAGAAGGAGGAGTGATTACCCCGATTAAGTCAAGAGACCATGTGTGGAATGGCCAAGGAGAAGTGACACTTCCCATTTCCACAGATGGAGCATGTATTAAATTGCCAAGCTTTTGACATGCTTCACATCTCCTTGCAAATTCCATGGTTTCATTCTCCATGGCTGGCCAAAAGTACCCCATAGAAATGAGTTGCTCATAAAGCCTTCTTCCTCCCATACGGCTTCCACAATCTCCTGCATGAACTTCTTTCATCACTTCTTCAATTTCATTAGGACCAATACATCTTAAGAATTTTCCCAAGAAACTTCTTTTGTATAATTGGCCATTTTTCATGAAGTATCTTGGTGCTTTCTATTTGATCAAATGAGCCAATGATTTGTTCTCAGGAAGTTGGTGGTAAATCAAATAATTGATGTAATTTTACCTCTAATCTTCCTTTTCCACAAAGCAATTTTCTCTAATGTCAACAACAAGTTAACATTGTTCACACTTCTTCTGTAGTTTAGCGGCTTCCTTTTTCATTTCAGGCCAAAACAGACTGGCCATCCGTTTGGGGGTGGTAAGCTGTCGTATATTGCAGGGTCGTTCCATACGACTTAAATACTTTCTTCCAAAACAGACTCATGAATAGTGGAGCACGGTCCGTCACAATGGAATGCGGCACGCCATGGAGACGTACAATTTCCTTAACAAATACACTAGCCACAGTAAGAGCGGAAAATGGGTGCTTCAATCCCAGGAAATGAGCATATTTGCTGTAACGGTCGACTACGACCAAAATGGTGTCGATGCCCTCTGATTTTGGAAGCCCTTCCACGAAGTCCATTGACAATTCCTCCCATACTTTGGTTGGAATTGGTAAGGGTTGCAAGAGACCCCCTGGAGATAGTGCCATATACTTGTTCTGTTGGCAAGTTTGACATCCGGCCACATACTGTTGAACGTCTTTCTTCATTCCTTCCCAAAAAAAAGTTGCTGCTAAGCGCTTATAGGTCTTAAGGACCCCTGAATGGCCTCCGATTACGCTGTCGTGCGCTTCGCGAAGTAGGGTTGCAATGAGATGTGAGCCTTTGGGAATTACAAGTCGACCCTGATATAAGAGGCGACCCTGCACTACTGTATAACCTGGTTTAGCAGCTGAATTGTTAAGTAACTGCTTGCATAATGGTCCTAACACGGTGTCATGTGCTACCTGCTCTGCTATCTCATCCAAGTGAGTCTCCTGGGGTAGGGATAGGGCCATCAATGTTGCTCCAGAGACCACACGAGACAGCGCGTCAGCTGCCTTGTTCTCCAACCCAGGCTTGTACTGTATGTCAAAATCATAGCCAAGCAATTTAGTGAGCCATTTTTGGTGGTTTGCCGACACCATCCGTTGTTCACACAAGAATTTGAGGCTGCGCTGATCCGTTCGGACAATGAATCGCCGCCCGATGAGGTAGTGCCGCCACTTTTGGATTGCCAGAACAATTGCCATTAGTTCCCGCTCATAAATGGACTTACAGCGCTCATGAGGTTTGAGAGCTTGGCTGAAGTACGCAATCGGTTGTTGGTCTTGCATAAGGACAGCTCCCAAACCATGGCCGGATGCATTTGTCTCGAGGATGAGGGTCCGGGAAAAATCAGGTAGCGCCAACACAAGAACAGAGGACATTGCTTTTTTGAGCTGTTGAAATGCTGCTTCTGCCTCATTGTTCTAAAGAAAATTATCCTTTCGAAGCTGACTCGTTAGGGGAGCCGCAATGGAGCCATATCCTGCTACGAATCGCCTATAGTAACCTGTCAGCCCAAGGAAACCTCGCAGCTCTCGGATGTTTTTGGGACTCGGCCACTGGAGCATAGCTTCAATTTTAGATGGGTCAGCGGCTACCCCCGACCCCGATATGATGTGCCCAAGATATTCGATTTGGCATTGACCGAAATGACACTTTTTCTTGTTGGCATAAAGCTTGTTAGCGTTGAGAATTCCCAGCACTCGGGTCAGGTGAGCAAGGTGATCTTCCATAGAACTACTATAAACCAGTATATCATAAAAAAAAACAAGGACAAACTGGCGCAAGCATTCCTTGAATACCTCATTCATTAGGGCCTGAAAAGTTGCTGGTGCGTTGGTCAAGCCGAAAGGCATGACCAAGAACTCGTAGTGGCCTTCATGGGTCCGAAAAGCGGTCTTCGGCACATCCTCTGGCTTCACTCTAATCTGGTGGTAGCCAGATTTCAGGTCAATCTTGGAGAACACCGTAGCACCATGTAATTCATCTAGGAGCTCATCAATGACAGGTATTGGAAATTTGTTGGGTACTGTGACTTTATTAAGTGCTCGGTAGTCGACGCAAAACCTCCAACTTCCATCTTTCTTCTTGACTAATAGCACTAGGCTTGAGAATGGACTGGTACTGGGATGTATGATACCCGCAGCGAGCATCTCCTTAACTAATCGCTCAATTTCTCCTTTCTGAATGTGGGGATATCGGTACGGCTGAACACTGACTGGTGCGGTTCCCGGCTGCAGGAGAATGGCGTGGTCATGCGAACGACTTGGTGGCAACGTGTTCGGCCAATCAAACACCGACTCGAACTGTCGCAAGACTTCTCGCACTGGTTTAGGGGCTGCCAAATCATCGCTTTTGGGCTCCATCGTCATGGTGCCTAGTTCCAGCAAGACCCCATGGCCCTGGTCTTTTAGAGCCTTCATCATTGCCTTGAGAGATACCATGGATTTACACAACCCTGGATCCCCTTGGAGCGTGACGGCAACATCTCCCACTTTGAATTTCATGGACAAAGCTTTCCAATTAACATGCATGCCACCCAATGTTTCGAGCCACTTCATCCCTAAAATTACATCCGAGCTGCCCAATTCCAGTGGAAGGAAGTCCTCCACAATGTCAATGTTCTGGAGTGTCAGCACAACCCCCTTGCATATACCTTCCCCTTTAACAGTAAGCCCCATACCCATAAGCACGCCGTATCCACTAGTGGTGTGGATGGGAATTCCTAAGCGGTCAACTAGCTATGACGAAATGAAGTTGTGCGAAGCGCCGCAATCGATGAGTACCACGACATCTTTCTGGGCGATCCGGCCTTTGATCTTCATGGTCTTAGGGGTGGTCAAACCGACCACAGAATTGAGAGACAATTCCACAGTATCCTCGACCCCCAGCGGTTCCTCAAGCTCTGGTTCTTCAGCTGGTGCTGCGGAATCAATTTCGTCACACTCCTCGTCGACGACTAGCACTTGCAGAGTCTTGTTCTTGCAACGGTGGCCTACCGAATACTTCTCATCGCAGCGAAAACATAATCCCTTCTCTCTTTTCGTGCGTAGTTCTGCATCTGTGAGTTTCATGAAAGAGGGAACGGGTCGCTGCCCTGTGGATCGAAGAACAGAAGGAAAAGATGCTTGGATTGAAGGCAGCTGTGACGAGGTGGTAATAGAAGAGCTGGGAATTGAGAGAGAGCTCTTAGCACGATTTGGGCCCAGCCCACTCTTTGATTGATACAAAAGCAGGTTACGGTCTTCCACTCGCTGGGCCATCTCCATAATACGGGCCAGCCCAATTGGTTGCAACAGCTTAACCTCAGCCCGTATCTCTGAGGATAGCCCATTAATGAAGCTGCTCTCCATCACCTGCTCAGAGAGTCCTTGGATCTGCGAAGCTAACATCTCGAACGCACGTCGATATTCGCGGACGCTGCTGTCCTGGCGGAGTGCGAGCAGTTGCTCGCATGCGGTGCCCTCTTGCGAGGGTCGGAACCGATCGAGAAGGGACGACTTCAGTTCAACCCAACTTCGAATCGGTCGTCTCCCATCGGCCCATTGGAACCAGGCGAGCGCATCACCATCGAGATTGATAACGGCAGCCTCGAGTTTTTCGGCCTCCGAGAGTCGGTGAAGAGTGAAGAATCGCTCGGCGCGGAATACCCAGCCGTTTGGGTTGGTGCCCCCGAAAACTGGCATCTCGAGTTGACGAACGCCCACATCGTTACTCACGGAAGAGGGGTTACTCTGGAAACACGGTCGCCCACAATCAGTGAGCAGCGCGGAAGGCGGTGGTGGCGTGGGCATCCCCAACGGTGGTGGTGTGGTCATCCCCAGCGGCGGTTGCGGGATCGGGGCAGATGATCCGGGATCCGGGGGAACGCGCGGAGGAATATCGAGCTGCTTCAGCACCGTCTCGACCCGATCGAGCATGGCCATCTTGGCCATTAGCGTCTCAACGGATGACCCAAATGAGGTGAGTCGCTGGAGTTCAGTTTGGACGCTGATTAAACTTTCCTGCATTCCACCCAAACGTTCTTCCACAGTACCCATACGTTCTTCCATCTTGCTCGGAGCCATGCCCAGAAAAGAGCTCTGATACCAATTTGATAGGATTTTGCTAGGGAACGAAAGTAAATTCTAACTTTATTGAAAGGAAATTAAAAAAAAAACAGAAGGTGCTAGGCAATTCGAGAGGCCAGCTTCTCTCCCCCCAGAGAATAGCTCCTATTCTCTCACTAATCCCCCCTCCCTCCTACTCTCCCCCCCTACTCCTATATATATCCCTCACCGTTACAACCAACCAAACAGAAAGCATAACTGGCTAAATAACTAAACCTAACCAAAATTACTGCTAAGACCATCTTGCCCACAAGCAGAATTACTACTCTAATCCCCTCTTAGCACGCCTCACATAGGTGCACCTGATAGGAGGTTTATCATATTCCTAATCTCTAAATCCTTCTTGACAAAATAGGCCCACACAGCCCACAAACTTTAGCATGAACCTCCTCTAGCAGTTGTCTGCCAAATTCTTCTGAAACACACCTAGCCCGTCTCCTAACTTCTTATACAACTGGCTGTTTAGGAGCATAAAAGATTTGATCTCTTTATAGTCTTGAGGGGTAGGGTCTTCCAGCTTTGCTTTGATGACTTGCATCCAGCTGGTGTTTTCTGGAGGTGAAGCTTCAATTGGCCTCTCTTTAGTGTCTAGGGGAATTTGAATCATCTTTTCTTCAGTATTTCCCATTTTGAGAACCAGAGTAGCCGGAGCATCCGCGTATTTATTCTCATGGCGATGTACGGACTCTAATTCATAGCTTTCAAATCCTTTTAATCTGTCTAGGATTTCTTCCCCGTATTTTACTAGATTAGGCTCTTTAACAGCAAAGTCTCTATTTATTCGCCTAATTACTAAATTCGAATCCCCACAGATTTTGAGTTTGGAAATCTTCATTTCTTTAGCTAGGTCTAATCCCACAGTCAAAGCTTCATATTCAGCTTCGTTATTTGAGCAAGGAAAAGCTAACTTTACTGCTTTCTTGAAAATCTCCCCTTGGTCATTCGAAATCAAAATTCTTGCACTTCCCTTATTTCTAACAGAGGCTCCATCAAAATAGAGTACCCACTGCTCTTCACTCTCTTCAATTTCCGTTACTTCCAACTCTTCAGAGCACTTTGCATATTTCAGAAGGTCAACTAGAGCTTGACTCTTATTAACTTTAGGCTTTTCAATAGTTAGATAATAACTCACTTAACATAAGCATTCACTTGGCATATTTTCCAGTCAAAACAGGCTTTTGCAGGATGAGTTTAATTGGATCTGAGCTAGTAATTATCCTAACTTTGTGAGTGAGCATTTAGTGCCTAAGTTTCTGGACTGCATACATCAAAGCAGTGCATAGCTTATCTGCCATGGAATAGTTTTGTTCTGGCCCCTTAAGGAGCCTGCTAAGATAGTAGACTGGCCTTTCAACATCATTCTGTTCTTGAGCTATTAAGATTCCAATGGCTTCATCTGAGGCTGTCAGATAAACTAGCAATTCTTTATTAGGCAATGGCGTAGTCATTACTTGCGAATTGGTCAAAACTTCCTTGACTTCTTCAAATGCTTGCAGATATTCAGGCTCCCACTTGTATTCCACACTTTCCTTGGTGAGTTGATGTAATGGCTTAATGATACTGGCTAGGATAGGAATGAATCTCCTAAGATAAGAAATTTTTCCTATGAATTCTCTGATTTGTTTAAGGTTGTGGTGGTTTCAGTTCCAATACAGCCTTGGTTTTACCCTCATCAATTCTGATTCCACCCTTGTGCACAACGAATCCCAAAAAATTTCCTTCTGTTACCCCAAATGCACAATTCAAAGGGTTCATCTTCAAATCATATTTTCTGCATCTGTTGAAAACCTTCCTGAGATGATCCAAGTATTGCTCTTTCTTCCTTGATTTGACTGCCAAGTCATCCACGTAATCCTCTACACAATCATGAATGATGTCATGGAAAATAACTGTGGCTTTTGCATTTTTCAATCCAAATGGCAAAACTGTGTAGTAGAAATTGCCAAATAGAGTTTTAAATGCAGTCTTCTCAGCATCCTCTAGATCCATTTTAATTTGATTGTATCCACTAAAGCCGTCCATGAATGAAAATATCTCATGATTTGCTGTAGCATCAATAAGCATATCCAGATTAGGTAAAGGAAAATTATCCTTTGGACAAGCTTTATTGAGGTCTCTGAAATCTATACAGATCCGTATCTGTCTATTCTTCTTCCTTACTGGCACAATATTAGCCAGCCACACAGGGTGCTTACAAGGTTTAATGAACCCTGCTCCTATCAACTTTTCCAATTCTTTCTTAATCTGAGCCTGAATGTGGTTGCTGAAATTCCTAGCTGTCTGCTTCACAGGCTTTAGAGTGGGATTAACAGCCAATTTATGAGTAATCAACTTGGTGTTAGTCTTGGCATATCTTCATATGTCCAGGCAGATACATCCCTGTATTCTTTTAGTAAGTTGATCAAGGCTGCCTTAAACTCTGCTTCTAATCCTTCAGCAACGAATGTTACCTTCTCTTCTCCCTCATTTCGCAAAGTTACTTTCTTGAGTTTCCCTTGAGTATTCCTTATTTCATCTTGCAATTTCTCTGGTGCTAACGGAATTGCCTCAGTCCTTTCTATCCCTTTTTTGCTTATTTCTTCAAATTTCCTCTTTTCTCCCATTATTCTTGAGAGGTCATTGCTGACCTCGCCGCCCCTTCATAACTTGTATGCAAATTTTCCATCCGGGAGTCAAATTCTCTTAATAACAGGTTCTTCCTCCACGAGGTTTGTTTCTATTTGAGGACTGGTAGAAAAGCTTCTTTCTTTATCATCTTGTGGAGTTAGAGAAACTCCTCGTGGTCTTTTTTCATCAACATTGTCAACTACTTCATCAAAGAAAATAGCTTCAACCCAGTGTACTTATTGTGAAAATGGAGCTTTAGTAGCAAGAATGAGAATTTCCTTCTTTCCTTTTATAGCTTTAAGACACTGGTGCAAGGTGGACGGTACCATATAATTATGATGAATCCGGGGCCTTCCTAGCAACAAATGATAAGACACATCAACTTCGATCAAATAGAATTTTGTTGGAGCTCTGATGGGTCCAACTTGCAAATCTATATTGACATGTCCTTTTGTAACATAGGCATTCGAGGTAAAAGTAATCAAAGGGGTTGCTTGGGTTACAAGTCTATTTTCAGGAATTCCAGCTGCCTTAAAAGTTTGCCAAGGCATTATGTTGACCGATGATCCATTATCTACGAGTGCCTTTTTAAACTTCAGCTCATTTACCATAGCTTACACATACTAAGGTTTGTTGTGACTGAAGTTCAGGACCTGAGAATCCTTTCTTGAAAAATTTATAGCATCTTCTTGTTGCCTCGACATCTTCCTCAAAGCCCTTCCAGCCATACAGCATTGGGGTCAATACTCATTTGATACCTCTAGAATGGCCTGAACAGCTTTGTTTCTTGCTTCCTCACTGAACTCCAATGTATCAAATAAAGTCTTAAATACTTTAGACTTTATTAGGAATTCTGTGTTGACATCACTCCCTTCAGATTCATCGATCTTTGCTTTTCCTTTCTCTGCTGGTTCAATTTCTTTCACAGCAGTGCATGTCATGACTTGCCCTTTTTCATCATGTTTTGGGAATGGATTAATGTCAGCTTTTTGAGTCTTGACAATTTCTCCTTTATTGACTTTGGAGTGATAAACTCTCCTAACAGCATAACAATCGGCTGTTGAGTGTATCACTTTCTTATGATACAAACAGTATTTCGGGTTCCTCTTTTCTTCTTGAGTAGGAGGTTTGTCCATAGGAAAATCCCTTAATGCACCATCTTCAAGCCAAGCTTTTACTAGAGCTTCTATCTTTTTCTTTTCAAGGTGTATCTCTGGCGGCACTTGTTGTGAATTCTTTCTGACTTTTTCAGCTACCGATATATCTCTCTTCCTTTTGTTAGGAAAAGGCTTACTCCAAGTACTACCAGTTGACGTAGAACTACTCTTGGCTTTGTGCTTTCTCTCAACTTTTGCCATCGTGATTTTAGTGTTCTTAGCTCTTTCCATTAACTCAGCAAAACTAGTGATCACATAGTTCGTAATATGAAACCTACATTCAGGATCCATCTTCTTAATATACATGTCTATCATCTGTTGTTCAGTAACTGAGTCTCTACAGTCCAGTGCTTTTTCCTTGAACCGGTTGACAAAAGCCACCAAGGATTCTCTTTCTTTCTGAAGTTCTGCAGATAAGTCTGCAAATGTGCATTTTGATTCTGCTACAAAGAACTTAATACAGAAGGTTGATACTAATCTTGCCAACTTTTGATGCTGTTGGCAGGGAGATCAACAAACTAGTCGTAAGCTCTTCCAGTGAGGGACTTAGAAAATTCTCTCATTCTTAATTCTTCATCTCCAGTATAGGCTCCAAGATCGTCAATGAAACCGACTACATGCTTTTTAGCATTCCCTGTCCTGCCATCAAATATCCTGAACCTAGGATTAATATAATCCTTAGGGTAGGACTTTGACAAAATATGAGATGTATATAGTGGTTGGAAATCAATCTTCTTTAGATTCTTGTCTGTCGAACCAGTTCTCATCATCTCTAAAATTTCATCTTTGGTAAAATACTCACGGCTCGTGCCTGGAGTGGTTGCAGTTATGACATTTGAGGGAGTGGTTGGTGCAGTAGGGGCAGCTGGTGTAGCATGAGCAGCTGGAGGTGTTACCACTACATCAGGGGTTCCAATTTGGATCATCCTGGGGCTTGCTTCATTGTGAACAGATGGAGCAGCTTGAGAACCAGAGCTGCTATTCCCATTGTATGCTGCATCCCTGCTTTTCAAAGCTGTCACTTCTTGTTGCAAGGATCTCAACATGGCCAACACTTGGCTCATTTGGTCATTTTGCTGATCAGATGCTGCAGAAGTCGCAGGTGGTAAAGGTGATGGTGGAAAACGAGGAGGTAGAGGTGGATTTGGAGGATTTACCATTCTCTCTTGATTGAAGACAAAAGTTGATACTAGGAGAGAAAACTGAGGTTCTTAAAATACCTATATGCAGATAATGACAATAATAGTAGTACAAACAGAACTTTATGAAAACTGAGAAGAATTAACATTCCTTGGCCATCCCCAGTAGAGTCGCCTTTTTACGTATGTTCGTGATAAATTTTATGTAATTACTTGTTTGTTACTCAAAAATTAAAATAACATAATATAGCATAATTGAGCATAAAACTAGGATGTATGATTTAGATAGATTTTTAGAACAACTATATGAACGGTTTAATAACCGAAAGAATTAACAGATTTGAAAATTAGATATGACAGCGAAAAAAAAAAAGAGTAAAATAATACTTTTAGAAGCACTCAAAAGAAAACCTCCACGAACATAGTGAATGGGGCCTTTGGATGACTCAATTTTCACAAAGTCCTTCAAATGTAATACGAGTTTGAAAATTGGATGCTCTTGAATGGATGGTTGTTTCAAAAGTGAAAATGTTGCTCTTATTAGTAGCGACCAAGAACTTGATCCACCATTGAAGTGAGCTTGATTGAATACATTAGGCACGAAGCTTTAATAACCATATTAAAGATATGTGGCTTAGTATAATATGATCAGCTATTAGTTTAAAAAGCATGTGGTATATACGTACATATATAAAATGAAAAATAGGAAAAGGAGAAGAGAACTTAGCTTCAGGACACTTAGTCCGAGGGGTGGAATGAGCTTGTAATCATTGCATGCATGAAAATAAGTTGGCCATATGACGCAATATGAAAAACAGCACTTGTTGATGGCTGGTAGGATAATATGAGGCTGCAGTAATGGATTTAGGCACCACAACTGATATATAGGATATTTTAGGAAGTGTATTTAAGCCATCGAGTAAAGGGATTTTGAGTGTATAAATGGCTGTAAATTTCTAGGAAATATCATGACAAAATCAGAAAACAGAGAAGAATGTATATGTTTAGAGCAGAAAAATTAGCTTCCATAATAGGCTAACGTCCTCTCATGCAGAGAGAATTTTAGTTCCTTTTATAGCATTAAAGAGCAATCATTGCAGCAGGGGGGACAAGGAATATTCTGTGATGATTAGAGTGAGACAGTCTTGCCAAATGGCAAGCTGTTTCTGTTGAACTTGATGAAAACCAGGTACTGCAGCCGGTTTTTCACAAAACCAGCTGCAGAATCCTATCTCAATTTGCTGAAAAATCAAACTTTGTACATTCTTTTGGAATTTACTCAGACATTGACACCTAAACGGTTTCATCTTAAAACCGTATCCCAAAACAATAAAACCAGCTAGTTTTACTCTAACTAAGTCTGCATGAAACAGTAACTCAAAAACTCCCTCAGTTTTGCATATAAGACCTCACTTTAACTCCCTTAGATGATATCTAACAAAACTAATCCATTTTGAATATGAATTTAGAATTTACTTGGGAACACTTTATTTTTGTTATTTTCATGCATCCATAAGAACCGGAAAATGAAGACAGAAGAATAGAAAAAAGTTCTTACAAATGGCATCAATTTTTATTGGTTGCTAATATGTCGGTGCAAATACCAAGGACTTTTTTGAGTGTAATATCAAGAACTTATTGTAATTCTATTTTTATGACTAGGTCTTCCCTGCACCAAATCCAGCAGTCCTCGAGCAGTTGAGTAATGTGGATTGCATTGTTTATGCTATGGGATCTCTCTTTACATCCGTCTGTCCATCACTGGTAACATCCTTGACCAGTTGAGCAAAATTTTCTCTTTGTTTATTTTTACGTGTGTAATTACTGTACTGTTGATGCAAATCTTAATTTAGGTCACATAATGATGTTTACCAAGTCATTTCATATTTGATCAAGCAGTCTACCATCGTTAACCTTTGTTCATGTGTTTTAATTTGAGTCTCAATGTCTCGTTTGTTATTCCCTTTTGAAGGTATTAATCGGCATTGGGGAGATTATATCTTCAAGGTCCTGTCCAAAGGTACTTTTCCATCAAACTGTTGAACTATATATTGTAGTTGGTAGCAATTATCAGAAACTTGCTTCCTTATTTTTATGTCGAAAATTTTGAACTTTGCTAGATTGAACTTCTTGGAGATCTCAATCCGAACTTTTCTCTTTTTCCTTTTGGTTGTTCCTGATATTATTGGAAGGCTTCATTTATCTTGTAGTCTGTTTCATATTAGGTACTTCTGTTGAATGGCACGCATGATCGAGAAACGAGTGGCTTCTCGGCTTCTTGCTTTGTAACTGCTATTACAGATGCTCTAAATCGAACATATGGAGATCATCATAATTGTCTGAAAAACCTTGTAAGAATATTTGATGATGCCTTGGGGAACCAAACCTCATTCAACAGCTGAACTGTTCAAGTGCTAACGAGTATAAAATTTTAGAACATACATGGTTAATAGAGAGTTGGTTTGTCAAAATTTGTACACCGTGAAGCATTTGTATTTCATTTATGAAAACTAGTGCTTGGTTTACCTTACAATGAAAGAAACAAATCATTCATTCCAGTTTATGTTTCCCTGCAGCCCAGTCAATACATCAATACCCTTTTGGTTCCCAAGGATGGTGAAATTCCTGTAAACGCTCAAAACTTGGCCACTCAAGGAATCTTTGATGTGGTATGCACGGTTAATTTGATTATGAACTGTTAGATGCTGTCATCTTTTGGTCTTGTTTTTACTGTGGTGTTATGATCTTTGATCTTTCAAAATTATAATTATCCTGGATATCCTAGTTCCTGAATGAAGCTGATGGGCCCTTCTGATGACCTCGATTCTAATGCTTATTCGTGTGGCCACAGTGACATGATGAAGTTGAGATTTTACAAATTGAAAGAGTGATAGCAGTTGGGCGGGGTTTTCTTTGTTTTTGTGTGTGAAAAATCCTCAAGTAATAGTAATGGTTTAAAGTCCTGAAGTAAATATCAATTTTTAATTCTTAGGTTCCTTTGATGATACATATGTTTTACTTCTACTATATGTTGAACAAGCATACTCAGACAATCTGATTTCTGCTGCAGATATTTGTTAATTCTATACGTGACCCAAAAGTTGGTGTTGTATTTGATGCAAAGTCTTTGATAGAAGCTCTCGCAGATGTAGTAGGAAAACACATGAGCACAAATGTGGCAGTGACTTAAATGTCTGTGAATGATTTTGAATAGCAAGCATACTGATTTTAAGTGGCTGTTTATCTTTGCTTCGTCAGGTTCGTTAATCCTCTGGTGCAAATTTTAACACATCAATCTTTGACAGTGTATCTCCAAATGTCGTACATCATTCTGTTACTCATGCTGTCTTCTGTTTAACAATATTAGGAGTTCTTATTTCTTATAACAGGTTAAGCTTTCTTGCTTATGTTGATATTCGACATGTGAGTTATATTCACAATGCAAATAGGAATCTCCATTCAGTTGAATACTGGAAATTTTACATGCATCAAAATGTTGGGACAGGGGACAACGCATCTTTGAAAGGTGCTTTCTAACGCTGTATAGACATTGAGAGGCATTGACAAGCCACAGAAAAATATGATGCCTGATTGAAACTTCAAGAAGACTACTTGAGATTTTCAATTATTTTGTCTTTAGTTGTATTTAACTTGAGTTTTATTTTTCAATATATATAATATATTTACATATCATGTGCCCAATACTGCAGTTGTTTAGTCCTTCCCGCAACCTTTTTTTTTTTTTTTGAGTTGCATCTTAGTTTTGTTTATAGGATCAAAACGATAACTGTTTTCTGACGAGATTTATTTAGGGAAAAACAAATTTACAAATCAGAAGAGTTCCAATGGAGTTAAATTAACGAGGAAAGTAAAATACAAATTTTAAAGAGCCAGTAGCAGACAAAAGAAAATCCAATGCATGACTTGCAACTTGTAATGTATTCTATTAAAAGTCTGGTCACAAAATACAATTATTTACAAACTAATATATTATACAGTAAGCTCCAAAACAAGACTCCAAACTGTTAAATGAACCACTGTAGTTTTATATTATAAAGTATCAGTCAATTACAAGAGAAGCGTACATTGGCTATTCTGTTAATAGGAAAACGTATACGAAATCGAGCTTGTTTGTCCATGTTATCCCAGTTTGCCGGGCAAACTAGGCATACATTCACTTGGAATGTTCATATCAGTAAACATATTTACTTTTCTCTATATATACCGGAGTTTCTATGAGATCAAAATGTGCCTTCTCAATTCTTTTACATATAGATCTTACTTAAACTTTCATAGCCAAAAACAATCCTTCGTTTACTCGAGCATCTTCAACTATTAAGTATGGCTTTGATACTTCAAATGACGTCAATTTTCGCAGCGACACTACTTTTAGTTTTAGCTATGTGGACTTCTCAAGCTCAATGCCGTATCTTGAACGATGAAATTTCCATGTCGGATCGACACGAGCAATGGATGGCTCGTTACGGTCGCACCTACAAGGACGATGAGGAGAAGGAACTTCGTTTTGAGATATTCAAGAAGAATGTAGAGTTCATCGAGTCCTTTAACAAAGCTGAGAATAAGGCTTACAAGCTAGGCCTCAATGAATTTACGGACCTAACCAATGAGGAATTCAGGGCCTCTCGTAATGGCTACAAAAAGTCCTCCAATATCCTTAGATCATTTTACACTTCATTTAAATATGAAAATGTGACCATAGTTCCATCATCCTTGGATTGGAGGAAGAAGGGAGCAGTCACCCCTGTTAAAGATCAGGGTCAATGCGGTAATTATGCATACTTTACTCCTAAATCTATAGAATGATTTGTTATTTTTTTAGGCTAATGAGCTTTAACGGTATCTTGTTTTTATGTCCACATAAACTATTTATGCCTTGTAGAACATAAAATGCTAAATAGCTGAATAGTGTTAAAATAATAAATGATCAGTTATCAGTATGTGTTATAAACTACTACAACAGACATTTATTAATTATTAGCCTAAACTGGTGTAAAGCCATAAAACTGTCCTATAGAGAATTTACATTATTGTGATTATTATTTATTATTATTATTATTATTATTATTACTATTATTATTATTATTATTATTATTATCTTTTATGTGAACGGCTACAAAATGAAGAAGCACCTATCTATAAGATAATCTGCGCCCTTCCAACCCAAATAAATTAAGATATTTAATCACTATTGAATTAAGAACATAATCCACATTTTATAAATTTTTTATCACTATCAAGTTTTAATTATTATTACTATAGATCCTATCACTAATTATTTTATCTTAACTGCCACAATAAACACATTCTACGTCACAAAACATTTTCCTTCTAAAGATTATGTTTGTTTTGTATGTAAACAATTAAAAATACGAGAAGCCAATTGACACGTCATATCGTTTGTTAGCAATAAATGTGATCTTGTTAATATACCTTATTACATTACTATGCGTGTACAGGATGTTGCTGGGCATTCTCCGCAGTGGCGGCCACGGAAGGGATCACGAAGCTATCAACCGGGAAACTGATCTCCCTATCGGAACAGGAGCTGGTGGACTGCGACACGAGCGGCACCGACCAAGGCTGTGAGGGTGGACTCATGGACGACGCCTTTGAGTTCATCATCGACAATGGAGGCCTCAACACAGAGACCAAGTACCCTTACATGGGAGTTGATGGCAACTGTAACAAGAAGAAGTCATCATCCGATGCCGCCAAAATCAGCGGCTACGAAGACGTGCCGGCCAATAGTGAGAAGGCACTTTTGAAGGCTGTTGCTAACCAGCCGGTCTCTGTCGCCATCGACGCCGGTGGCCCAGAGTTCCAGTCATACTCTAGTGGTGTCTTCACTGGAGAATGCGGGACCCAGTTGGACCATGGCGTGACGGCTGTCGGCTATGGGACGGCTGAGGACGGTACCAAGTATTGGTTGGTGAAGAATTCATGGGGTACGAGTTGGGGTGAGAATGGATATATCAGGATGCAGAGAGATGTTGATGCCAATGAAGGCCTTTGTGGTATTGCTATGGAGGCTTCCTATCCTACTGCTTGAATATACAATTTATATATACTCTGAAAGGCCGGTGAATTGATTGTTCATCACCTAGTCATGTTTTATATGTATGTTTTATTTCCGAATCATGTTTATACCACTTTAGCTATAGCCCTTGCTGAGTTGTACTCATTACTGGTCATCCAATTGCTCTTTTTCTAGTCATATACAGATTGATCATTGATATGGAACTTCCAGATTAATTGATGATCCAATATTGGGCTTAAAGTTCAACAAAAAATTGGTTACTGATTCAATTCTCCATAATGTAGTTGAGTAGTTGAACGACTAGCTTTGCTCTACTTGTAGGTTTTCTTTATTTATTTATTTATTTTTTTCCAAAAAAACAAAAGCAGTTATCATCAGATGGGTGAAAATTCAGTAGTTGTAAAAATGAATATTCACTACAAGAAAGAATGTTTTTACCGAATAAACTGCGTCGATAAATAGGTGAGGAGTAAACCCATTTTGGTATTCACCGACGCATCACCCATCAGTAATGAGTACCTTTATCGATGAGGCTAGATTAACGCGTTGCAAAATATCGCGGAAGGTAAGTTTTTGACATTTCCGGACCAGCGTAAAAGCGTTGTCAAAGGATTTAAAATTTAAAATTATTTAGTTTTTTGTTGAGAGAAATCCAAAAACTTTCCATTTTTTGCCAGCATGGGTAACGCGTTGGCATAGAGTTTTTGTGGTTAAAACCCCAGAAACTCTTCTTCTTCATTTTGAGCTTTCAGTTTTCTCTCTCTTTCCTTTTGTTTCTCACTGAAGGCCTAATTGTAGGGGTGGCAATTTAGGTCACGACACGATAACACGACTCGAAAACGACACGAAGTTAGCGGGTTTGGGTTTGTCTTAAACAGGTACAGGTCA
>JXTC01000264.1:434862-453533 GCA_002914845.1 Trema orientale
TCAAATTAATTTATTTTCTTAAAATATTTTAATGTTTTATATTAAGCAACCAGTGTACGTGCCTTAGGCACGTACTCTACACCTAGTATATATATCTATATATATATCTCATTCGTGCTCTCTCTCTCACACTCACTCTTTTTCTTTTGTTCTTTCTGTAGCTTTGTCCTCTGATCTTGGGGCTTTTGTGATTTTGCGGCTTTTTTCTATGTGATTTCTTATTTTACTGGGTTTCGATTTATTGGGTATTTCTAGGTATATGGCTCTTGGATTGATATTTTTGGGGTTTTTGTGTTCTCTGGGTCTTGATTTCAGGGCTATTTCTAGGCTTCTAGTTCTCAGATAGGTGATTTTTTGGGCTTTTTTGAATTTTGTTCTCTGATTTGGCTTTGCTCCTGTTTGTTGATTTTGCTATTTTGTGATTTATAGGTTTTGATATATTTCTTATTTGATATTGGTGATTGGTTTTCTATTTCTCTCTTGAATATGTGGGCTTCTAAATCTGAATTTGTTTTGATTTGTTTCTAAAAAATAAAGTTCTTGGTTACGGTAATTTATTTTTGTCCCTTGATTATGGTAATTTTGTTCTACCTCTTTGATATTCTTTCTATTTATTTATGGGAATTTGAATATGTTTTTATTTTTGTATATTTATGATATTGGTGTACATTTTTGGATATTGCATATTTAATGGTACATGGATTTTAGTTTATATTTACTATTTTATTAGTTAATGACTTGTTTATTCTATATAGGTTATTGTAATGTGAATGTGCACACACTTAGTACTTGTTACCCTTTTTTCTGGTAATAAAAAGGGCGGATGAGATCCCCATAGTGGGTTACTTCCCAGAGCCACCCCCATTCGGTTAAGCTCCCAAGGGTGATGTGCGGGCTCGAAGCCTTGACCTCACCCTCTCTAAGTGAGAGAAGGCCTTAAGGTAGAGCGCCTTGCTACTTCGACCACTCCCTTGGGAGTACTTGTTGCCGTTTGTGCACATATTTGTTCACATTTGGTATATATCAAGTGCCGTGTGTCCATCTATGCACACACTTGGTACTAAGTACCGAGTGTACATATTATGTGTACACACCTCTTGATACTTATATGCACACTTTGTATTTGTTTTTTCATTTAGGAAAAAATTTATATAATGCAATAACATTAAATTTTCTTGTAAAAAAAAAGTGTTCATTATTTTAGTGTACTTAAATGTGTAATAAAATATTGAATATAAAAACAGGGGAGCTTATACCATCTTTTGGAAGATCCTTTTTGGCACTTAAAATTTTTTATCATAACTTATATCAATTTGTAGTTAAATAATGAACAATTACATATTTATTTTTGAAAACTTTCATAAAACTTAATAAAAACTAATTTTATTAGAACAAAGTGTTTCTCATTTTGGTGCACTAAAACGTGTAATAAAATGTTAAATACCAAGAAAAAGGGAGAATTTGTACCTATTTTTAGAGGATTTTTATTGGTTTGGATTCTCTAAAAGTGGTACATATTTTCATTTTTTTTAGCACATAAAATTTTATGTCAATAATAACTTAAATAATTTTTTTAAAAGAAATAACTTATATCAAATAGTAGTTAAGTAATGAAAAATTATATATTTACTTTTGAAAACTTTCATAAAACTTAATAAAAAATAATTTTAATAAAAAAAAAAGTGTTCATCATTTTAGTGCACTAAAATATGACATTTAATGTAGTAAATTGTTGAATACTTAAAAAAAAAAGGGAACTTGTGCTGTCTTTAGGAGGATCTTTAGTTATTAAAAAGGGGCTTATAGAAATATAACCAAATTTTGGGCCCAATTTCAGTAAATGTCCCTTTGTCAAATGTTATAGTAAAATGTCCGGTATATATGCATATATACCAAGTGTAAAATTTTATATACCAAGTATAAAAAATTATATACCCAGTGCATTTCAGTACAGTAACTAAAATTGGTAGATATGTGTATCTACCAAGTGTAAAAATATATATACCTGGATATTTAGCTATAAAATTTTAAAAGTGGACATGTACTTAATCAAATTTAAAATTTTGGTCATCTACCTAAATTTCTCTATTAAAAAAGTAGTGAAAGGAATAAAAAATTCTAACTTAAGTTGTTCCTCATCATTCATATTCCTAATAGATTGTACTATTAGTTTTCTATTTGGAAAGTGATTGACGAAGTTGCGTAACATTAGTCTGTGTCATGAGTCTATTCACATTTGTAAATATGATTGTGCAATATTGTGGAATGAGAATACTGAGTTAGATATGTAACATTTCCCAATTCTACACACGTATGTAAGGATATTTGTACAAATAATTAATGAGATCGGGAGATACTACTCGACTTAGACTAATAAAATAGTAGAAAATTAAACTTTTTAAACTTCCTAGATATAATAAAAACATTCCACTCTTAATTAAAACTTTTTCAACATTCTTGAAAGACAAAGAAAAATACCACTCATAATTACACATAGTGTAACATATACATATAAACATACTCACAAAGTGGACTTCTCACACAAATATACATAATATACACACACTTAAAATAGGTACAAAATCTTCTATCAGAAAACCACAGCGTCAAAATGCTCAAACACACAAGCCGTGGTAAGAAAGTCGGCGCCCTTCCTCTACACTCACGTGTCATCAGTACCGTCTGCAATGTAAGAATATTTATGAGTATAAAACTCAGTAAGTAACATATGCAGATATAAGGTGCATGTAAGAGAGAAGAGATTTATATGGCTGGGATCCCTATGTATATTGTATTGTCTGACAAGACCATGAATCACATACTGAGCCACTCAGAGAACATATAACATATCATGAGCTATATAGAGGTCTCGAGCCCCAAAAACAATCTCCTCTGTGTACAACACAGTTCCACCCCATACCACCATCAAAGTATTCTCGAAGGAACCATAGTGTCTCCGAAAGGACCAGAGTATTCTCGAAAGAGCTAGAGTGTCCCCGAAGGAACCATATCACATATTTGGGCACTGGCCCGCCACACTCTATTCACCAATACTTGTCAGGCAATATAAATACACCACGTATTCATATCTCATACAAAGCGGAATAACAAATATATATGTACACATATTCACAGATTTTACAAATTCATAGAAACAAAGAATTTTTTACATTGCAGGTGTGATGTTACTTACCTTATTTTCGAGCTCTATCTGTTTTCTTGTGAAATGCCAGTTGCTCTAGATACAGTTGACGTGACTCTATTTATTTTCAAATATTATCATTATTCATGTGACACTACAAAAATTGTTGTTTTAAACTTTACTTGGAAATAACTAGTTCCTAATATCATTCTAAGCAAGAGAATACGAAACTCTATGCATTTAACTGTACAGTCAATATAGATATTCTAATCCCACTCCACCATTATTTCCTAGCCTAAGAAAACATTCGAAATAGTTCATAAGCATCACATAGTAGTAGCACTTGAAATTAAAAAATCTTTTATCATATAAAGTCTGGTAATCATTTTGCATATAAATAATTACTACCTAACAAACAGATCATGACAAAATTTTAAAGATTAGTCACGTAAAAGATTATCCTGAATGCACAAACCAATTAACATAATTTTACATTTAATAATTGTATAAATTAAGAACCCATTATCTACTAGAAACCGAAGGCGTTATATAGGTATTTATATGTATGATAGCTATAATTAATAACGTGCCTATCAATTAAATCATACCAGCAAACTTTTTT
This sequence comes from Trema orientale, assembly GCA_002914845.1. Classification (NCBI taxonomy): domain Eukaryota; kingdom Viridiplantae; phylum Streptophyta; class Magnoliopsida; order Rosales; family Cannabaceae; genus Trema; species Trema orientale. Next base: position 438,627 of record JXTC01000264.1, read on the forward strand.
ACACCTGAACCTAGCTATACATATGCTTTGAAAGCCATTTTCTCTTTTTTATTTTATATATAAAAGTTAATATAAAGGCAATAAGAAAAAGAATCTAAGAGCATAGTTTCATAAGGCAATTAAAAGAAGAAATATATTACACCCATGATTTAAACCTCATTTCTCCTGATTTGATAACATAGAAATATCAACATTTATATATATAAGTGAACTGAAAAAATCTCAGTACAAATTATTATATCCATATTAATAAGTTGAATGAATTTATGAATATATATGAGGCTCTAAAATCGAGAAAGACACAATACTTTCCTCGAATTAATCATAACTCCTTGCATCAATTGTGTATGTCATAAATCAACAAATATTGATTATGAATTGATCTGCACATACAGATAATATTAACAACAACAATACAATAATAAACTTGCCATCAATTTCTAAGGCCCGAGAGAGAAGATTCAAGAACTCAAATTTACACTTCTATCAAATTGATTACTAATAAAGCTAATTATGAAACAAATTCACGAGCTATATAATTGTGTTATCAGAAGAGAGATATAAGAGAGTAAAATTATAGGAGAACATGTCACCACCAAGCGATTATAATTAAGCCAAACTATAGAATAAATAATGTATAGGTCCTTTTCTTTAAAGGATTTTGCCGACTTAGTTAAGCCCGCACTACTTTTCATATTATTATTATTATTAATTTAATAATACAATAAAAAGAAACAATAACTCAAGTAATAGTTACACGTACATATACTAACACGAAACATGTACTTATTTCATAAAATAAATATCATATGTAAAGAAATGCCAAGAACAAAAAGTTGAATAACTTAGTGTATCTAAAAAATTATGACCCAAAATAATAAAATAAAATCTGATAGCTAGAATTTGTCACCATATGCAAAAATATGTATATCTGATTAGTTAAACAAAATTTTCTAATTAAAAAAATTGCCAATTAATCATAATAAAACATATTAGAATTCAACTTAATACACGTCAAACTTGTACTATTGAGCGTGTTTCGATTATTTCACTACAAAATTAACTTGGCAAACAGAGGTTAAGAAAAATAACTATATACTAAAACGAGCATTCAAATTTATATGCATATAAATGATACTAATGTACAAAAATAATATTATGCAATATTATTATTATTGACTTTTTAATTATGTGAGGAATTAGGTATCACATGGAAATCAGAAATAAAATTAAAGAAAATAAAATATTATGGAATAACGTTATTATTGGCTATTTAATATTGTGAGAAGCTGGGTGTCATATATGACTTTAGGATATCACAAGATAAGTATCCAATATGTGGAGAAAATCGGTGGATTAAGGAAAAGAAAGTTCCCCACAAGGTATGCATTATTTTTCTCTTATTATGCTCTAATTTTGTTTTATATATATATATATATATTTTAAATTTCTAGCAATCTTTTGCCGATGCAATTAAGTGTTGGCCTTTTTAAAATAAAAAAAAATAATCTTTCGTGATGATTTTATATGACACTAAATGTTTTAAAAAAATAAAAAAAAAAACTCTCTCGACGATATTCCCATCTGTAAAGGTTGTTTAATAACTAATAAAAGAAAACCTTTTTCAACGATGAACTGCATCAGAAAATGTAATTTTTTTTTAAAATTAAACAATAGATAAAATCTTTTTCCTGACACTTATATGCGTCGGGAAAGATAGACTTTCACCAACGTGTGTTGTAACTTCGTTTGGAAATGGTTGACCAGCACAACATTTTGCGATGTCATTTCCTGATGACACAACTTTTCGCCTTTGCCTACACATTTCTTATTTCATCACTAAGATACTTTTGCCCGTGGTCTTTTGCCGATGGAACTTCACAGCAAGTTTTCATGTTGGAAAATCTTTCTCGATGCAATTTTTATATTATCCCAGATGTGTTGGGGAAAGTGTCCATTCCTGTAATGATTGTTGTACATCATTTGTGGTGATGCAAATGAGATTTTTTACCAAGGCCTTCTTAGAGTTAAGTCCTTCAGCTGTTTCCTTTAGCATCAACTCAAAGAAGCTAATCTTTTTATTAATCTACAGATTAAGGGTGAAAGAGAATGAGAAAATAAACAACAATGAAAATGTAGATAGAACATGAGCTTATTTGAGGGAGTAGCTTGTGGAACTCTCTCGTTGATTCAACAATTAGAGATTGGAGTTCTCTATCTCACATAACTTTCTTGTGTTTGTGAAGTCCATATCTAACAAGATTATCCATAGAATTGTTCAACTCAAGAGAAGAGTCCATTGGGATCTCCAAGGTGCTAGTATCAAATGTGTTATGGTTCTTGGAATGTTCCAGCTCGATTTTAGTCAACTAGTGATGGGAAGACTGAGAGTGGGAGGCTTTCTATGGCATCACTTGCTCGGGGTCTAGATGTCCTCATAGGATGGAGTAGGAATTATCTCCACATTTGACACAAAGAAGTATCAGTCTTTCCAACCTTTATTTCATAGTGAGTAGTCATCAACAAGTTGCTCATCTTTTTGATAGGAAAATGTGTATCTACCTTGGTTATCATGGATTTTTTTTTTATCAAATAACAAGAGAGGAAGTCATTGAAAAGGAAAGATATTGACTTGGATTCGGATCGGACAACTAAAGATATGATAACCTCCAAGTATTAGGCATGAGTTGGGTCTGAACTATGTTGAAATAGAGTAAGATATCTCGAACTAGTCCAAGAAGGGGGAATCAGAATCCATTTTTCAAGGAAAACTAATAAATGCAAGTTCATTCTTTTATGTTAGATTCAGCTCTCTCATTAGAATTTGGAAGGAAAAATTTTACTTTTGATGGTACTTATGTCGTAAAAACATCTAATATTTTCAAGGCCAAGGGCTGACAACTTAGAGGGAGGATTCTTATTCGGGATTAGCCTAGACATACCATGATTCAATTTAGGTACTCCTAAGCTTGGAAGGGGACTCTTAGGAAGGTGCTCTATTTGTTTTATCGTTTGTGCTTATTTAGGACTAAAACTTCCGAGTCCCCAGAGTCAAAATCATTAAGGTTCAATGAAATTAGATATACCTCTACAGAACTTTCTAGCTCATTCTAATAAAGTAGATCAGATTGTCTTATTTCTATTAAATGAAGAAAAAATTTAAGGATGTAATGAGGATATTTGACAAGTATGCGAATGAAGGATCAAAATGTGAAAGTAAAAGATTGAAGTATAAAAAAGCTATCATAATAATTTGAAACTTGCCTAAAAACTTATTTGAACATCCAAGGATTCCAGTAAGGATAAAAAAAACTGTTCGAAGAAGGGAAGATGGGGGAAAAATGAAAGAGATGAAGGGATGAGAGAAGATTGCTATATTTAAATAGGAAACCGATGATTTGAATTTTAAAATTAAGAGGGAAATAAGGACTAAATTTCAGAATTGTGGGATTTGATTATTAATTACTAGGTAAATATGAGTATGAACAAAATTATGGAGTAAATTCATGCTTGACTCGAATTTGGAATTGGTAGGTAGTAATTAAAGAAGATTTTGTGAGCAATTAACTAGAATTTTATCATTAATGGTGTGTGATAGGTTAAAATTTAAAGTGTAAACTAGGAGAGTAAATTACGAAATTTATGGTGAAAATTTCGAAAATTTGAATTTTAAGATTCAAAAAGGAGAAAAAAGTGGGAAATTCCAATTGTTCAAAGGTCATGTAATTATCATACCATGACTTTTCATTATTTGAGGCACGTCTTATGGGTGCAGCAAAACTAAAATGACACGTGTCCAAGAATTCCTATGATCATTTTTTATTGGAAGAAGAAGAGTACTGGAATGACATAAGATTCAAGGTGGAGAGAACTATTACTCGTCAAGCAAGTAAACTCGACCGAGGAATGAGGCTGATTCTTAGTGTTGAATTTTGTTCATCTAATTTTAGACTTCTACCTATCTATGCAATAGCTATAACTAGAGAAATATAGGTTAGTTATAATTTTAGTGAATAGTCTATGCAGTAGCTGTGACTGAAAAAATATAGGTTAGATATAATTTTAGGTTTAATATGCTTAAAGATGATGGATAAGCTCGAATCCTCGTAGTTTAAGAGGGGTGATTACTGTTATATGAATTATATATACGTAAAATAACCGCAAGTACATGAGTCGTAAATAAATAATAAAGTGATAAATATAGAGTTGTCAAACCCACGAGAAATTTGGAGGTGTTAAATTATTATTAAGTACCAGAATTATCGTGACATAATTTTATCTAGGCAACCAAACTAAATGAATATATAACTTAAATAAATATAAAGATAAGTATAAATATAAAAATAAGATATAGAGACTTCTACGTATAAATGTACTAAAGGATTGAATTCACCGAACTATCAACTATGTCATTTGATCACCAATTGCATTCTAATCAATTAGTCCTAGTTTATAAGCCAAGAACCCGAAGATATTTCTATTTTCTCTCTTCAATGCCAAGTGAAATCATTCATAAATCCCGGTTCCAACTCTAATCCGAACCTAGAAATTAAGAATTTATTATGTTCAATAGTTCTTTGATCATTGTTTTAAAAGAATTATAGGTTCTCTCAAACTCTACAAGTCCTAGTGTTGTGAAAATAATTACAAGTGCACAATATAGCGAACAAGTAATGTAATGATAAGTAAAGATATCATCCCACGGAGATTGATTAACTAAAATTTCCTACTAATTACTGAAACTAGATTAACCTTAATTTTATCTAACAAATTAAAATTCAAAAATAAAGAAATTAAAATAAAAGACTAAAAGTAAAAATAAAATAAAAAATAAAATACGTAAGCAAATAAATTACCAAAAAATAAATAGAGAAAAATATCAATGCAAAATAACCTAAGACACCAATTTCACCTTCCTAGTCCTCTTAATTTTCTATTACTTCTTCCTAATCCAATTAATTTGCCTAAGTACCAATTAGAATATCCTAATGTATATTACTAATCTCTTCCAAGACTTAGCAATAATATCTTTACTTAATAATTTACTATATTCCTATGTAAATTAAATCACGCAAAAGATTCAATAAGCTCTATGATTTCTATTAAAATTGCATAAACCTATGAGTATATTCCTATCCCATACAATTTATGTTATTCTATTCATAGATATATTCTAAACCTCCTCTTCCAATTCAGTCTAGAAATTCCTAATCAATTAATTGAGTGATCAAGTCAATTAAAAGTATTAAGCACAAATAGAATAAATACTTGGTAATGTAAAGAAAATTGGAGTTAAAAATAAACTAAGAAAAATTAAAATTCATGATCAGGATCCATTGACATCCTAAAAACAAAAATCTATTTCATAACTAAATAAATAAAAACTAAAACAGAAAAATAAAACCAAACAAAGAAATCTCGTGGTCGAAGAGACTCCAGTGCTCCTCTCTCTCTAGAATAGTATGTTTTTTTCCTCTCACAATCAGGTCCTTATATAGCTGAAGAAAGAGAGTATTTATATTATACAAGGATTCCAAAGATGTATTCTGATTGGTCAATATGATGTGGCACTTTCCTATTTTCTATCTTTCTCTCTCTCTTTCTCCTCACGTTTCTATTCAAAATCTGATACAAAGTGAATAATCCCATACGGCATGAAACGTATGAGCTCAGCACGTTCTGGGGCTATGATTGGATGAAGGAAAAGCTGACTTTTAGTTTATGACGTGGCGATGTCTTGTTGGAAGAAGAAACCGGTTGTACCATGGCCGGGAAGCACCAGATTAGACACAAAAGTTATCCTCCATTAGCTTTCTTATGCGTGGGCCCCAGCTGTCCACTGAGTTGCCTCCCCCACTCTCAGCCTCTGCGAGTGAGTTACACTCTCCAATCCAGCACGTTAATTTGATTGATCCAACGGCTAAGCTTTAATCCGAATTTTTTTTTCTTCTTTTCTTCTTTTCTATTTATCCTAAATCAAATTAAATTAATTCAAAAACCTAAATCTAATTGACTTAAACTAATTAAATTAAAATATCTAAACCTAATAAAATAACATAAAATTAAACAAAATTAAATCTAAACTAAAATAAAATAAAACGATTTAAATTACTTAAAATCTAAATTAAAATTACTCTAGAACACACATTTTTAATGAATAAAATAGCACAATTAACTCTATTTTTATAGAGTTATCGCACCTCCAAACTTGAATTTTTGCTAGTCCTCGAGCAAAAAAAAGAAATAAAACCGAAACTAAAATTATAAATATCTAAACATGACCCAACCATGATCCAACTATGACCCAATTCAATTCTCAAAAATTGGCTCAAAGATTTCACATAATATAAAGCTCAAGGAAAAACTCTGAATACTGTAAAAGGTCTAGAATTTCAATTCAAATACTAATTTGACTCCACTATATAGACTCCTTGAGTGTGCGTGTGAATAAACAATTATATTTAATCACTTGCAACTCGGATCAGTTTATGCAAACAAGTTAGTTATAATAAATATCAAGATAGAAATATATAAACTCCATAAGCCTGATTTTCATGCCACTCTCCACTAATATAGACTAATACTACACCAAAGATTATTAGGACTTTATGAAGCTTGTAATGTATGGCTAAGGTAACCGGTAGGATAAAAGTCATATTTATCGCTCAAATCACCCTAAGCACATAAATTATTCTTGGATCTTTACTCAACACTTTGTTAATATAACTCTCCCAAACTTATTTTTCAATTTCTTCTTTCACTCCACATTTTTTTATTGAAATACTATACCCCAACTTTTGAATTTCCAATCTTTTTTTACTATTTTTTTTCACACATTTTTTTCTTTTTTTTTTTTCACATGGGTATAGTACTGTCTTATTCTTTTATACGCCTTCATACAATTTTTCTGAACACCACCCTTCCACCCAAATTGTCGCATAATTCAATAGATATTCAACAAAGATCACATGTGCTATCGGGTACAAGGTAAAATATTAGAAATAATTTAAAATCTTAGGCTAAAAATATGGGTATCAAATAAAAGGTCAATATAGGCTTAATGAGGTTAACTATAGATATATAAGTGTCAAGGGTAAGCTTGAAAGGCTCAAACGATCCAAAGATGGTCTAAATCATCTCTATAATGCAATACAGTCTAGGATTTCGCCTCAAGTGATAATCAAATAGGTTCTAGAGTTTATTAATGAGATTTCAAAGATGTACATAATCCACATAAACTTTCTCCAAGTAAGCAACAATCAAATACAACTATTCATGTACTCAAAATTTTCAAGGAATCATAAGCAAAATCAAACTAACACAGAATTAAGAAAATAGACAAATATAGCATTCATATTCAGTCAAATCAAAGTCTTATCATCGGCATTCGATCATCAAACTAGTCATAGCTAAAAAAAACTAAAAAAACTAAACTAAACTAATTTTTTTTTATTTTTTTTTCACTTTTTTAAATTTTTTTTTGAAAATTTTAACTCTTTACCCCCAAACTTAAAATTAACATTGTCCCCAATGTTAAAAATAAAAGAGAAGGTAAAGAAAACTCCCTTAGATTTTCACAGTAGATGGAGGCTTCTTGATGAGTCGTTGAAACCCAGAAATCGACCTCCAAACTTATGCAAGAACTTGAGACACACAAAAACAAAACAAACAAAAGAAAAGAAACCTAAAAGTTCAAAATTAAAAGAAAAAAATAGTACATGGGTTGCCTCCCAAGAAGCGCTTAATTTATAGTCATCAGCCGGACTCTTTTGTAGAGATCTTTCAGGGAGGTTCGTAGATAAAGGGACATGTTCTGGAAAGATCTTTCTCTAATGTCTTAAATTTTAGCTCTCTCCCGTGATAGTACGATGGAACTTCTGAAGTACTTGCACATTCTGTGACATCTACTTTCTCTTTTTTAGTAGATGTGGCATAGACACTCAAAGCTGCATGAGGCTCTTTTGGATGCTCCGTTTTCACTATTTTAACCGCACTTTTCTCTAAAATATCAACTTGAAAGCAAGAAGCTGATTCAGGTGGATACTTGGTCTCTTTAAAAACATTAAAGACGATTTCTTCATCTTGGACTTACATTATTAATTGACCTTTTTGTACATCGATAAGGGCCCTCCCAGTAGCAAGAAAAGGTCGACCAAGAATAATAGGAATTTCTTGGTCTTCTTTAATGTCAAGCACTAAAAAGTCTACTGGGAAGATGAATTTATCAACTTTAACAAGCACATCCTTGACAATACCTCTGGGATATTTTATAGACCAATCAGCCAGTTGCAAAGAAACATTTGTAGGTTTAGCTTCCCCCAAACTTAATTTCTTGTATACTGAGAGTGGCATTAGGTTGATACTAGCACCAAGATCACATAGAGCTCTGTCAAAGAATGAATTCCCAATGGTACATGGAATATTAAAACTCCTAGGATCTTTTAACTTGGGTGGAAGTTTCTTCTGTAAGATCGCACTGTGCTCCTCAGTAAGTGCAACTGTTTCATACTCTTCTAATTTCCTCTTGTTGGACAAATTTTTTTTTCAAAAACTTCACATATTTAGGCGATTGAGCTAGAGTGTCTGCAGAAGGTATGTTAATATAGAGTTTCCTGAAAACTTCTAGAAACTTTGAAAACTGCTGGTCCAACTTCTGTTTGTAGAACTGCTGAGGATATGGAATTGGAGGGACATATGGTGATAGATTGTCTGGGAACAACTTTGATATTGGCTTTTCTAGCTCAACATGTCCTGTCTCAGATTGCCCCTGAGGTTGTGACTGCTGTTCTTGATATTGACCACTTGAGACCACAGGTGATGATAGAGCTGGTTGTGGTAGGTTAGCTAAAATTGGTTGGTTCGGTTGCTCCACTTGCTCCCCATACTTCAGAGTTATCGCATTACAATGCTCCTTAGGGTTCACCTCTGTAGTACATGATAAATTCCTAGTTGGTCAAGAGTTGATAGCCTCAACTAATTGCCCCATTTGTATCTCCAGATTTCTTTATGAGCTAGCTAAGTTACAGTTTGAGTTCACCAATTCTTGAGTCAGTTGCATAAGGTTTTAGAGTACTGCATTTGTCTTTGTCATGTACTGTGCAAAAACCTCATCAGGTGATGGCTTGGTTTGTACTTGTTGGCCAAACCCTAGTGATAGTTGATAGGATTGTGGCTGCATCACATTCTGATGATTCTTCCATAAAAAGTTCGGGTGATTGCGCCATCCCTGATTGTATGGATTGGAGTTTGGGTTATTAGGTGCCCTGAATTGAGGTTGAGTTTGTAATATGTATTGCACTTGCTCGAATGGTGTCGGGTTACCTATAGTACACTCCATACTAGAATGAGCTCCTCCACAAAATTCACACACCAATGGTGGAGTGTGTATATTCATCTGATCAATTTGATGAGTAAGAGCAGCTACTTGAGTAGTTAGTACCGCCAAAGGGTCCACTTCATGAAGCCATTTCTTCTAACAGTGCATGTGCAACTTCAGGGGTCTTGGCCATCAGTGCTCCACCAGCTGCAGCATCAACAATAGTCTTTGTCTGACCATTCAACCCATTGTAAAATGTTTGGATCTGTAGCCAACTAGGAATACCATGATGAGGACACCTTCAGAGCAGATCTTTGAATCGTTCCCAGGCGTCATAAAGAGACTCCACCTCATATTGAGTGAATTGTATGATTTCATTCCTCATCTTTGCCGTCTTAGTAGGAGGGAAGAATTTTGCCAAAAATTTCTGGGCTAGATTAGTCCAGGTAATAATGGTTCCAAATGGGAGTAAAGTCAACCAACTTTTCGCTTTGTCTTGGAGTGAAAACGGGAACAACCTTAGTCTAATGGCATCATCAGTAACGCCATTATATTTAAAATTATCGCAGATTTCTAGAAAATTGGCAATATGGGCATTTGGATCATCATTCGGTAGCCCACTGAATTGTACAGAAGTCCGAATCATCTGCATAATAGCCGGCTTGATCTCGAAATTATTAGCTTGAACGGTCGGACGTCAGATCCCAGAGATCGTGTCAAGTACTGTTGGGACTGTGAAATCTCTAACTGCACGCTGGTTGTTTTGATTATCCTCCATCTTGTGTTCTCCTTTCAAAAAAATAAAAAAATAAAAAAAATTAAATTGTAATAAAGAAAAGGTTAGACTAAGATTAAGGTTATTTGGTATCAATATTAGTAAAACAAAATTCAATTAAAACAATTCCCAGCAACGGTGCTAAAAACTTGTTATGAAAACAATTGCAAGTGCACAATATCGCGAACAAGTAATATAGTGATAAGTAAAGATATCGTCCTACGGATATTGATTAACTAAAATTTCGTACTAATTACTGAAATTAGATTAACCTTAATTTTATCTAACAAGTTAAAATTCAAAAATAAAGAAATTAAAATAAAAGACTAAAAAAGTAAAAATAAAATTTAAAATAAATACGTAGGCAAATAAATTACAAAAAAATAAATAGAGAAAAATATCAATGCAAAATAACCTAGGACACCAACTTCACCTCCCAGTCCTCTTAATTTTCTATTGTTTTTTCCTAATCCAATTACTCAATGGCAATTAGAATATCCTAATGTATATTACTAATCTCTTCCAAGACTTAGCAATAATATCTTCACTTAATAATTTACTATATTCCTATGTAAATTAAATTACGCAAAAGATTCATTAAGCTCTATAATTTCTATTAAAATTGCATAAACCTATGAGTATATTCCTATCCCATACAATTTATGTTATTCTATTCATGGACATATTCTAAACCTCCTCTTCCAATTTAGTCTAGAAATTCCTAATCAATTAATTGAGTGATTAAGTCAATTAAAAGCGTTAAGCACAAATAGAATAAATACTTAGTAATGTCAAGAAAATTAGAATTAAAAATAAACTAAGAAAAATTAAAATTCATGGTCAGGATCCATTGACATCCAAGAAACAAAAATTTATTTCATAACTAAATAAATAAAAACTAAAATAGAAAAATAAAATCAAACATAGAAATCCCACGGTCGAAGAGACTCCAGTGCTCCTCTCTCTCTAGAATAGTGTGTTTTTTCCTCTCACATTCCGGTCCTTGTATAGCTGAAGAAAGAGAGTATTTGTGTTGTACAAGGATCCTAAAGATGTATTCTGATTGGTCAATATGATGTGGCACTTTCCTATTTCCTCTCTTTCTCTCTCTCTCTTTCTCCTCACGTTTCTATTCAAAACTTGATACAATGCGAATAATTCCATACAGCATAAAATGCATGAGCTCAGCACGTTCTGGGGCTGTGATTGGCTGAAGGAAAAGCTGACTTTTAGTTTATGACATGGCGATGTCTTGTTGGAAGAAGAAACCGGTTGTACCATGGCCGAGAAGCACCAGATTAGACACAAAAGCTATCCTCCATCAGTTTTATTACGCGTAGGCCCCAGCTGTCCCCTGAGTTGCCTCTCCTACTTTCAGCCTCTGCGAGTGAGCTACACTCTCCAATCTAGCCCGTTAATATAATTGATCCAATGGCTAAGCTTTAATCTGATTTTTCTTTTTTTTTTTTTATTCTTCTTTTCTATTTATCCTAAATCAAATTAAATTAATTTTAAAAACCTAAATCTATTTGCCTTAAACTAATTAAATTAAAATACCTAAACCTAATAAAATAACATAAAATTAAATAAAACTAAATCTAAACTAAAATAAAATAAAACGACTTAAATTATTTAAAATCTAAATTAAAATTACTCTAGGACACACATTTTTAATGAATAAAATAGCACAATTAACTCTATTTTTATAGAGTTATCACCTAAGTTACACTATCCTATGGTTCTTTCTAAAATTCCCTCTCTCAAGTACCAAATTCTAGAAATCAAATCATCTAACTAGTAGCTAATTAGTTGAGAAGCATTAAGCATGGAATAGCATAAATAAATTCAACAAGAAAATCAAAGAATATATTAGAAACCAAGACGAATAAAAGTATAAGCTACATTATTCCTCTAGCGTATAGCAATTAGTTCAACCTAAGAGAATCTATGATTAATCTCAACAAGAAGTTCATAATTCCAAATATAATCATAAATCAAGTACAATACAAAATTCAAATGAGATTAGAGTGAGAAAGAGGATGAGAAAAACTATTTTGTGAATGTAGAACTTTAAGTTTTCAATCTTTTTAAGCCATTTTTTCAAGCATCCTCTCCAAGATTTTTGCTCTAAGCTCCTTCCTTTCTTGGATTTTTGAGCTCTCTTTGTTGTATTTTCTCTTCAACTCTCCACCCTTGAAATGGAGACTTAAGAGTGTACTTAAGGAGCTTCTAATTGACCTAGGCCGAGTAGAATTTCGACCATTCAGGATGCAGACTAGTGCCGCAGCGCTCCCTGACAAGCACTGCAATGCTCAAGGCTTTGGAGACATTTCTTCCAAAGAGTGCCATAATGCTCCTTGGACAATACTACGGCGCTCCCGGTTCTGGAAAATCAGTACGACATATTTCTTCTCGGGTGCGCTGTTTCACTGTTTTAGCTCCGTTTTGCCTGATTTTTATTGTATTGCATTTGTATCGGACTTAACTTTAATCTAAAAGGATTAAAATAATAGTTTTTTTCAACAATTTATCTTGATTCTCATTTATTCACAAGAAGTACAGAAAGAAAGTAAAAACACATCAAACTAACATAAATGCTTGAGAACTTGTAATTATTTGAGTTGAATAATACTTGATTTGTGAGTGAATCCCTCATCCATTTTATTCTTCCTATTTAAAATGGAGTGGATTTGAGGAGATCTATTAGAAACTAAATCTATGATTTTACTATAGAGGAGTGTATGGTGGCCTAATATAGGAAAAATGGATTTCAATCATCCCAAATAAGGAGGAGTCCAACTTGTGTGCAGTGTTTAAAGTGTTAGGAATTAGCCTAAGATTGATGATAACTCTATGAAAATAGAGTTATCTTGTGTGTTTTTAGTCTTAGAATAGTTGCTTTAGAAGAATAAATTGTCTAGTTTAGGTGTCCTCCTTTACTTTATTTTGGTCTTTGGTGTTTCTGATGTTTAAGATCTAATCTAGTTAATATCTATCTTATTTCCTTTGATTTTAATTAGAATTGCTGAAATCTGGTCTTAAGTTTTGCAGAAATTAAAAGGCAGCATCCTAGAAGGAAAGCTAAACTTAAGTCAAAGCTGGAAGCAACTTTGCTGCAGCAACGTGCCGGAGCAATACTGCACAGCAGATTCAATTTTCAGCTGGCGTTATTTCGAACAGCTGGCAGATATTTCATACAGCCAGTACTGACAGCTAATATTGAATACCAGCTAAGGGAAAATGGAGCAAAGTGGTCCTCACTCCTCTATTAGGCTGACATGTGTACTAGGGTACCTCACTTATCCTAATATAAAAGGAAAAGAGTACTGTAGAAAGAGGAGGGAGGACAGTGGCGGCTGAGCTAGAGAGATATACGGAAAAGGAAAGAAAGAGAGAAGAAAATAGTACAGAGAAAAAGAGGACGAGGAAGGAGACGTACTAGCGGCTGCAAGGAGCTAACCCTTCATCATCCAGCTAGCGATTTCTTACTTCTTTTAGCCTTCTTTATATTTATTTCTTCATCTTTTTCTTGAACTTTCTGTAATCAATGGAATATTTGAGGATACTTGTTTTTACATTTCAGACTATGAGCTAAGTTTCCTTAGCTGGGATTGTGATGAATCCGAGGTTGTGATGATGGGTTAAAGTTGTTTTCAACGTTTATGGTATTCTTACTCTAGTTTATTCAAGTGAGCTTCATTATTATTCCTTTTTATTGCTTGGCCATCAATAATTCGGATAAACAAATTAGGATTAATTCTGGAAAGGTTAATCTTAGTTGGATTTAACTTGGATAATGCATGATTTAATCATCTCGCTAGTAGATCTTTAAAATTAGTAATGATATAGGAATATATTGTTACCTTGCAAACCCATTGAAAATTGATGCTATAAGTGACGTTTTGAGAACTGGATTAGCATAGAAATATGCAAAATCTGGATTAAAGAACTTAACACATATTAAATTCGGAAGATTAATATGTACAGAGTGAATTTTCGGTTACTGGAGTGAATTTTGCTGTAGGCGTTGCTGCAGCAACAAAACCCAGAATTGCAACCAAGGAGGATTCGATAATCCCAGCTTATCCACACCACTGATTCACATTCACTTGATTAGATCTTGCTATTTTCTGCTTAATATTTACATTTCCGCTTGCATCTTTTAATTGTTGCTATTTTATTACAAATCGTTATTTCTCATTCATTAATTTAGTTCGTTTGACATTTAGATTTTATAAATAATTTTAGTAATCAATCCCTGTGGAGACGATACTCACTCACTACTATATTACTTGTTTCGGCACGTGCACTTGAGTAGCTATTATAAAATCCGCAACAAGTTTTTGGCGCCGTTGCCGGGGATTGAGATAACTAAAGTTACTTGTAGAAACTATTTTGTTTTTCTTGCCTTTATCTTTTCTTTAATTGTTCAAGTGGTTGTGCTTGCAGGAAGTTATACTTGTATATGAATACTCAGCAAGATCAAGAGTTGGTGCCTTTAGATCCTGAGATAGAAAGAACTTTTCGTGTAAGAAGAAGGGAGCAACAACAAGGGAACGCTGGTTTAGAAAACATGGCTGAAGCTGCTGGTAATGCTGCAGCAGAGGCTGATGACAGAGACAGGGCAATCCGAGAATATGCAATTCCAATACTTAATGGGCTTAATCCTGGTATTGTTAGGCTCGAGATTCAAGCACCTCAGTTTGAGCTGAAGCCAGTTTTGTTTCAAATGCTTCAAACTGTGGGGCAGTTCAGTGGGGTACCAACGGAGGATCCACATCTTCACCTACGATTATTCATTGAAGTGTGCGATTCA
>JXTC01000265.1:7630-38843 GCA_002914845.1 Trema orientale
CAGTTTTTGGCCTCATATATATAAGATACATGAGAGAAAAAACTGCACAGTAATTCTAAGTGTGTTACACGAAAATTACAGCGGGAGAGAGAGTGAGATTTCGGCCACCCTAGGCTGAGAGAAAGAGAGAAAAAGTTTCCTACCATCTCACGATCTCATCTCACGTCCCGGTGTTCCAAAAGATCAAGAAGGTATTTTTGATCGTTCTCCAACAAAGGATTCAACTTGGTGCCCACTCACCTCGTCAACCAAGAGCAAGAAGATAGGTAAGAAGATCTAGGGTTGGAGGTTTGATCACCATCAACAAGGAGATTAAGAAAGTGCACGCTACAGGAGGTGAACCCTAATCCATCTCTAGGGTTTATGCATTTAGATTTGATTTATATTATACATGATCCTGTATATGATATACCCATGTAATATGGTTATGAAAATATATTTTCATATAAAAATTTTAAACGCTAAATCTGCTAATTATTCCGCTGCGTTCATGATGTGATCATGTGTTTTCCATAGTTTGCATGCATGTATGTTTTTGTCTTAAGTGTTAGGCAATTCCAGCAGAAACTTGATGATTCTAATCACTTCCTCAATAAAAGCAAGGAAGTTACTAGAGAAGGGATGCATGGGTTACTTGGCAAATATAATGGATACTAGAGAAGAGTTAAAAGTGAAGCCTGAGGAAGTATCGATAGTTAATGAATTTCCTGATACAATTCCTAAAGATTCGCCCGGGATACCACCAGAGAGAGAGATAGAGTTTGTTATTGACTTATTACCCGGTACAGCTCCTATCTCCAAAGCACCTTATCGAATGGCTCCAGCAGAGTTAAAGGAACTAAAGGTACAGTTACAAGAGTTATTGGACAAAGGTTTTATTCACCCAAGCTTTTCACCATGGGGTGCTCCAGTTTTATTTATAAAGAAGAAAGATGGGACTATGAAGTTTTGCATTGATTAATGGGAGCTGAAAAATGTCACAATCAAAAATAAGTATCCCTTTCCCAGAATTGATGATTTGTTTGATCAATTGCAAGGAGCCTCTGTATTTTCGAAGATTGATTTAAGGTCAGAATACCACCAGTTGAAAATTAAGGAGGAAAATATTCTAAAAACAGCTTTCAGAACGAGATACGGGCACTATGAGTTTTTAGTGATGCCCTTTGGATTAATTAATGCCCCAACTGCTTTCATGGACATGATGAATAGAGTGTTCACAGATTTCTTAGATAAATTTGTTATAGTTTTCATCGATGATATTCTGATTTATTTACGTTCAAGGGAGGAGCATATGGAACATTTGATGACCATTGTGAGAATTCTTAAGGAAAAGCAGTTGCATGCTAAGTTTAAGAAGTGCAAATTCTGGTTGGAGAAAGTTATCTTCCTTGGTCATGTGGTTTCTGAAAATGGTATTTCTGTGGATCCAATGAAAGTTGAGGCTGTGAGTAATTGGCCAAGACCTACAAATATTTCTGAGATTCGTAGCTTCTTAGAGTTAGCTGGTTATTATAGACGTTTTGTTGAAGGATTCTCGAAGCTGGCCTCTTCATTGACTCATTTAACAAGGAAGAATATAAAGTTTCAATGGAACGATAATTGTGAAAAGAGTTTTGAGAAATTAAAGCATCGTTTGGTAACAGCCCCTATACTTTCAATACCGTCCGGATCAGGAGGATTTGTTGTTTACAATGATGCCTCGAAGAATGGTCTAGGACGTGTTTTAATGCGAAATGGCAAAGTCATTACTTATGCCTTTAGGGAATTGAAGGAATATGAAAAGAAGTATCCTACCCATGATTTAGAGTTAGCAGTAATTGTTTTTGTACTAAAAATTTGGAGACACTATCTTTATGGGGAGAAATATGAGATCTATACAGATCACAAATGTCTCAAGTACGTCTTTACCTAAAAGGAACTGAATATGAGACAAAGAAGATGGCTTGAACTGATGAAAGATTATGACTGTGAGATTAACTATCATCCAGAAAAAGCTAATGTGGTTGCTGATGCTCTAAGCCGGAAATCATTATCTGCTATGACTGTTGAGTATGTTAATGTGAAGCATCTCTTAATGGATTTACATAAGTTAGAGTTAGAGATTGTGCCTACAGGTTTAACGGAAAGATTGGCAGCTCTTACTCTGTAACCAATAATTTTAGAGAGTATTAAACAAGGCCAGAATACGGATCCCTATTTGATGAAATTAAAGAGTAAGATAGAATCTGGAAAGGAGGTCACCTTCCAGATTTCTAGTGATGGTGTAATCAGATATGGAAATAGATTGTGTGTACCTAGTGGAATTGTAAGAAAGGAGATATTGACGGAAGCTCATACCACTCCTTACTCTGTGCATCCTGGTACTACAAAGATGTATAGAGACTTAAAGATGCATTATTGGTGGCCTGGTATGAAAAAAGATGTGGTTGAGCTTGTAAAGCAGTGTCTTACGTGTCAACAAGTTAAAGCTGAACATCAAAGACCTGCTGGTAAATTAAAGCCTTTGAACATACCCCAATGAAAATGGGAAGAGATTGCTATGGATCTTGTTGTTGGACTTCCTAAGACAACTAAGGGACATGATGCCATTTGGGTGATTGTGGATAGATATACCAAATCAGCTTATTTCCTTCCGGTTAGAATAACCTATAACCTGGAGCAGTTTGCTCGGTTATATGTTCAGGAGATTGTAAGACTACATGGTGTTCTAAAAGTTATCATTTCTGACCGAGATTCTAGATTTACTTCGAAATTTTGGAGGAGTGTTCAAGATGCAATGGGTACAAAATTGGCATTTAGCACAGCTTTTCATCCTTAAACTGATGGGCAATCAGAGAGAACTATACAGACCCTTGAAGACATGCTCAGAGCCTGTGTGTTAGATTTCCATAGATTTTGGAGTAAATACCTACCACTTATATAATTTGCTTACAATAACAGTTACCAAGCTTCTATTGAAATGCTCCCATATGAAGCATTAAATGGAAGAAAGTGCAGATCTCCTATTCATTGGGATAAGATAGGGGAGAGAAAATTTCTTGGTCTAGAACTGATAAGAGAGACAAAGAAGGCGGCAAAAAAGATTCGAAAAAGGATACTAGCTACTCAAAGTAGACAGAAACATTACTCAGATCCTCAAAGAAGAAAACTAGAATTTAACGTTAGAGATAACGTATTCCTAAAGGTTGCTCCCATGAAAAGAATCATGAGGTTTGGAAATAAAGGAAAGCTAAGTCCCAGATATGTAGTTCCTTTTGAGATACTCAAAAAAGTTGGAGACGTTGCATATAGACTCGCTTGACCACCTTCATTGTCGAACGTACACAATGTATTTCATGTTTCTATGTTAAGAAAGTACATTTTAAATCCTTCACATGTTTTGAATTATGAGGAATTGGAGCTAAGTCAAGACGTTAGTTACGAGGAACATCCAGTGAAGATTTTGGATACAAAAGAAAAGGAACCTAGAAATAAGAAAATTCCTTTGGTCAAAGTACTATGGAAGAACCATGAAGTGGAAGAGGCCACATGAGAAAGAGAAGAAGAGATGAGAACTAAGTATCCATACTTATTTGGGTAAGTAAATTTTGAGGACGAAATTTTATAAGAAGGGAACAATTGTAGTGCCCAAGATTCTCACATGCATACTAAGCCAATAATAAATATATTCTAATTGCATATTAGACATCTAGAAGTCATTAATACCAGTTTTATAAAAACATGCTCATTCCTTATGTTATGTGCATTTACATACATGTTATTATACTAATGATTGTTGAAGTGTCCCGATGCAGTGTAAAGGTTCAATACCGTCAAAGAGAGAGCTCGGTGTGCTAAAAGAACAAAGAAAATATTTATAAAAGCAATACTATGTGCACATGCATTAAGATAACCTTTGTTGATAACTTAGTCAAATAGTAGTTTTTCGATAAAATGTAATTTTCACGCTTTTTGGAGCCGAATTCACTGTGTGTTTAACACGTCAAATAGCTTTAATTTAATATCTAGGACTCATTTATAGTATTTTATTTGTCGGCTCCAGGTAAGCACGAGGTGGCATTCACGACGCTGATTTGTGTTTTATTGCACTAAGTTAGCTTAGATTAAGCTTAATCGCATAATGTCGTTTTTGTACATTCTAATAATTGAGTGCTAATACTATGTTTGCCATGTTAATTGGAGTGTAATTGACTTATTTTTATGTTTAATAATTGGTTATGGGGCTAGGATCCACCAAATTACAATAAGATTAGCCATATAGGATCATAAGTCAAAGTATGACTAGATTTCACTTCCTAAGCTAGATTTCACTATTTTGGTCTACATTTGGGTGTATAGGAGTGACCAGCAACGTGGAGACTATGTTAAGGATGTTTTAGAGCTGGACACATGGAAAACAATGAGCAAAATACCCAAAATACCTCTTAGAATTTAAGCTATGCTATTTCTTAGTCATTAAGTATCACTTTTAGACCAAATCTGGTCATTTGCTTTCCCTTTCTTTCCAGCCACGACTTGAGACTCTCCAACTTAGTTTCAGACTTCTCTCAACTTCTCTTAACCATTTTCAAGAGTTTCCAAGTGGTAGAACTCAAATTGGAGCTCTAGAAAGCAAGATAGATCAAAACTAGTCAAGGTAATTCTACTAGTTCTTCTTCCTATGTCTTTTTCTTTAATTTTAATTCTCCACTTGCTACCACTTAAATAATGGTTCCTTCAGGTCCTCTTGAGTCCTAAAATCTAATTCTAAGCCTTGGGAATCAGTTTGGTAGAGGTAGAAGATAAGAACTTCAGAAAAAGCTCAAACTAGTCAAGGTGAGCATTATGTAGGATTTTGAACTTATAGTTAATTTCTTTTATTTTAACTCTTAAACCTAAGCTATTATTTGATGAATAATGGTTCTAGAAATCCTTATATATTGCTGGAAATATAAAATTTAAGTGGAGGATTAACGTTAGACCTAAAACCCCAAAGTTTGCTATTTATGAAATTAAGTATTTTTATGTGTAGTAAATTAAGTTTTCTATATTTGCAATCTGATTTCCTAATCTTGTAATGGATATGTCATAGATTCTATTATTTATTCCATTAATTTAGTTGCTGTTTATAGCCATAGACAAGTGTACAAATTATTTTAAACTTGTCTAGACCGAAAAAGATTTCAAATGTGCTTTTATGTTATCCTATATGTTTCTTTTGATGTGTATATGTGGGAATTGGCTTGTGAAATGTTATTAGAGGTTTAAAACTATGATTTTAATCATGTGGGAATGTCCTAGAATTAGGAGAGGTGCTGTCCAAATATTTTTAAAATGAAATGGTACCATTTAGAGGCAATTGGACTAGTTTTACAAGATTATGTGCCATTTTGGATCATTTTTGTGCTAATGAACTGGTATTCATATTTTAACACTTTTGAACAGTTTTTCAATGCTAGTTATTGGTTATTAGGTGCTCTAAGTGATTTATACACTTCTGAGTCATTTTAAGATCAAGTCTCCTAATTTGGTGAAAATTCTGATTTCGGTCTTGTTCGAGTATCTTGATACATTCTTTTGGCAAAATGTGCATTTTGAATAACAGTAAATTATGAAAGGTGAATAGCACACCAATCTCTAGAGGATATTAACCCTTTCCACTATCAATTTCTATTCAGGACACGAGGTAAGTAAAGACTTACAACTGCGTCATAAGAATTACATGGGGAATATCATTATGTGAAACTTACTTATTCTTGAAAGTTATAAAATGGCATATGTATGGCACATCTTGCATGAAAATTGTGAATTTCATTACAGAGTATTTAAAAGTGAGTACCATTATATCAATTTTATAAGATAAGTTTTAATGGCAATTGCTAGTCTGTCGGAGCTGGGTAGGGAAGTCTGTTGATGCAGACTCTCCCGTTGAAGCGGGACTTGCGGATCTTATGATGTGTCTCGTTGAAGCGGGACAATATTAGTGCGGTATAGGATGCCCCTTTGATGAGGGAAGGAGTTTTCAAAAATCTCACACGACGGTTGCACCTTATTTTTACTCTTGGCTAGAGTTTCCGCCCAATGTTATTACGACCTATCGATTTACGGGACTAGCAATGTACTAAAGGGCCCAACTATGAATATTTTTAAGGAAAAAGATAGACTCAAATGTTTATGAAAGAAAAGGGTACAATGGAAACTTTATGAGATTTTAAAGCCTACATAAGCATGTATAGTTTTTACTTACTGAGCTGTAGCTCATTTTAGTCTTGTGATACAGATGAGGAGGCACATTTTGGTATTGACTAGCTGGTTGTCTGGCTTGCCTTTTGTTGCTATGATCATATAGATGTGGACGAGCTTGACTTGTGGGTGATGTTTTTATTTGGTAATATTTTAGTGTAATGTAAATACTGGTGAAAGCCTCTTTTGATTGTACATTTTGTAAAGACACTTTTAACAAGAAATGCCATGCACTTGTTTTTGTTTAAAAAGTTTGGAAAGTTCAAATTTGTCCACCTTTTTATAAAAACTAAAGATATGGTTTAAGAAAGAATAATACTTCCTAGTTTGACAATATATGATAATATGGTTAAACTAGGGGGTGTTACATGGGTTCATACAATAATCTGGTATATATATAAAGATGAATATATATATTACAAAATGATGATTTTTTTTATTCTATTAACAAAATATAAATTCAAGAATATATAGCAAGTAATGAATCTGGTATATAGCCTCATAAACAATGACAAAATTTCTATATACTAAGACCAAAAATTCATGTATCTAGAAGTGTAAAAACTTTGAAATAAGATAATAATATCAAATATCTAAAGTAATGAATCTGGTATACAACCGCATATACCAAGACAAAATATCTATATACCAAGATCAAAAATTCATTTACCTAGATGTAGGGGAAAAAAAACCTTCGTTTCAAAATAAAACAAGCTATAAACTCAATACGAAAAAAGTAATGATCCATATGTCCTATAAACTGATATCACAGGCCTACAATAATGTCACCCTTTAATGGAAGTTCCAAACGTCATAAAAAGATATTTAAAATTCCCATCTAATTCATCAACTTCATAATTAGAATATGAACCTGTATGAAGAAACCAAGAAATAGACCTTAATAAAAAAAAATAATATCACATCTACTGGTTCAGGAGATACATACATATATATACCAAGCTAAAAACTTCATGTACCAAAAATAAAAAACCATGTACCACAAAAACACCATAACAGAAAAAAAAAAAAAAAAAAAAAAAAAACATACTTGGGTTCAAACTTTTGATCAATAATAGCAAAACAATTAATATATTAATCAACAATAACCACACAATATATGCCAAAACAAAAAACCGATGATACCAAAATCAAGAATATATGCACCAAATAAGAGTACTGAACATCTAAAATTAATAATAACTAAAAAAGCATATACTAATACAAAAAAACACATATACCAAGACCAAAAATATATATACTAAATAAAAAATTACAGAATATATTCAACAACAAAAACCAATAAACAGTAATACCATATACCATGAAATAGATCGCATATACTGCTACAAATATTACATATACTATGACTAAAAATTAATGAACCATTGCAAATTACAAAAACTAATTTCAAAACGCAGTAAAATACACAAAGCTACTAATACGTAACAAAAAGGTAATATTATACTTAAATTAAAATTAATTATAACACGAACTCCTATAAATGAAAATCTCTAAAACCAATACACAATACAATCAAATTAAAATTAAGAAAGCAATACATACCAAAACAAAATCAAAATAAAAAAGACTAGAGATTCGACTAAAGCAAATACACAAATCACCAAAAATGCCAGATATCCAAAAAGATGAACAAAACGACCTTGAAAAAGACGACGATGAACCAAACAATGTCAGAGAAGAAGAATAATAGAGATATATATCAAAAAATACGTGAAGCCACCGTAAATCCAAAGAAAACTGTAGATATTGAAGAGGAAAATTAATGGAGGAACGAGAGAGATTCGAAAAAGTAAGAACGACAAAAAAAAAGAGAGAGAGAAAAGAAGAAAGAAGAACGAGAGTACGGAAAATAAAAAAAGGAACGAAAAAAAAAAAAACTGAACAATTTTATTGAGGGTAAAAATAAAAAAGTAAAAATTAATTAGCTGGAGGTTTTTAAATAGTGGATATATAGCTATTAATTTTAAATTTTGAACACATACTTAACCAGTTTTTAAAATATGGATATATACCACATTTTCTTTATATGTATCCATGTATGTTTGTTTGTTTGTCTTTTTTTTTTTTGACGGGATATATGTCCATATTTGTTGATAAGCCATAATGAAATGAAAATCATATACGAAAATGTTTCTATTTTTCATCAAATTCATGTGTTTAACTGTTGATTTACACATTTATAGGAAATAATTGCGGTGAATCCATCACGTACTTGACGAAATTGGGAAGTACATACCACAATTTTTTATTCTTTGTATTTTTTATTGCAATACTTAAATGGAAGATAACAAAAGGCAATATTCATATAAACAATTGAAAGACAATATTCTTATACTGATATATCAAGCATCATGAGAAGATCTATAAACTCGGACATCTTAAATTCGAGTAATTTGCCTTTTTGTAAAATATGTGGACTATATTATGAATTTCTAGTAGAAAATTTGAGAATAATGAACAAAATCAATAATTGTTCAACTTTTTTCGTTAGGAAATAATTAGTCTTCATCTTTAGTTGTAATAAACTCGCAAAAGAAGGATATACAGTTACAAATATAATAACTGGAGACTAGGATCTAGTTTTAAATCTTCATTTTGAAACTGAAGTATTCTGTTGGATAAATTTGGGAAAATTAGGTGGGAGTCAGTTCTGGTGTTTGAACATTTTGGCTTTTTTTTTCGGTAAGTTTTTTTTAGCAATTTTTGTTTGTGAAATTTCCTTTTTGCCTTTTGGTTGAGTTTCATGTATAATATGTTTGCTTGAAATTTAACAAATTAAAGTTTAAACTTGTCTAATTTAACTGATTTAAAAAATTAAAGTTTAAACTTGTCTAATTTAACTGGTTAAGTTTTAAATCTTGTTTGATGCTGATGGAGTTCTAAAACTTGTCTAGTTGAGTTTAAATCAAAGTTATTTTTAGGATAAATCAACTACTAGGTCACTTGTATCCAAATATATCGATCAGTTGACATAATATATTAATTTACGTGGACATAAGTGAAAAAAGAACAGACAATTTTCTAATGATTTTGAAAAATCAGCCTAAAAATGATAGAAAACTTAATCAAGTTAAAGAACATTTTTGCTACACTCTATTTTTTTCCCTCTCTTGTATAAAGAAATGGCCAAGTATATCAATTTTTATACTGTGTATATCAAATGAGACACTAGATACAACTTCTAATTTAAGTATATAAGTTTTTATACTGAGTATATCATATCAACTCATACATGTGTTTAATTTTAGTAAATGACCGCTTTTTTTTATTTCTTTTAATATAGCGAAACAAAAAAGTATATCAAATTTTATATTGGGTTATATCAATTGATATACTATATATGATTTATATTTAAGTATACTAGTCTTTTATACTAAGTATAATCAATGTAATAGAACCAATTTATATACTTTATACTAAGCAAATCTACTTTTTTTTAGGTATATCAATTTTATAGCAAATCAATTTTTATACCAAGTATATCAACTAATATATTTGGTCATTTTGCTATAAAGTTTAAAAGACATACATCTTTTTAGGGGCCCAAAGTTCAGCCATTTTGCGCCCCAACTTTTACCTTGGTCGCAAACTGGAAAATGAAGGGGAAATTAGAAAAAATACGGTATTTTTGAAACGAATTGGAAAAATACGGTGCTTTTGTATTTTTCAGTACGGTTTTTATTAGAAAAATACTACTTTTTAAAAAATATTTATAAAAATACTATTTTTTAAAATAGTAACTAGTTTCTAGAACTGGTAACTAGTAACCGAAGATATTTATAACTGATATATAATTAGTAACCCGTTTCTAGTAACCAGTTTCTAGAAACCGGTAACCAGTAACTATTTTAAAAGTGGTAATTTTCTAAATATTTTTTAAAAAGTGATATTTTTCCTAATTAAAATCGTACGAAAACTGAAAAAACTGTGACTTCTGTATTTTTGTAATTCTTTTCATTTTTTATAGATATAAGTGTAAAAAACCCGAAAATGAACCTACTAGGAGTAATTTGGGCCGAAATGACTTCTCTTGAGGAAATGGACCTTACTACGAGAAATTTGGCTAAAATGACTATTTTATGACTTATTTCTATAATGACTTTTTTAGGACTAGTTAAAGATTTTGTGATACTTTTTGACCTTTTTTGAATTGTTATAGATGTTTTGACATTTAAAAAAGGTCACAAAATTTTTTATTAGTCCTTTAAAAAATCATTTAAGAAAAGAGTCATGAAAAAATCATTTTGAGTCTAAATGCTCCGAGTGAAGTCCTTTTCCCTTCTTGTAGGAGTATTTTGTAGAATGACCCTTTTTTTACTGTCAAAATATAAGTGATAATAGTCACTATATTAGTATACCGTGAATAGTCTTGGTAAAGTCATGTACGTATATGGACATATAATGACACTCATCACGTGAGTCTGTGACAGTCGTAAAAAGTCATTTTTCGAAAAAATAGAATGAAAAAGAAGAAATGACATGGATAGGACTAACTTGGGCGAAAATAATTTTTTTGTATATATTTTTTTTAAAAATATCAAGAACTTCGGTCAAGAGTTTCTTGACAATGGAAAACCTATTATTTAAGACCTTTTTATGGTCAAGAAGTTTTTGATAGTAGATCAAGATCTCCTTGACAATTCTAAAAATGTCATTTTTAGAAAAATATACAAAAAAGTTATTTTGGCCCAAATTAGTCTTACTCGTGTCCTTTTCTCAAATGAAAAAAGATACATTTTGGCCGAAACTACTCTTAGTCAGATCCATTTCCATTGGAAACTCGTAGTAAAATTGATGGGCCCGTAATATATATATTAAAAAAAAGATTTTGGATACTTATACCTATTTTTTTAAGAATATTATCAACCTTTCAAAAATAATAAATTTATGTACGATCTTTGAGTGCATTTTTCTAAATACTTTGTGAGCTAGAAAACGTGGTGATGTTTTAGTAAATATGTCATCTTTTTTTTTTTTACAGGAAACTAATTTAGTTTCCTATCAGCGGAATATCCTGTACGTAAGTAAATCACAGGAAACCAGTTTAGTTTCCTTTAGCAGAATGTCATGTACGTAAGTAAATCATAAGAAACTACGAATATTTTCTGGAAACCAGTGTAGAATATCCTGTAACTAAAAAAATCACAGGAAACCACGAAGGTTTCCTGGAAACCATCGCGGTTTCTTTTAGCAGAATGCCCTACCCTATAACTAAGTAAATCATAAGAAACCAAAAAAGTTTCTTAGAAACCATTGTGATTTCTATTTTATAGAATGTCCTGTAGCTAAGTAAATCACAGGAAACCACGAAAGTTTTCTAGAAACTATTGTGGTTTCTTTTTCAAATCATAGGAAACAATGAAAGTTTCCTATAAACTATTATAGTTTCTTTTTTGCAGAATACTCTGTCGTTAAGTAAATCACATGAAAAGACGAAGGTTTCCTAGAAACCATTGTAGTTTCTGCAAAATAGTTTCTTTTTTTGCAGAATGTCCTGTAACTAAGTAAAGCACAAGAAATCATGAAGGTTTACTAGAAACTATTGTGATTTCTTTTTTATAGAATATCCAGTTTCTAATTAAATACAAAGTAATTCTAGTTTCTATTAACCTTTAATCATGCAACAATATGCCAAGTATTAACTTGAAAAAATAAATTATTTTTTATAGAAGCAAGAAAGCTATTTGGTTTCCATCATTTATAGAAAGGCATAGAGCAAGGAAATATGAATATGTTTATTAGAAACTATAAAGCAAATATTAAAAGTGAGAAACTTGATTAGTTTCTATTTGAAATCTGAGATATTAATCCAAACCAATAACTCAACCAATAATGCTACTATGTACATAAAACATGGTCTAATATTGGCTTTCCTACAAAGGTCTCAAAAGCTTAAATGATCCAAAACATAACATAAAACTATAGCCTTAAGAAATTATAAGCCACTGATATAATTTTGATACATGGCAACATTATAACAAAAAAGAATTCAAATTGTTATGATAATTGAATAAGTTTAAAGAATAGCAAGAGTACCCACTATTGATAGCATCAATCTCATGAAGCATGATACAGTGCACAACTTCCTTCTTCTTCTTCTGATTGCAACTCCCATTCTGGGGATTGAATCAATTAAAATGTAAATACAACCAAGTACTTATTCAAGAGCTCCAAAATTAAATAGTTTTACTTTTGCATGAACGTCTAATCATTAAGAACTCAACAAACTGATTCTACCATCTCCAAAGACAATATTACCATTTAATCAAGGAATTTCAAGGCACTAGGTTCTTCACATGTATTTTCTCGAATACTTTAACTTCACCCCTGACACAACCAAGCTTTCTTTATGTAAAAATAAGTAGAAATATATATATATAAATACAAACCTTTGAATCCAAACCAAGTCAATTACCAACAAAAAAAAAGCAATCACAAGCCTGATAAAACCAATATAAAAAAATCATTAAAAACCACAGGACTTCACAAACAGAGTTCACTAAAACTAAAAATATTCAAATGGGTATTCAATAGAAACATATGAAGGTTTGACTAAGAAGCAAAATCCTTACGAACAATATTGTTGGTTCTTCTTCTTTCGTATCAAAATAGCGAAGCACACAAAATAAACAACACCAATGAATAAAAAAAAGTGGGAAAAACCAAGCAGATTCCCAAAAAAAAAAAAAAAAAATTAATGAGATTGAAGCAGATTCCAAGCATATCCTCCATGCACCGCTCCTAAACCACCTTCAACTCAAGCTTGTCCTCCATGACTACCCTAATCCCCCCTTGCTACTCCCACCACCGCCACAAGTCTCAAACACGGGGATAAAGGCCACCTCCTCCTTGCCATTTAGGCCTCAGTTGGCATTTTGATTAGCGATGGCAAGTATTGTTGGGTTGGAGTAAAATATCAAGCACTTAGCATTGAGCGAGAGATGAAAACTAGAGCGAGGGGAAAAAGAAATTAAGAAAGTCGTATTTTTCTGAAATCGATCGTACAAATTAAATATTTTGCTCAGCGTTGTACTTCAGGTATTATTTTTTAAAAATTCGTACATGGTGTCATTTACCCGAAAAAAAAAAATATTAATGGCCCCATAGTAACATTTGGACTTGGACCTAGTCCTCTTGAACCCGGAATGTAACAATTTTATTGGAAAAAGTTTATAAATACCCATTTTCTTCTAAGCATATTTTTATAAATACCTATTTTTTATTTTTCTTTCATAAAATACCAATTTTTTTTTTTTGGGAAAAATGTATACCATAGTATGAACATACATTTTGTATATATTTTGTGTATATAAATAATACAGTATATATTTCAAAATGTATACCTGAAATACAAATTTACATTGTAAATGTAAACTGTGATACCTATTTACACTGTAAATATAAACTACATACATTTTATACATGAAATAGATACCATAAAATAGATAAAAGAAAGTAAAAAATGGATATGTTTGAAATATAAGTTTAAGGATAATCTTTGAGGCACCAATTTTTTTACTAAATTTTTAATACCAACATATGTAGCATGTGATTTGTTACCACTCAATTAGTGATAATGTTTAATCTATTCATGGTAAATTTTAACACACTAATTAGATGGTGACAACTTAAATGCTATATGTGTTAGTACAAAAAATTTGGTACAAAAGTTAGAATATGTAGTGTATTTAAAAAGGGATATTTAAGGGATATTTGCCGAAAATTTCCCTAACTTTATTTTGAATGTCAACGCAGCCCTGACGCCGCCTTGAAATCCGACCGTTGCAAAATTTTGTCTCTCTTATCCCCAAACGGTCACCTCTCAAAACTCGTACCTCTTCTTCTCTCAAACTCAAACGTTATATCCCCTCCTTAAACTTGTTCTTTCTCATTCTCTATCTCTCTAAATAGACACTCAATCCCTTTGTTCTTTCTTTATACAAGTCTAGTATTATCAAGTAATTCCCTTTTCTTCTTATGAAGATTACTTTGTTTTTCCCATTAAGCTCTTCAACTTGACGATTTTCATTCTCTATTTTATCTTTCAGGTAAAGCATACACAGATTCATCAATGGAGAACAGGGTCGAAACGCAGACGACGCCTATTGAAAGCCCAGTTCTATCCGAGGAAACAGTTTCCGAGCAAAATACACCAACCCCAGTTCGCCAAACGGATCAGACTAGCCAGAAATCTCCTAGTTCTGGCATTGATCTGCGCAAGCCCACCACTCCGGATCGTCTCAAGGTCCCCAAGGCATTTAAGTACCCCGAAAGGTATGTGTTATGTGTGAAATTGTTTATATTCTTTCATACATAGTTAGTTACACAAAACCCATGTTGTGTATTAAGCTCTATTTCACCAAAAATTGAACTTTTTTTTCTTTGAATCTGTGGGTTTTACTTAATTTTGGATTTTGGTAGGTATAGAAGCCCAACTGACTCAATGATGTCCCCTGTAACGAAAGGCCTTCTCGCTAGAAGCAGAAAGGGTGGGGCGCTTTTGCCACCTAGTAGAAATCAACTCAAGGTTTAGTTTAAACCTCTTTTTTTGTTTTTCCCTACTAAAGCATTTATTTAATTAATTATTATTATTTTTTAATTTATTAGATTTCATAGCTTACTTCATTACCTCACACTTGTACAGATTCAAGATTTTCGTCTCCAGGATGTGGGTCTTATCAAGAACTGAAGAGCTTTAATTTGGCCATTACCTTAGAGCAATTATGTCTCTCTGTCTGTTTTGAGTGGAGATTGGGTGTTAATTATGTAATTTTTGGCAGGCTTCTTCATGTAATTTGATTATTTTCTCTATTGATTAATAAGATTGCTCGGCATGTCCCAATGCTTTGTTCAAGAAATTGGTTGTGCTTAGAGCTGTCTTCTTTAAAAAACTATATATGAAAAACAGAATCAAGTAATTTATACAAATTCTATACCGTGAAAGACTAATCAATCAACACGCGCATTCATAAAGAAATTAATAAAGAGCATCTTTACAATAATGGTGGGAATAAGCCCAGGTGGTTCCTACCATGCTCTAATATTAGGCCAAGTAATTAAATCATGTGACAGTTAATTATATGGGGCTAGTTGGCTATGGCCTCTTCACTCCAAACGAACTTCATACCATTGGACTGAACCAACATCTCCTTGGATTTCAAGTTCGCAAGCAGACCTAACCAGGTAAGAAACAGCATCGTCAATGCTCTCAAACCTAGCGAGGTCAGGAGGAAGAGACTTGCCTGGCCATTTTTCCAGCCAACCCTTTAACTTGGTCCTTAGTTCTTCCTCCGACACAAACTTCTCTTCTTCCCCTGGCTCCAGCAGTACATAAGTCTCTGTACTTTCATACACCCTTCTCCTCCTTACTGCATAAACCTGTAAATAAGGTACTAAGAGCCTCAAGATGACCACTCAACTAGAGTATTTCCAACTCAAGTTTGTGGTGTGTACGATTAAAGAAAGAGAAAGTTGTGGTTGTAGTGGTAGAAACCAACTTTAAAGAAAAAACAAAATAGTAACAATGCGTTTTACCTTTACTGAAGTTCTGCATTGAGTTGCCATTTTAGGCAGTTTGGGATTGATAGAAATAGAGCTCAAGTGAACTGGTTGTGTTTGGTTATGGTATTCTTTTGCTTCTTTACCTGCAAAACAAGTTGTTTCGCTACAGATTTGGAAACTCAACAAGATTAAGTTTGTCTTTCGATCATTTTCGACAATTTGGAGAGCATCACCAGTCGGACTGCTATATCTTATTCCAATTGTGAGTTTTAGTATTTCGCCAAAAATTGTGTCTCCAATGGCATTTTATATTTAAAATACAAAGAATAGAACGTGTTAAAATTTATATAAGTGGATGGTAGTTGAATCATATAATAACAATTAATAAGAGGAAGAAAATGCTTTTAATAAATAAAACTAATACTTAAATACTAATAGCATTTGTTTTGGCATATGATAGCATTGGAGCAGATGTATTAAATAATAATAATAATAATAATATTCAATTTAACATATCATATTTCTTTTAGCATGAATGCATTGGAGATGTTCTAAGATATCAACATTCCAGAATTAATATAGCAAGCCCAGATGCTTTCCACATGCTGAGAAGTAGCAACACTACTATAGCAACCTATACCAGTTGCATGTAATGTAACACAGAATTTGTTTGTTTGTATCTTAAGCAGTTTATGTTTACTCAAATGATTATTGGCTCAAAATCTCTGATTTCTCTGTTTTGTGCTCATTTTCAGGGATTCAGAACAAATATTAGAGAAATTCAATAACAAAATAAGTGTCATTTATCTTGTTTAGGTGAGGGAACATAATAAAAAACATTCAAATCTTATGCAAACTGAGATTAAATTCCTTATGTGCATATTGATATATGAAAGGAGTAGAGCTTACAGTTGAACCAAAGAACTCCATTGTTGAATAACTGTCTCTCCAAAAGCTTCTCCATAAGTAGCGGTTTTTGCCAGCTATTTTGGGTGCCAAAGTGGGTGTAATATAGTTCGCTGCAAAATATCCCTGTGGGCATATATATACCAAGAGATACAGATAAACCGATAAACTTAACATCTATCATATGAACCTTTCATACCCTCGCTGTTCAATGAATTTTCAAGTATGCCCTCAATTTAATAATTAAAACCTCCGAGCCCTATAATAAAGGCTGTAAAGTTAGGATACACAAAATATGTACATAATGTGGCATAGATTTTAACTAATGCCCCACTACATATATGAGTGACTAAAAATATGCTAATAATATGTGCCCCTCACACTAGTGTATTTCATTTCCTTTTTAAAACGAGTCCTTACACATACTCACACACACACAACACAAAAACAAAACAAAAAAGAGAAAAAAAATAAAATGGGAGAAAATTTCTTTTTCTCCAATTTTTCTGGACTTTCAAATTTTAAATTGTCGTTTTTCTGAAGGATGACTAAGTAGATATTTCTAAGTTTATAGCTAAACTAGACGAACCGCCGTGAATTTTTTAAACTTCAAAAATTTTGGTTAGATTCTTAAGATAACATAAGCATCCGAGTGAGTTTCTGAAAATAGGACAAAAGTTGTATTGGTCCTATTGGATTCTAGTTTTAGTTTGCATAAAAATGTCACCTGATGTCACCTATTGAAATTCTGAATCAGAGAAGACAATTAGCATTTTGTACATTAACTGAAATGTAAAAGAGATATTTTGTTTAAAAAATATTTATTATGAAATTTATATATAAACGGGCCGAACTAATATTCGAACCATTCCCCTCACCAAAAATCCTAGATCCTAGACCAATCTAGAGAGATATTTTATTATTTTTCGGTCTAAGCCATGCATATCGTGTAATTTAAAATCAGGAGTATTTATAATTATATGTCCCTTTTTAAATGATAAAGTACTATGAATTACAATCTATATGTCGTTTTGATCTCAACAACATCAAAACTCTAAATTACGTACTGTCGTTTTCCGGATCAAACAAAGATAATTTTGGAAAATTTAAACGACCGTATAAAGATATGTTGTAACTTGTAATCATCATGAAGGTTTTTTTTTTTTTTGTTTTTCCAACATAGATAAACTTTTTTTTTTCCTACTTTGATTTCAACTTTTTAAGTAACGTTAATATCTTAAAATCATGCCACGTTCCAAAACGTGAAGAGTCAAACAGGTGGCCCAACTACATATTCTAGAAAGTTATATATCCTCTCCCGCGTGAAAAACAAACATCACGGAAAGTTAGAAATGGCGCCAACGGACTCTAACAGTGTTTGGTTACTTCGTTACTAAATGCTAAAACCCCGACATTCCCTCTATGCCTTCCATTCTCAAATATCTGTTTCTTAATCTGAATTCTTTTACATCCAACTCCAATTGGTTTTTCTTTTCTCTCTTATCTCATAACCCCCATTACCTAATTCTATTAATTAATTTCCTAAACTAACTACCTTATTGTTGTAACANTATATATATATATATATATATATATATATATATATATATATATATATATATATATATATATATATATATATCTCTACTTTATTAATTCGGTGAAAGTATTCAAAATCTACAAGACCTAGCTTCTTCTGGGTTTTATCATTTCAATTCTAAAGGTTGAACATTATTTCATTGAATTGTAGCTGAGATTTGATATTCGAAACTTATTCCCTCTTAACATTTCTCAAGTAAGTTTCGTCTCATTTCTCTTATTCTTAACCAGTTCCATTGCGGATAGAGTTACCAAAAAAAATACTCATTTGATCAAAATAATGGATGATCTAGCTAATGAACATGGAAGAGAGAGTAGTAAAAGTCTTAAGGTGCCTTTTGATTTTGATGTCCCCAAGATCATCAGTACTCAAGACGAATTTAACTCGTCTGGCCATAATTCAAGCTCGTCTTCGGCATCGGATTCGCCACCTGGGTCGGTAGTCACCGAAAAAGACGTTGAATTCTCTCTCCAACCTAAACAAGTTGGCCCTTATTGTGACGGCTCCCATTTTTCACCGGACCTTAGTCCTCAGCTTCCCATGTGGAGCCCTCATAAATTGTCACCAATGCAATCCCCTCTTGTTCAGGCCCCGGCAAGACCCTCTGGCTACGACCCGAATCGGATTCCGGCCTCGATTTTCTCGAGCAAACCTTCAACACCACTGGAATGGAGTACGGCTTCAAATGAGTCCTTATTTAGTCTTCACGTGGGGAACACCAGCTTCTCCAGAGACCAATTCCTTACGTTGTATAGGTCCGGAGAGTTGACCAAGTTTGATGAACTCGTGACCAATGTTCCACCACCCTTTCCTGCTGGAGCTAATGAATCATCATCCCGGTACTCTTGTGAAATCAAGACCGTCAATTTCGAGAGAGAATCATCCGAAAGCGCGAGCACTAACAACTCCAAAGAGAGCAGTGGTCTTGAATTTCAGGGTAGAGAGAAGAACACAAATATGAAGCCCGCTACTTTTGATGATCAGATCCGAAGAAAGGGACGAAACAACTCAAACGGTCACCTCTCTTACCGTTCTGATGAGAGCTACAACAGCACCCGCTCTTTCCAATTCCCTGCGTAAGTACATAACGCAACTTTTGATTTTGAATGAGTTAGTGCTAGAGACAGACGTGATTGTCCATTCTCAACCATTAACGAATGTGAGCCGCGTAACACATAATCGTGAGATTCATACCAATTAATGATTGATTGAAATTATACAAATCACAAACGTATTAATTTGGACATAACAAGCCTCTTCCACATAGATAGAAAATCCGTGCTCATCATATAAGTTAAAATTTTAGAAAAAATGTGTCACGATATTTAACATTTTCGTTAATCTAATAATACTACTATGATTTAAGTCTAACTGTAGTAGTACTTGCACCAGGGCATGGATGTAGTCCCCTCAAGGAGACTAGTCCCGTTTATGTTTTAGCTAACACAAGTCATATTTGACGAATATAGTATTAGTTAAAACGTGACATGTGTTAGTTAAAACATAGACGAGACCGATCTGGTCGTCGAAGGGACTACATCTCTAGCCCTTGTACCAATATTTGGTATATATATATATATAGATTGTACTGAATTGACTCTGATTCGCTCTTTTTTTTTAGCTTGGTTGGTCATGATCATGGTGCAAAGTTTTCCACCCAGAAAGTGGACTCCAAAAGGCACTACTTATTGCCCCAGCCGCAGCCACTGCCGCTGATGCATATCCTGAAGCAGCACGAACGGTCTCAAGTCTTTGTAAGGACGAAACCAAAATCTGCTGTCTCTAGATGGTTGAGCTGCTTCTCTTTTTGTTATGGAAAATGTCATTGAGAGATCTAATTAATATGTTATTTTAATCTCTCAGCATGGTTCATAAGCTATCACAACAATGTGATTTCTCTCGCTCCCACTCTGTTCATAGACGAACGGTCACATGTTATGTAACATATGTAACCCTGTCTCAAAAGCGCAACATTTCTTAAGTGGTATTCAAAATCAGATGACTTTGTTGGGTAATGATCATAATTCCCAGTTGTAATATTTTGTATAATATAAATTGAAAAATGCAAAATTGGTTTCAATTAGTCAAGATATTGTCAAAAAATTACTTGAACCATGTGCTATACTTTGCAGTTGTCAGAACTGAGATGAGATGATAAATTAATATAAATTTATGATCGATCAAAACTAAGGATGATCTCAAATCAAATTATGCTAGATAACATTATTGTATATGTAAATTAGTTTTAGCTGGATTAAAGTGTTCAAAAAAAAAAAAATAGTGATGCAAAAATCGACACCACATGTCAACTTTATAGGTATGTAGTGCACGTCTTCGGATATTGACGTGACGAATGAAACAGATTACAGATTTTGAGTGTAATATCCACAAAAGTCCTGCTCGGTCTTGAGTTTTGCCTGCCAAGTAATTTGGTATTTTTTCTTAAGATCAAGGTAGAAGGAAGGCTATACTGCTTTATACGTTTTTATGCAAAAGGCAAGAGGGGTAGCTATATTTGTCGGCAGGTATGAAATGAATGAAATAGCTATTATATGCGTAATCTTAATCTCTGATGAGACAGGTTGGTAGCCAATCTATTGCTAATAATTAACTTGGAAATTTACCACATATGTCTTCTTTCTTTTCCTCATCAAAGGAATTACTTTCCTAAACATTTTAGTTTGTAGAGTCACTATTGGATCCTTTAATCTAATGGATATCTGATGACTGATAGTTTGTTTATCATAACCCTTAAAACATATTATAGGGAATTATGGCAACGGCTACTAGCTACACTTGAAACATGTTTCAATCTAAATTTACAACTTTGTGGGATTTGTTGCCTAGGACTAAAAGGGGTGGCTCTATTATCAGCTATATTTTTTATCTTCTCACTTATTTTCTAATTAATCAGTTATTCACAAAAATATCCACTTGTTAATTGACATAAATAACCTCATATAGTATTAAGTAAACAATAAAAGAGTATCTCTTAACACACCCCTAACATACCAATTATATTACCCACCAAAATTATATCAGATCTTAATATTTGATTTTCATGATAAATTATGTATACCAAAAATTTTATTCTATCAATGATTTTGATTATAATGACAAACATAGCAATCCAAAAGACCGATTTTTTTCCCTTAACTTCATACATAGATGATTTTGTTAATCATATATGCCTTTTTTTTTAATAAGATAATTCATATAAATATAGTCCACTTCATCCATAGATGCTTTTGTTAATCATATATGCCTTTTTTTTAATAAGATAATTCATATAAATATAGTCGTACAATTTTTTTTAAAGAAAAAATCATATGTGATTTCTTGATCGCATATATATATATATATATATATATATATATATATATATATATATTTAAATTTAAAAAAAAAGATAATTCATATACAAATTACACCTAAATAACAGAAAGTGTCTATTATATATTTTCTTTTCTTTTTTGACATTCCTTCTCTTTGTAGCAGTATTCTCTTTTGTTGATCAGTTTTCTCACAAAGAATTTAATCCTCCATGTATAAATTTGATTTTCATTCTTAGACAGCTTGTAATTTTTTACTGTAAAATCTTTATTCCTTCGATGAATTGACTTCTACCTCTTTCTAAATGTACTAGAAAAGTAATACAACATAAATAAAGAATAAGACCAAAAAAAAAAAAAAGAAAAGAAAAACAATGGGGTTCTTCAACATAATGGATAATAAATTATTAGGATGGTGTAGAAATAAATTTTTTCAAAAAATATTTACTATTAGGTATTTTTGTATAAAAATTAAAAGGTGTGTAAAAATAAACTTTAAAATTTTATGGGGGTTTAGTTAGAAGGAGGTGGGAAGAGGAAAAAAATAGGTGGCAATAGAGCTACTCGACTAAAAATAAAATTATCTTTCATTTATTTGAAAAAGAAAAGGAAAAAATTACAATGCTACGAACACATGCAGTACTTAGTACTACACATCACATACATGGTCCACATAGAGATGTCGACATGATCCGTGAAAGATTAGCCCACTCGTGTTTCGTATCATGTTTGGCATGGCCCAACAAATGATCATCTTGTTATGCTCTTGCTGGCCCAAGTTTTAAAACTCTAGGCTCGGGCACGGCCCACAAGCACATGCACATCTCATATCGTGCTTGTGCTTATGTCAGACCTTTATCGTGCCAAGTATAGTGAGCCTAACATACTAGTATATTTTTGTGCCTAACTTTGGTCGACCTATTAAATTATTGTGATCATCAATATCTTATAAATTTTTTAAAAATATTTAATTAAAAAATTATATTTTGATTTGAAACAATACAAAAATATGTAAATATACCCATAATTATTTGGAAAGAAAATATTCAATTAAAAATTACTAATGCAAAATTGAATCTAAAAGAAAGAAGAAAAAATGTGAGTTTATTAATTAGTAAAAACCAAAAAGGCATACAAAATTTACAGATTTAAATAATATAACAAAGTAAAAATAAGTATTTTTTTAAATACTCAAAGTCTTACTTTTCATGTTTTTTGGACCGTGTCATGTTTGTGCATGCTCAAGCCGTGTTTATGCCCAAGGTCGTGTCGTGCTGTACCAGCCTATAATACCCAAAAACTAGAGTTAGGCATGACCCAACCCCTCATACCGTGCTTGACACGGCCTAAAGTAACACCTTACTGTGTTGTGCTCAGTACGGATTTTTTAGTATCGTGCTCTCATACCAAATGGGCAACCCAACCCATTCGATATCATGTCCGTCCATATATAAATTTAGAAGTAAACATTATTAATATGAATTTAGTATCACATATGGTTCTCCAAGGAAAAAAAATGCAAATTTTTACAATCAGAAAGTTCAAAACAGGTAAGCTTCGACACTAGCTTAACTTAGAAATTCAAAAGAAAAAAGAGAGAGAGAGAGAACTTATACCTCCATTTGAACCAAATATATAATAAGGATAATTCTTCTCATATGGACCAAATATATAATAAGGATAATTCTATGAGTCTCAATTATTGTACTAAATTTTTTGTACTAACACATTTGACATATAATTTGTCACCATTTAATTGGTGTATTAAAACTTAATACAAATAAAATATTATTATAAATTAAGTGGTGACAAATTGCATGCTACATATATTAGTATTAAAATTTTGATATAAAAGTTGAAACTCTAAGCATTATGTCATTATCCATATAACAAATACTCTCTTATCTTAATGAACGAGAGGATTCCTTTCATAAATTTACTTTAGATTATTTAGATAAAATAACATAATTGGCAGGTAAAAATGGAATTTTAAAATTGATGAGAAATGGTATATGTTTCTCTGTCATCAATAAATAAATAATAAGAGCAACTCCAACGCTGTGGCAAAATGAAGATTTTGCCAAAAATGGAGTAAAACTACAGCTCCAACCGATCAGCATTCCTAGCTGCAAAATACTGGGATGCTACAGTGCCGTACCATTAATGGCGTGGCACTGTGGCGCGGCACTGGAGCAGTCGCTATTTTTTTTTTTTTTTTTTGTTATTGAACTCCCAAACATACCCTCCTTTTATATGTTTAATTCCACACATATCCTTAGGCAAATTTGTTATATTTAAAATGCATTAATTATTGTAAATAATTTTATATTAATTATTTAAGTTAATTTAAATAAAAACTAATTATTGTAAATAATTATGCAAATTTAGTGAAGTAATTAATCAAAAAAAATATCGATAGAAAGTTAAGGGTTAAAAGGAGATTTAAGTAAAATTTAGAGAGAATATTCTTTTTTGTTGTAGAGAATATTCTTCTTAGTATATTATTTGGAGTAATGGGTTGGAGATGAAAAAAAAATATAGAGTAAAGTTACTGCATTTTAGAGTTTTGATTGCTGCAAAATAGAGTTGTTAGTTGGAGATGGCATAAGGGAAAGAAAAAAAAAAAGAAAAGTGTTTAACTACGGTAAGTTAGACAACGTCATTCCTATGTCATCTTATTTAGAATTAAACCACACATTATATATAAACAAAATTATGTCATTATGAATCTTCAGCAGGATGTAGTCAATTGTAGTGTGGGTAGGCGACAAAAGAACTAAAGCGCCCTCGGCCCTTGTTTAACTATTGGTAATATATTATAGTTGCTTTCTTATTTTCAATTTGCTAAATTATGATACTTTTGAGCAGAAATTAGAGTTGGTGTCGATTTTTTTTTTTTTTTTGAGATGTCCGATTATTCATACTTGATTTTAAAAACTGTCCATTTTTTTAACACCATAAAATTGTCTACATATACCAATTTTATTTTAGGTATTTCAACAAATATATCCATATTTGATGTACCCAACATAAAAAATGATAAATCTAGATATTCACTAAAAGATAAAATGCACATTTGCTTTAATGACTTTAAAAAATGCCCATGCTCCTAAAAGTCTGTTCCAAAAATATGTTACATTTAAGAATTAAGTAGCCAAATGCTATATTTTAAGATACATAGATTAAAGTTAACATCAGTCTTTTATTTTTTTTTTGTTAATTATCATTTTTAGCAATTTAACTTATTTTTCACAATTGCTTTGGGTGGGGACAACTAAGGAACAAAATTATTTTATGGAAAAAAAATAAGTTGTATAAATTAAGGAAAATTAAAAAAAAAAAGGCTCTTAGAAATAATTAACTGGGTTTAACAATTGTTGCTGGTCTAAATTTTTCTTAAAACTATGGATTTGGAATTCAACTTTTTTAAGAATTAAGTATGTTACATTTAAGGTCAATTCCAAAAGCATGGGACATTTAAGAATTACGTCACCAAGTGCTATTTTTTAAGATACATAAATCGAAGTTAACAACAGTCTTTTATCTTCTTCTTATGAAAAAAAAAAAACGGTATTTTATCTTCTGTTAATTATTATTTTTAGCAATTAAACTTCTTTTTTACAATTGCTTTGGATGAGGACAACTAACGAACAAAATTATTTTATGGAAAAAAAGGTGGTATAAATTAAGGCAAATAAAAAAGGCTCTTAGAAATAATTAATTGGGTCTAACAATTGGTGCTAGTTTAAAATTTTCTTAAAACTGTGAATTTGGAATTCAACTTTTTTAAGAATAAGTATGTTACATTTAAGGTCCGTTCCAAAAGTATGTTACATTTAAGAATTAAGTAACAAAATGATATTTTTAAAATACATAAATCAAAGTTAACAACAGTCTTTTATCTTCTGTCGATTGTTATTTTTAGCAATTAAATTCTTTTTTACAGTTGCTTTGGATGTGGACAACTAACGAACAAAATTATTTTATGGAAAAAAAAATAAGTGGTATAAATTAAGGCAAATAAAAAAAAGGCTCTTAGAAATATTTAACTTGGTCTAACAATTGGTGCTGGTCTAAATTTTTCTTAAAACTATGGATTTGGACAATGGCTTCGGAATTTCGTTTTTTTTTTTTTTTTTGAGTGGAGCTTCGGAATTTGGACACAACAAGAAGTAATTTGGTCTAAAAGGACAGTTTTAGGATTGCTTTGCAAGACAAATTTTTTAAGATTTTTTATTATGACGGTAGTCATAAACAATAACTATATGATAGGTAGTCATTTTATATTAAAACGGAATTAACTAGTTTTAAAAAAAGTCTATCCTGAAAAATGGTTTAAAAATTACATCATGTCCAAAAAAACTCCCATCCATTTTTCTTAAAAACTCCAGTATTTTTTTTTCTTCTTGTGGGAGGTTCAGTATTGCCCTTTTTAACTAATTGAATAACAATCTTGTTAAAAAAAATAATAGTAAGAAGTTATCGCGTCTAATAATATAATGAAACAAAACCCAAATCAGAAAATACAGAGAAAGTAAAATTGCTCACAAAATCTCAAGTTCTCAAACTTGATTTTATGGCTATGGTATTAATTATAAAAATAAAAAAATAAAAAAAAAACCTTGATTTTATGCGTATAGCATATTTAATGATAAAAATTTCATATTAACAGATTACACTGGAGCAACAAAAGGGGAAATTTTACTGCCAAAACCTAGTGGCCTAAAGCGTAGAGGGCCACAAGGGTTATCTGGACATCATAACCCCAAACACAAACGAACAGCCCATCAAAAAGGCTGGTGGACCGTGAACCCCACTTTTTACCTTCTCGAAAGACAGCCCACGTGGAATCCTTTATGAATATCCACGTTTACATTTCAAAAAGGCCAAAAAAAGGGTAGTTTATGGCACAAATGATCCATGAATTATCTAATTTGTGACAATTTAACTCAGAATTTTAATTGTGGCAATTAAGTTCATAAATTTTTTAATTTGTAGTAATTTAGTCTCAAAACTATCTAAATTATAATATATTGCTTAAATTTATGACAAAAATGCATGTAAAAAACACATTATAGTATTTAAAAGCGTATTTAAGAGAAAATAAACTGAACAAAAGAATTCGAAGAAAATGAAAGATATTCTTCGTCATTTTCAGGTTCTGGAAGCCGCAAATTTAGAAAAAAAATATTTTGTGATTATTCATTTTTATGCTCAAAAATTCTAAATTAATTTTTAAATATATTTTCAAATGCCATTAATGCTCTTTACGTATGTTTTTTGTAAAAAATTTAATAGCATGTTGTGATTTAGAGAGTTTACAAATTAGCCACAAATCTAAAAGTTTAAAGGCGTAATTGCTATAATTGAAATTTTAAGAATCAAATTACTACGTATGGATACTTCATGAACCATTTGTGTCATTTAACCCAAAAAAAAATTTAAAAATTAAAAAAATAAAAAACCCAACTTTAAGGAATCTTTTTGAACCCTCCCTCGCAAAAAGCCTAGCTAAGGCTCTCGAGTCTAGGCCTAACCACCAAGAGGGGGGACTGGGGGAGGAGGGGAGGGTCGGAAGGAGGGAGGCCTACCGTTAAATTGACGGGCTGATGCATTTATTGACCGGCTCTGGGCCCCACTCTACTACCCACAAAGTATGTTCAGTGGGCCCCATTATCCACCTTAATAAACGACAAAACTTATAATTCTTCTATTTTTTTTAAAGTAGAAAAGGAAAGACAGAAAAAAAAAAAAAAAAGAGAAAGCTAAGAAGACGAAGAACAAGAATGAAGAGGAAAGAGAGAGAGAGAGAGAGAGAGAGCAAAGAGAGAAAAACGCGTTTTCGTCTCGAAAGAACACAGTTTTGAGTCTTCTCTTTCTTTCTTTCCCAACTCTCTCTCTATAGAGGAAAATTAGGGTTAGGGTTTTCGAAAACCCTTAACTCTTTTCTTTTATCTGCAACTCAAAGAGAGAAAGAGGGGGGGGGGGGGGTTGGGGGGGTTTTGTTGATTCTTTGGGTTTTGAAGACCCTTTAAAGGGTTTCAGGGTATGGGTTGTTCTTCTTCTTCCTCATTTTCAGTGATCAAATGGCGCCTTTTTCACAGACTAGCTTCTCCGGTACTTGTCCTGAAGCTCCTCTTGCTTTTGTGGGTCTTCTCCAATGGCGTCGCTGTCGCCGATTCTGACAAATCGGTGCTGCTTCAGTTCAAGAATTCGGTCTCGGACACGGCCGGGCTGCTCTCGAGCTGGAATGCGACCGGTTCTGACCACTGTGCGTGGTTTGGAGTCTTGTGCGACTCTAATTCTCGGGTGGTTGCGCTCAACATTACTGGGACTGGCACTGGCAGCGGCGGCGGCGGCGGCGGCGGAGGAGGTAATTTGGACCACCCCTTTTCGTGTATCGATTTTGCTAAGTTTCCGCTTTACGGGTTGGGAATCAGGAGGACTTGTTTAGTTAGTCGAGGGAAATTGGTGGGGAAGTTGTCCCCTGTGATTGAGAAGCTTAGTGAGCTTAGGATTTTATCACTACCCTTTAATGGTCTTGATGGTGAAATTCCTAGTGCGATTTGGAGCATGGATAAGCTCGAGGTTCTTGATCTAGAGGGGAATTCGATCAATGGGAGGCTGCCACTTGAGTTCAATAGGAATTTGAGGGTTCTTAATCTCGGTTTCAACAAGATTGAGGGAGAGATACCGAGCTCCTGGTCGAATTGTGTGAGCTTGGAGATCTTGAATTTATCAGGGAACCGTGTGAACGGAACTGTTCCGGCATTCGTTGGCAGGCTGAGGGGTGTCTACTTGTCATACAATCGGCTTGGTGGGCCGGTTCCGAGTGAGATTGGTGAGAACTGCGGGAAGCTTGAGCATCTGGACTTATCGGGTAATTTCTTGGTTGATGTTATTCCTAGAACTCTGGGTAATTGTGGTGAGCTGCGAACACTTTTGCTGTATACTAATATGTTGGAAGAGAGTATTCCTGCTGAACTTGGTCGACTTCAGAAGCTTGAAGTACTTGATGTTTCAAGAAATAGCCTCAGTGGTGAAATACCACATCAACTTGGGAATTGTACTGAATTATCAGTTATTGTGCTTTCGAATCTGTTTAATCCGCTTCCAAAAATCAACTTTACAGAAGACATTCCTTCCTTGGAGCAATTAAGTTCTATGTATGACGACTTCAATTTCTTTCAAGGTGCAATCCCTGAGGTAATTACGGCTCTTCCTAAGCTCAGGATAATTTGGGCACCTAGGTCGACTTTGGAAGGTAGCTTCCCCAGTAACTGGGGTTCCTGTGCCAATTTGGAGATGATCAATTTTGCTCAGAATTTTTTCAATGGGGAAATTCCTACTGCACTTAGCCACTGCAAAAAGCTGCACTATCTTGACGTAAGCTCCAACAAACTTACAGGTAAGCTTGTTGATGATCTTCCAGTTCCCTGTATGACTGTGTTTGATGTCAGTGGGAACACCTTGTCTGGTTCAATTCCTGTATTTTACAATAGCACTTGCACTCCCATTCCTCCGTTGAATGTGTTGTCCTCTGAACTTGACAATCCATCGTCACCCTATCAAGCCTTGTTTTCAACTAAAGCTCAAGTTGGGAACTCTTTGCAATTGTATAAAGGAGATGGTGGGCTTGTAGTAATTCACGACTTCGGGCAAAATAATTTTACCGGTACTCTGCCATCAATGCCAATTGCACCAGAAAGATTAGGGAAGCACGCTGTTTATGCATTTCTTATTGGAGAAAACAA
This sequence comes from Trema orientale, assembly GCA_002914845.1. NCBI lineage: Eukaryota > Viridiplantae > Streptophyta > Magnoliopsida > Rosales > Cannabaceae > Trema > Trema orientale. The sequence continues at coordinate 36,967 of JXTC01000265.1, forward strand.
GTTTGCCGATGCATTTCCAGGAAATTTGTTTGAGAAGTGTGAAGGGTTTGATGCTCTGATTGTTAATATCAGCAACAACAAACTATCTGGTCAGATTCCGTTGGAAATTGGAAAAATGTGTAGATCTCTTCAGTTCCTGGATGCTTCTGGGAATCAGATTGCAGGGCCTATTCCCCCTAGTATTGGGGACTTGCCGTCTCTTCTTGCCCTTAACTTGAGTTGGAATTTGTTGCAAGGTGAGATTCCATTCAGTCTTGGCCAGATAAAGGTTATGAAGTATCTTTCATTGGCTGGTAATAACCTTACTGGCTCAATTCCTTCGAGTTTTGGCCAATTCCACTCGTTAGAAGTGCTGGATCTTTCTTCCAACTCTCTTACTGGTGAGATTCCAAGAGATCTTGTCAACTTGAGAAGCCTAACTGTTCTTCTGCTCAACAAAAATAGACTCTCAGGCCAGATTCCTTCTGGGTTGGCAAATGTGACCACTCTCTTGACCTTTAATGTCTCCTTCAATAACTTGTCTGGGTCACTACCATCTAATAGTAACTTGATGAAATGTAATAGTGCTATTGGAAACCCATTTATACGTTCTTGCCGCATGTATACTCTCAAGGAAACATCTTCGGATTCTCAGGGAAGAGGTGGCGATTCAGAACCATATGCTGCTTCACCATCTGGAGTTCCAACTCAGACTGGTGGAAGTGGTGGTCTCAATTCGATCGAAATTGCATCCGTAACATCTGCATCAGCCATAGTCTCAGTGCTTATAGCTCTAATTATCTTATTCTTCTATACCCGCAAGTGGAATTCGAAGTCTAAGATTCTTGGGTCTACCAGGAAGGAAGTGACAGTTTTTACAGACTTTGGCGTTCCGTTGACCTTTGAGTCTGTGGTGCAGGCCACAGGAAATTTTAATGCAAGCAACTGCATTGGGAATGGAGGTTTTGGTGCAACCTACAAAGCAGAGATCTCACCTGGAGTTTTAGTGGCAATAAAACGGCTGGCAGTTGGAAGGTTCCAAGGAGTTCAGCAGTTCCATGCAGAAATTAAAACCCTTGCAAGGCTCCGCCATTCAAATCTCGTGACTTTAATCGGTTACCATGCCAGTGAAACAGAGATGTTCCTCATATATAACTATTTGCCTGGTGGTAATTTGGAAAAGTTCATCCAGGAAAGGTCCACCAGGGCTGTTGATTGGAGGATTCTTCACAAGATTGCTTTGGACATAGCCCGAGCGCTGGCCTACCTACATGACCAATGCGTGCCACGAGTCCTGCATCGCGACGTCAAGCCGAGCAATATCTTGCTCGATGATGATTTCAATGCCTATCTATCTGACTTCGGTTTGGCCAGGCTTCTAGGCACTTCAGAAACCCATGCTACCACTGGCGTGGCTGGAACTTTTGGGTATGTGGCTCCAGAGTATGCAATGACCTGCCGTGTTTCAGACAAGGCCGATGTGTATAGTTATGGTGTTGTTCTTCTGGAGTTACTTTCAGACAAAAAAGCTCTGGACCCTTCATTTTCTTCATTTGGTAATGGCTTCAATATTGTACAGTGGGCTTGTATGCTCCTCCGGCAGGGCCGGGCAAAGGAGTTCTTTACTGCTGGGTTGTGGGATGCAGGTCCACATGATGATCTGGTAGAAGTTTTACATTTGGCAGTTGTTTGTACGGTTGACTCTCTCTCTACCAGACCCACAACAAGACAGGTTGTTCGACGGTTAAAGCAACTTCAACCCCCGTCATGTTAGGTAGGTTAGCCAAGCCCTAGAGGGCTTTCTATTGATTAATTAACATAGTAATTTGTAGAAGATTAAGAGCGCCATTGTAATCTGTGCTTTTGCCCTTAAGGCTGAGTTCCGAATTGTAGTTAAT
>JXTC01000265.1:38865-90115 GCA_002914845.1 Trema orientale
GTGTATATCAGTTTTATTTGTTCTTAAATAAAACCGTAGAGTAGACATAGTTCCTTCCAAGATTGTAGTTCACTTCAAAGTTCATGAGCGGCTTCGGTATCTCTCTCTCTCTCTCTCTCTCTCTCATGAGTGATTACATGGAGGGATATTTAAAGATTTCGTGGGCTAGCTACATGTTTTTTTAAGCTTATATTTTGATAATTGTATTTGATCATGCATCTTTGATTCTTCTTCAAAACTGGAGGAGTTCAATGAAGATTTGTACAACAAGCGCTGGCGACTCTCCATTTCTCTCTTTCTAGTAGTTAATGATGAAGACAGTTCAGTTTCTTTAAAAGCGTTGAGAGTTCATTAATATGTTGTGCTTCATTTCTCGTGCTATTCCATATTTGTACAGTTGGTAGTTAGTTTATTAGGCAACCTAACGAGCAAAAATTTCCAGTTCATCATACCACCAAAAATGAATTGGATATTCCTTTCAAATAAAAAAATATGAATTGGATATCGGCCATCGCTTTCATACTCCAAATAGGACCCAAAAAAAAAGTGGGTGAAGGGGTTCCAAATACGAAGATTTTTTTTGTTTTTTTTTTCCTTTTTTCTAATATAAAAAAGAAAAGAGTAATAACAAGTGATCAAAGAGGGGCTTTGCTTTGTATTCAGTACACTAAGCCTCATGTATCAAGATTCGATACTGATTGCCGAGTTCATCCAATGGAAATAAATTCAATGGAAATCGTTGCAACACATGGAAATCTCTGCTACAAAAAGGATGTGGGATTAACAACTATATGCTTGAGAGGGTGATCTGCATCACCACCACCGGCATGTTTGACAAACTCGGCTGGAGACAGAAAGCTACCATGACAAACGCATACGATTCTCACCTCCTCGTCCTTCCTATATCTATAAAGAAATCCCTCTATTCTTTTCCCGTTGGGGCCAACTCCCGTAGTAGACACACAAGGCATATCCTCCAAAACGTTCCTCACAATTTCTTTAGCTCCCTTCCTAGAAAATGCAGGCGTCGAGGATTGATTTTCCGTTACAACACTATCGAACCCACCTGATTTCTCTCTGGTAAGCGGTCCCCCAGGGATCGCAAGTTTCTGCACTCTCTCCGGCAAGGACTGAAGGCCAGCAGGGCTCATTACTTCTGGGCATTTGTTTACTCCTGCATTATGACCTGTCTTAATTGATACGGTGTGAGAAAGGGGATGTGACAAACTTCCGAAATAAGAAGTTTATGTTGCAAAGAATCGTAAAACAGTGGGAAATAAGGCTGACACATTATCAAGATAAATGTTCAAAATCATAGTGAAGTTTATACGCTTAAGGTACGGAAAAAAGATACGTAATACAGAGTCAACATTCTAAACCAAACTTAGTTGCTGCTGAGGAATCGGAATTGAGTTGACCATCATGATGGGATTAAGGTATTAACAAGATTCAAGTTGAACTAATATAATGAGTTTAAGGATTAANATCATAGGAATCCTTCGAGGGGTTCTTTTGTTCCACTGGAAATGGTAGTGGAAAATAGAGGCAAGACATCAACAGGATTGCTTTCTCAAATGACAGTTAGGCTAAATCAACAAGACTGATAACAGAAGGGTTAAGGGATCATTCCATTTTGCGTGACCCCTCAGGCCTCAATCCATGTACGAAGAAGAAAATTTGATTCTTGTTCCCAATTCTCATGGAGATTCCTTATAGTACGAGCTAGTTAGTTCTTCGAGCCTTTGAGGACGATTAATTTAAATTTCTGCATCCAATACCGGAGCCGGAGGCAATACAAGTATGTAATTCATTTCATGAAACAGTTGTTTTCTAACTGATTCTTCTCCCTTCGGTTTGACCTATGGTTAGAGTAAGTGGGACATGTAACATAAACAATAAGGCAAACATACCAAAGATGAAGATAAAGCCAATTAACACAACCGACAACTAGAACGCTAGTTTCAGATTATATACAGTTATACACGTTGAACTAGATAAGACTTAACTACGTAGGGAACTACAACGACATAAACGACAACCTAACATATATAGAAAAGAAGAAGAAGAAAGCATTACGCACCAAGTCAAGATTAGTAAAGCGTTTGTACTAAAATAGTCTATATTGATTTGACACTGGATTACCTTGACCGGCCAGACTATTAGATTCTGAAATCCCTGACGATCCACTCCCATGAGAAGCCATGGACCCTGGAAACGATGGCTGAGTTGGAACCGTTAGCCCATCCAATCCTCCACTGACAACTGGCCCATTGTCTTTTTCATCATTGCCTCCAGAGACCCAACCCGCCGGAACTGCCATGGAAGAAAACTCATCCACAACCTTCAAGCTCCGCTCTTGGCTTTGACGACTCCCATTAGCGCCTCCCCTATCGTCCTCGCCACCATTCTCCTCCGCCGGAGCTCGGCTGCTCCGATCTCTCGCCGCCTTAAGGTTCCGATGCTTCTCCGACCGCTTCCTCTTCGCCTCCATCCTCCTCAGCGTCTGCAACTCCTTCCTCTTCCGCCACTCCTCCTCCGTCTCCGTCGGAAGAGAACACGCCCTCGTAAGCGGAGCCGGGCACGCAGCCGCCGCATTCGCTGGCGTCACGTGACGGCACGTGATGTCTTCTCCGGAGGGGTTTGTGGTGGTGAAGTCGGATATTGAAGAGGAGCGTTTTAGTGAGAGCCTGTTCTTGGCTCTTGGGTCGACCCCGAATCGACCGTTCAATGAAAGCCCGAGGCTTAGCTCAATCTCATCTGCGTCTTCTTCTTCTTCTTTTGGGTCATGGGATTTTTCCGAGAAGTGATTATGTGAAACTAGTCTCTGTAATAGATCTGTAGAGAAATTGCTCGAAGGAATAGAAAGGTACGGTTGTTGACTTGCTCTGTTTTGACCTTCCTCTGTTTGCGCCATTGAAGAGACTGAGAAGATTAGACAAACTTGCTTCTAGCGAAATTCAGAGATACCCAGATGAGAATTTTCTATAATGAAGTAGAGTTGGAACGAATTTTCCCGGGAAAATGAAAGGGGGAAAAAAACACAGAGAAGTCTCGGGAATCAGAGGATTCAAAACCCAAGGACAACAGAGCAAAAATGGAAACTCATCTGGTCCCACATCGTCCACTAATGAAAACCAACCTCATTAGCATCTTTTGCACGCCAAAGAAAAGAACCAAAAAACCCTACATTTTCTCGCACTTTCTCGGCAGAAACTTTCCCAGGAAAATAAAGACGAAACCCATTATGGCCAGAGAAAAGAAACGAAACGGAACTGAAAAGAATATAGCGAGAAACACAGCTTTGACAATCTTCGTCGTAGCTTAAGCATTTGCCTTAGAAAGGGGATGAAATTACCGAAGAGTCCCTCGTCGTTCATAACCAAAAACCATCAGAAAGTGCCACGTGGTGATCATGAAGAGACTCCGTACAGACAGGTGGCTTTTAGAAACCAGATCTCGAGGAAACCACCAAAACAAGCGTCGTCACCTGTTTGGATTTATGCGAGAGGCGAAAGCTAGTCATCCGATTAGGTATCCGAAAGCACACGTGTCGTCCAACTAATGTGGAACTCCCTAAAACTGCCACGTATCACTTAAAATCTCGGCCTCGTAAAGCGGCGACTGTCTCTCTCTGTCTTTCGAGAGCTGGATTCCAGAACTGGACGCGGAGATGGTATCAGGACTCGACACGTGGCTGTGCCTTGGGATTTGTGTCCGTCTTTTCGATTGCCCTTTTATTAAATTAATTATTTAATGTGCGTGAACTGGCGTTGCCCACTTGCGAGAGAGATGGAATATCGCCCAGACGATGTGGGATTAGAATTTAAGAGCCTACTCGCTAGTGGAGCTGGACGTGTGTCAAAAAGGGTATGATGGTAATTTTGTAACAACAATGGAGACTGAGTGCTGGTTTTGCTTTGTACTACTGGACCCCTTTTTTTTTTTGAGAGAACTACTGGACCCCGTTTGTTCGACTAGAAAATTAGGAAAGTAACTCGTGTGTGTGTGTGAGAATAATGTGTGCATTATTTGTACCAGATAAAAATTTTAAAAAAAAATCATTTTTAGCTTTTTATCAAAAAAAGATTCACGTTTTTTTTTTCACTAATATCAAATAAAATATTATATTTATATTTTTCTATCAAATTTCATCATATAGTTAAAATTTGAGTTAAATTTATTGAAAGTTAATACTTTTAGCTTTTGAAATCAAATAAAGACGTTTTTGTAATAATTTTAAATTATTCTATTTTGGAGAAATATGAGGTCTAGGGTTCAATCTCCACCCTCACCTCTTCTCCTACTAACTAATGACCACTAACAACTCAAGGAAAAAAAAAATAAAAAAACACTTGGTTGGAGATGTGATTAACAAAAAAAAAAAAAAAAAAAAAAAAAAAAAAAAAAAACCTAGCACTTGGTTGGAGATGTGATCCATCCCCAAAGTAGAGTAAAACTCTAACATAGGGTTTAGTTGGAATGGAGATGCTAGGAGCTCACCAAAATGGAATGACCTTAGTTCCATAACCTCGCCAATAAAAGCGTATTTCCATGACATACTAAACAGAGCAATTATATGCATTGGCAAAGATAGTTCCCTTATTTTTACACTTAATTGTCATGAATTTTGTGCTTAGATTATGAAAACCTGAGTACCCATAATTATAAATAAGGAAGGGCTCGTGATGAACGTCACATTGAGAATTCTCTAGAAATGAGATTACTTTGAACACATAAAAGATTTTATCTCCATTTATTTTTGCATTTTACTCGTATTTGTGGCTTATTCCAATCTAAGAATTCGACAACTCTAATATTGACAAAAACTTCCATCCACAATGATAATCTAATATTGTAATGCACCGTACGTGTGATACTATATACAACTTAATTTTGAAATAATCTTTTTAAGGAATTCGAATTATTCATTTGTATTTTTTAACAATGTGGATCTTAAAATTTGAGAAGAGAGCAAATAAAACCCTCAACTAGCAAATAAAATACGTCTAATAGGTGTCCTTTTATCCGCTCTTTTTAGTACGAAAAAGTAATAATATTTTTATCTTTGCAACTAAACATGATTCCCCAAATTTTAAAAATTTAAAATTATTTATAAATGGTGTGATGTTATGAGAAATAATAGAATATTGATTATAAAACATCCAGGATAATCCCCACATCATAACAGATATGTGCTAAGAAGCTTTTCTTCAAAATTAGACGTTAAAAAAATATCAACTTGGTCATGTGATTGCGTTAAATGGATGTGTATATATATATATATATACACATTTAATCAATAGATGTGTGTATATATAGGTTTCCAATTTAATAAGTTTTTTTTTTGTCTTTTCATAAATATTTTTTTGGCAGTTAGATAATTATTCAACTATTATCATAATTTAAGTAGTTGAAAAAAAAAATCTATTATTTAATACTTTTTTCTTTACTTTTATTATAAAAAAAATATGCGTAATTAATTTTATTTGAACAAAATGATACTTATGAATAAATAAATAAAAAATACATAGCCTATATATATATTATAACGATATTGAATTCTACGGAGAACAAATGGTTCATATATTATTATTAATTACAGTTCAAATCTGCTTTTGAGTTGGGACCACTGATCTCCAATCTCAACACAAGGAAAATAATATCATCAAGTATTAAGCCTTAGAACTAAGCCAAAAGCTAAAGAACAACAAAATCATGAGCTCACTTTTTAAATCACATGGCTAATAAATACCAAATCAAACCTATAATTAAAATTTTCACAGATTTTTTTAATTCTTTTTTTTTAAGAAATTTTAAAATTTATTTCTAAATTAAGACAAATAGACAATAATCGAACTGAAAAGCCTAGACACTGCAGCGGAAAACACGCAAAAAGGAAGAAGATTACAAGTCTGATAGGAAAAAAGAAAAAAAAAATGAAATTATAAGAGAGGAAAAAGAGAGAAGCAATAGAGAAGCAAATGGGCCAAGTTGCACATACTTTATTGTTATGAACAGTGAACACTGCTGTGCCAGAGTTCTAGTGATCTGGGTTAACGCCACGTACCAGATAGTACATAGGTTGACACGTGTCAGTATGTGATTGCAAAGGGACAGCGGAGCGGGCAATCAAATTGGGAGGAAGATATTATTAGAAGATTTTGCAAATTCATCGGGGGGCAGGAAAATCATCATGTCGCACGCACGCGCCGTGTCAGGGAATATTAATTTATATTTTGGGAATTCTGGTCCTTGGATTACAATATGATTGCAGATTAGTACTTTGGTTCAACTCAATTTTCATGTTTCGATCATAGATTTTGATTTTTGACAAAGGAAAAAAAAAGAAAGTTGGAAGAAGAGGGAGATAGATTAGTATTTTGGGTAAAAATTAGTGCTGAAATACTTATGTTTTCACTAAAAACTTTAGTTTAACATTTTGAAAAATAAAAATAAAAAAAATTTCATTCAATTTAATGACAATCCAATACAAATATAAAACAAGGAGAATGATAAGAATATCTTCTTACTAGTCGTTGTATGCGCTTTGCGCGGTTCTGTATTAAAATAAATTGATATAATTATTGTATGAAATAAATAAAATGGCAAATTTTTTAGTATAATCTACTTCTATTCAAATGATGAATATCTTTACTTAACTTAATCAAAATAAAGAAATTCTTTAAAATTCAAAATGGATTTACTTGTTTATGTATTATTGAGTTCAATCTTTTAGCTCAATACTTCATCTCGATGGTTATTTCATGACATCTTAAAGCTTAATGCGATGGATAGACCCGTCAACTATGAGATATATGCTTTTGTTGTCTATGCATGAGAAGAAAAAAACAATAAAGAACACTTGAGACATATGACATATTTGCCTACATAAAAAATAGATTACAATATTAACATATGATCTAGACATTGTTAATGATAGAAAAACAAAAGCAATAGAATCTTATAATCATGTCTGTCTTAAAATTTCAAATGCTGACAATTAGTTTATGAATGTTCGTATATGTATATATTTGCAATTGACATTAATGATAATAAATTAGATGAGAAAGTGGTACTTATTTGTTTAAAGTTAAAAGGATATATTAAGCCTAATTTATAGTGAGGTTCAATGTATTAACAACATTAACAAATTATATATATATATAGAACTATATAGATATAGATCTATAGATAGATATAGATATATTATTATTATTATTTAATTATATATCAAAAACCAGTTTTTTAGTTATATATAAATCAATTTTTTAATTATATTATTATTGTTATAGATATATTGACATAAGGTTCTATACATTTTGTTTTTTAACTACCTTTAAAATCAATAATTATAAAACCGAGATTTTCTTATAAAAAATAAATAAATAGATATACTTTCCAAGAAAAAAATAAATAGATATAATTATTTATACGACATTCAAGAATATATTTATCTGTACTTTCAAAAAAAAATGTAAGATAATAATCAATTTATTTGATGAGATGAATATAGCACTACAATTCGATGAACTAAATTTAATATAAACTATTATTAATATTAAATAAAATATAATATTACATAACGCATGTATGTATGATGATTAATCATAGTATGAAAAAATAATAATAAGATCAATCATATCATGAAAAAATAAGAGTTAAATTATAAATTTTGTCAAAATTTTAAAAATAGAATACGATCAAAAAAGCTATCAGATTTTTTATACGTTCTCTCTATTTCAGACTTAATATATAATAGATTCAGATAATTTTGACATGTATACACTTAATATTACGCGAATACTATTTGTTCAATTCGATGAACTAAATTTAATATAACATTAAATTAAATTATAATATTACATAACGCATGTATGTATGATGATCAATCATAGTATGAAAAAATAATAATAAGATCAATCATATCATGAAAAAATAAAAATTAAATTATAAATTTTGTCAAAATTTTAAAAATAGAATACAAACTATCAGATTTTTTATACTTTATCTCTATTTCAGACTTAATATATAATAGATTCAGACAATTTTGACATGAATACACTTAATATTACGCGAAAAACAGTGTCAAACATAGAAAATTTAAGACCTTTAAACAAGGCAATTACAAAACTGTCATCCCAAAATATACCAAATGCATTTAATATAGGTATATTTTACATTAAATTAATCTCTCTCCCTTTCTTCCTTATTGACTTTTTCACTTTTTGTCTTCATCTCTAAGCAACCAAAACTCACCCAAAAATCTCATCTTTCTTTCTTTCTGTGTGTTTGTTGTAGGAACGAAGGTAATAAACTTAATATATGGGAAATAAAAAAAAGATTAATGAGTGAAACGCGAGATTGGGTGATATGAGTTCTTTTAAGTAGCTATGTATCCACTTTGCTATTTTCTGGGTCTAACATCTCTTTTTTTTTTTTTTTTTTTAACTTTATTAGGCTTAGAAGTATAACTATTGACTTGTTTAGGGAGAAGGAAGGAGAGAATGGGCCGGGGCCATGGCAAGGGCACGGCAAACAAGGGCCTAACAATGCACTACCCTAAGCAGCGACGCGTCTTATCAGCCGCAGAAGGAATGCGTGTGTGCTATGATTTGACTTTTGGATTCTGTACAGAGCCAAGCAAGATGGTCCATGGTGACCACAGGCATGGTGAACATCCGGTATGTATCCTCAGATGAATGCATGAAAGAACAAGGACTCTATTCATACTTCATAAGATGTTACTGCATATGCTCTTGGAACATCTTTATCAAATTATGTTCACTAAAATGAATTGTTTATAAAGGATTAATTTTTGAACATCGAATTCATTTGAAAATGTTTGTTTTATCATTGATTCTTTTAATTTTTAAGCACCCAGAGTTGAATTCGGGGGGGAAAAAAATTTGAGTTAAGATGGGCCTCACTATATTGATATTTAATATATTTTCTACACTCCAATCAAATATCGTACATTCTATTTTTAGAAGATGACAATTCTGTAATTTTTTTGCTAAGAAAAAGGCTTTATTGTGTCAATTTTTGTAACTGTTGTTTGTGTAAAAGTAAATGTACACGTGTCAATAGATTAGAGTGGCGACTGAAGGAGAGGTTGTCGCTAGCAATGCTCATTATAACTATATTGGTACTATATACAAAACACGATTAAAATATTAGTTCTCATTGACAAACAGGAATGTAAAACAACACATGATATATGAATAACATGCGCATAACTTCACAAAGAAAATTATTGGAGCTCCACAAAAACTACCTCTCAACCTTTTCAAAATCTCTTCCACCATTACCGCCACCTCTGAATTGCACTTCTCACTTATATGATAATGAATCTTCCAAAAATTTCGATTTTCAACTGAATAAGTTCTTTTATATTCAGATCTGGAAGAGAACAATTAATTATTAAAAAAAAAAAAAATTCTAAAGGAGAAGAACAAAAAGCTACAAAACATAATAAAAATAAACAAAACTCACACATATCTAAAATCAAGTGAGATAAAATCTTCATAAATGTAAATTTAAAAAGATAAATATATTTATATATACACACGGATTAAAAAATTAAGGGTTAGTGATATTAATAGCCCCGAATTATGTATGTTGTACCATTTTACCTTTTAAATTTTCAACTTATATAGTAATGATCTCTGAATTATATAATTGTTGCATCAATGATCCTTTTATCACAAACTGTTATATATTTAATAGAGATAATTACAGAGCATATAATTAGGTAATTGTGGTCAAAAATGAAATTATGGATTTTTGACTTACATAGTAGACTATTAAGACTTATGTAATTACTGCAGTAATGACCATTTTTTTCACAAACTGTTAAATTTTTAACAGAAATGAGTCATGTATAGGACACACAGTTTAGTAAATATGAATATGGCTAAAAACGATATTCTAACTCGTAGAAGTAAATAATGCCAAATTATATATTTTGTCAATTACTATTTTCTGTTTTAAAATTAACAGTTTATGACAAAAAGCCATTATTGTAACAATCGCATAATTCATGTGTCATTAGGATATAAGTTAAAAATTCAGTAGCAAAATGACACAGCGAGTATAATTCAGGAACTATTATTATATTTAAGCCAAAAACTAAAAAGAAAAAGGAAGAGCCATTCCAATAGGTGAAACTCAAGAAGAGATACAAGACTTCCAAATAGAGGAAGAAAGTAATTCAGGAGCACCAACAAGCCTAAACTATATAATTTGCAAAGTGCTCCTAATTTTTAATAGTCTCACACCTGTATTACGACTATTGTATAGTTCTTATTCTTAGAACCGCAGTTTTCTTCGCACTTTTTACTGGCTAATTCAGAAGCATCATATAATTAAAATTCAACTTGAACTTTAACGAAGTTTTCATATTACGACATACCATTGAGGTTTTATTTATTTATTTTTTTAATTAAACAAAAAAAACACAAAAAAAAAAGAGACAAAAGCATTGACTCGACTAGAATAATAAGCATTCACAGATTACAGCGAGTAGACACTAGAACTATGTAATTTCTTTCCATCAATTCCAATAATACTGGAGGATGAGGATGAGAATGAGTTTAAATCTTGACAAAGCTACATTGGGCATTTGAGGAAAAAGGCTGCCTAATAAAAACTCTCGTAATATATAATCTCCTAAAAACTACGGCAAAACAAACGCCTCTTCATTTCAATTTCTACTAGTAACTACTACTACAATTCAGACTGCATCAGTTTTACTATCTCGTAAAACTAATGATTAAATAGCCAGGAAAGCAAATTCTGTCAAGAAAACTTCCGCGGAGAAAAAATCAATAAAGAAAACTTTCATGCAGAGCTAGCATTGTGCTTTGGTCCACTTGCACGGCCACTTCTGCCTCTTCCTTGATGATAACCATCTCCACCACGCCCACCTGAACCCCTACCTCGTCCAGAGAATTCACCCCTGTTCGAGTACTCATTTCTACCGAAGCTCCGGCCGCCACCATAATTTCCACGACCCCTAAGGCTGTCACTCCGGAAACTTCCCCTTCCGGGAGGGAACCTACCTCCTCTTCCATTACTTCCAACTACAAGAAGCAAAGATCATAAAGCAATAGTATGACATGACTACCATTTTTCTTGTACATTTCTTTTTTGTTTTTGTTCTTTTTCAAAATTTTTTGAAAAGTTATCGGGATTATCAGGTAAAGGAGAACTGAAATGCTTTTGCGCAACTTACCTCGAGTGGTAGTTCTTTTAATTTCAACAACAGCTTGTCGGCCTCCAATAGTGATTGGTGAAGCCTGAAACACAATGCTGGAATGGTCAAGCATTTGATGAAACGAGGCTGAATCAATACAAGCACTAGTTGAAGCTTTGAACAAGAGTGATACAAGGACTAACACTTAACAGAGAGGATTAGTTAAAGCTGTGACAACACACGGATAAGAGAATCCTTGACTAGTTGGAACAATATTTTACTTGTATGTGTCTTGTTCAGCAAACGAGAACAAAGCAAGTCAGTTAAAAGAACAAGTAAATGCTGGTTCTGAAAATGAAATAAAACAATCAATCTCAAGAAACTCTCAACATTCCTGCTCATGGTTATCAAAACATAATAACATATAGCCAATAGAGTAGCGGTATTTGAACCCTGTGGTGGAACATCTTAAATGTTTGTATCCTAATCAAATCGATCATACGCTTGGTCGTGAAAATAAGGTGCTATCATTATATTTCTTGAACATAGTAAAGTTGTTATGAGCATCACCTTTTCATGAAAAAAGAAATACAAGACAAATATAAACTGAATTTAACATGATAGACCATATATATATAATATATTTGCTGTATGAATTCACAGGAAAAGACTAGGTAGTCAAGTAGTCAAGTTCATCAGCAGACAACAAAATTAAACCACAATGTACATGTGACCATGGTTTTTACAACTGGCCACAACAGCCATAAGGGCAAGATCTGACAGCTGAAAAGGAAAACTAATCACCAAGGACAAGGAGGATAAGGATCCTCCTCAAAATTAAAGAGGAAACAAAGAAGAAGAAAATTAAGCAACACCCAAAACCCTGAATGATACATGAAGATGCTGACCAGAATTACAATAGAACCGTTGATCATTTGGGCAGGTTCAGTTGTTCAATTAAACATGGAAGAAGGAGGTCAGTTACCCTATTCAATTCCATATAGATGCAAAAAAGCTTGTTTAATTTTGACAGGAGAAGAAAAATCAAAACCTTAAAAACAAACCATTTAGCAGAAACCTGGTACTGATGAAATTATATCAAATTCAAGAAGAGTTGAGCACAAAACAATCAAAAAGAGAACATACCTGAATTGCACTATTCATGGAGCTTAAAGACAGAAATTCAACAAACCCAAAACAGTATCCTTGTTGCTGCCATGGCAAACAAAAGCAGTTGAAGATATAAAATTTTGTGAAGGCTGCATTCATGTTAAGTGAAAGTAATGCCTAAGAGAACAAACCTTATTATTTCTGACTTGCACGCCTCCTTGCTTTATGGGTCCAAATTTCTTGAATTCCATCTCAAGCTGAGCATCCGTCACAGATAAGGGCAAATTTCTAATGTAAATAGAGTGCCCTTCAACTGTAAGGAATGCAAAGGTGTATTAGAAAATGTCCAATTTTGGGTAATATTAGATGCAAAATGACTCAGCTTGTAATATTCCTAGTTCGGAAGGGGGGAAAAAAAGGAGGGGGATGCGAAAAGAAGAATACAAAAAAGGACAAAACACAATCACNNNAATGGTTTTGGGTTATAATCAGGAAAGTTAAAGCACTATCCACCTATTTGCTGCTAAAAACATCCCAACCGACCATTGCAGCTTAATTCTATGATTCAGTTAAACTGGATAAAAGACACGAGATAAATTTACTTGTCTTCGAATGTTTAATGGAGCGTTTGAGGATCAAACACATCAAGAATAACAAGACAAAATTAGGGACTATTTTTCTTTGGACAAACTTAAAATAAATAAAACAAAAACATAATAGAAACAAACAAACAAAAGTACCTTCCTCATTGCCATTGCTACTCTCTGGAGGACTGGTGCTACTTGGGGCCGATGTTTCAGGCACTGAAGCAGGCACTGCTGACCCAAGAGATTGATTCTCCGTTTTCTTAGAAGGCACTTTTACTGTATTAGTTGGCACATAAACTTTAGTCAGTCCTGGACTCCCTTTTGCAACTTTTACCTACAATCACACACACCAAAAAATAATAAAAGGATCAACATAAACTTTTCTTGATGAAAAAATTACTGTGTTGACAACTCACAATTGATGCATATGACTTCTTTGGAGCATCCTCTGTGGCTGTCATAGAAGCTGATTCAACTTCCACAGGTACGTCATTCCCATGTGAATGCGATGGGGGTTCTACAATAAATACTTCCTCGTTAACTAATTGTCTGTCATGGTCTGATGCATCATAAGCTTTCTCAAGAACATTTTGATCTGCTTCGTCATGAACAGTAACTGGATCTGGTGCAGGAGGAGCAGGAATCTGAGTTGGGGCTGCAAAATATCATTCAAGAAACTTATAGGAGTTCCATGTAAAACATGAAACAATAACCATAATAATAAGATAACAGAAAATAAAAATAATGTAGACAACTTACCAGGATCAGGGTTTAATGGGACTGTTTCATTATCAACTCCATTCATTGTATGATTCTCCAACAGGTCTCCATCTTCTACGTACCTAAAGACATCGTTCAAGACAAAGTACCCATTGTCTTGCGGGGCAAGAAAAAATGATTGTGCAAATTTCCTTTTCAAGTTATCCTTGCCCATCAAGCATCCAGTTACTAATACAGTCACCCCTTCTTTGTAAGACTTCTGAGCATCTGCAGTTTGTATCTCAGCCTTATACTCCTTGTAATCAAAAGAAAGGATCTTCTCATTGATACCCTGCTCCAATAAATTAAGTAATAGCGTTTTAACTGCATGTCATGTTAACAATACCTAAAAAAAATCAATATATGTATATATAAGTTAAATGNTATTGTAAAGCACATAAAATTATTCTCGTTCTATCTTCGGTGTTCTCTCCTACCCCCACCAGGCTCCCCTCACTCCTTTCTTCAGTATGTAAGAAAATAAATGAACCATAAACTTGACCTATAGCAAATCAAAAGGCAAAGAGAAAGAGAGATAGATTTGGCGACAGAGAAAGTGGATCATATAGGTTTGATTTCACGTAATTGAATTTAATATATACAACCGATTTTTGGTTACTTCCAGTCAGAAAAGACAGGACACAGGCAGAGCATTACAAATTCTTTTAAATGTAAATGTTTAAAGTTTCAAGTCCAATGAAGAGAAAGGGGTAAAATGGATAGTTGAGAAAAGGCATTGATTGAAAAAAAAACATATGGATTAAGACTCTATTATCTTTACTATCCAGATGGAAGAAAAAATATTTTGCATCTTATTTTTAAATTCCTTTTCCTAGTTCTTTCTGGATGCCATCTTAATAAATTTTATAACACATAAAATTGGGAAGAAAAAAAAAACTTTAATGAAAATGGGTTAGAATAGGGTCTTCAATAAAGATTGATATAATGTTTGCAATGGAAATCAAACGGAAGTACAACTGGATCAAGTTGACGGGGATTAATGCACTTTGCCTCAAAAGAATAACATTAAATTCCCTAAGCATAAAGGGAAAAAACCGATATATACTAATGAAAAAGCTTACTTGCATGGTAGTCACCGACGTCATAATACCATTGGAGTCAGGTCGGCTTAGCACACTTGATTCCTGATAAAATCTATACACCAACTCTGGAGACTGGTGAAGAATATGATAATATTGCTCAACAAAAGCATTTCCAACAACTTGGGCACTAGGAGCCGTAGGAGGACTTGCTGTCTGCAATGCCATTTCTGTCAAAAACCAGAAGTAAAACATTAATGTCTTATCATACGTACCTATGAAGTTGAAAATAAAATAGAGTAAGAAACGTCAGAAAAAACCCTGGCCCCTAACTAGTAATAGATGAAGAAACCTGGCATAAATCTAAAAAGCTTATAATATAACCATCATTAACGACTGCCAAATCCAAATGTGATCCTGGACTCCACATTGAAGATTTAAAGTAACTTAAACAAGCTAAAGTTGTGGAGTTCTCTAGTCATGGTAAATAAATAAAGCAATAAAACAGAACAAATGTACCAATAAACCCTAAAAACAATAATGATGGAATTGTCAATTTCATGAAACTGTGTTCAACATTATCTCTAACCTAGCAAGCTTAGAAGATGCAGTTGCATCCCAAATCTCAACACAATAAATTGCAAAAAACTCCTTAATCAACATTGCTCACATGATGGATCGAAAGCAGAGCAAAGCTCGAAATTCAAACCCTAAGTCTACCTCAGAGAACAAAATAAGCAAAACCCATCAGATATATGAATCCCAACATTCAAACCCAGATAACATCTAAGCCTTAGAAGGAGAAAAAATAGCGAAAAACCCAATTTAATAACCACTGCAATGCTTGATCATATACATTACAACAACAGCTTAAGACATCACAATACTAAAAAACCAGCAAGTAAAGCACTGATTAATTGGGCAAAACATCATTCCAGAATCAACTCGAGTAAAATGTGATAAAAAAACCATTAGAGAAAAAAGAAAAGAAAAGAAAGAAAAAAAAAAAGGCCAGAATCTGCAATAATATGAGAAATTCAGGCCAAAAGATAACCACTTTATGGGAATGTTATGGCCACGAAGACTGAACGAGAAGGTGGCCAACGCCGGCGCCGGAGCTCGGGGAGAGAAAGAGTGAGTGAGGGA
This sequence comes from Trema orientale, assembly GCA_002914845.1. Taxonomy (NCBI): domain Eukaryota; kingdom Viridiplantae; phylum Streptophyta; class Magnoliopsida; order Rosales; family Cannabaceae; genus Trema; species Trema orientale. The sequence continues at coordinate 54,702 of JXTC01000265.1, forward strand.
GCGAAGAAGAACAGTTAGAGCACAAGAAAGGGAGAGTCCGAAAGCTACCTGTGTACTATGATGTATCTCCACACTTGGTGGTATACTGATTGGGTCGGCTTCCTTTCCACAGTCTGCCTTTTTTTTTTTTTAATGTTTTTTTAAATGTTTTTTATGGTTTTTTTTTTTCATTTTGGAAATTAATTTTGTGGGGTTTTACTATTTAGAAGATGAAGATCATTAGGTGTTTGTATCGAAAAAGAGAAAAAAAAGAAAAAAAAGTTCATTAGGTGTTATTATTATTTTTAGTACAGTGCTAGGATGCTACCTAGTTTATCACTTTTTATCACTTTTTAATATCACATGATGTGTCTAATGAGTTATTACAATTTAATTTATGAATTGAAATTTACCACAAATAGGTTAGAAGCCTATTGATCATTTATATGGTGACAAATTATATGCCATATCAAGTGGTATTAAAAATGTAGAATACGAGGTAAGATGTCTAATATTATCCTTATTTTTATTATTATCAATGATTAAAATAATTATTTACTTTTAATTTTAATATTATCGGTTGAATAATAAATTCGAGTAAAGATAACTGATATTAGAATTATTATAAATACTGACTATCTTTTAGAGTATGTGATGAAAAAATTGATAAACTATAAATTATTTACAAAACTAATCCTTATTGCTATGTGATTCAAACAAAAGTATTTAAATACTATGTTTCCTAATAAATTTTAAAGTATATTCTTCTACAATAAATCTGAAACTGCTTTTGTCATCACTATCACCTACAACACTTCTTCACCACCACCACCAATCTCGATATTGGTTGCACCTCAATTTGATTGGAATCCAAAAATTTCAACTGTGGTCAAACTTATTTGGCTTCCAATCTTGACTGTTTCGACTGGTAGCTCGACCCCAATCAGAATATTTTGACCTTGGTCAAATACGGTCGGCTGCTTTCCTGACTCTGCTTCATTTACTTTTGCCTATTTTATTCATGGTTGAAAATTTTCGACAAAGGTCGAATTTAGGGCGGTTTTGGAATTCCAAATTTTTCATTAAATTCAAGTCTAATTTTGTAAATGATTTATAGTTTGTCATTCAAAATTTAATGACTTAAATTGACCATGTCCCTTTTGTAAATTGAGACCCAAATATGAAAGGAGTATTTGAATTGGGCTTCTTTCAAAATTTCGTGCTCAAAGTGCTAAAAATTAAAAAATCCCGGATGGACCAAATTTTTTGAAAAATCCCGGACTGATTTAGAAACGTATCATTTTTTAAAAATTGTTTAAGAAAAATAACACTTTTAATAAAGATTTAGAAAATACCACTTTTTAATTCAAAATTGGTATTTTTTTAATCGCACTCGAGGTCACTAGTTGATTACTTGGGGTAACCAATCTAGTTACTTGAGGTACCTTGATTTGTTACTTCAAGTATCTTATCAATTAATAAAAAACGTAGTATTTTGCTAAATATTTTTAAAAGTAATATTTTTTTAATTAAAATCCATAATTTTTCAAATAATTTCAAAATTCGAGATTTTTCATTTTTTTTTAAAATTACCATAAAAAATCAAATTTCCTCGTTTCGATTTGGTAATTTAAGTTTTAACTTTTTTCTTGATATTTTATTTAAAATATTTTTAAATAACTTGGGTAATCGAAATAATGTGCGGACCATGCTAGGAATTTTGATATGGGCCAATCCTTCAAAAACAAAAAAGATATGGGCCAATATTTGGGTCAAGTGGTGAAGAGAAATTTACGCTTAGTACTTGTTTTTAAAATTTATTTTCATTAATACCCGTTTTCAATTTTTCTATCAAAAATACTCGTTTTTATGGTCACGTTTCAATATAAAATATGAGTGGTCCATATTTACAATGTGAATTTTATCCATGAGTTACACGTTTCATGTGTAGAATATGAACGACATACATTTACAATGTAAATGTTTACCACGGTTTACATTTTCATTATAAATTTGACCTGTGTATACATTTTAAAATATGTGCCCATTTTTAGTGCAATTTTTATTCATAAAATATAGACCACGGTATACATTTCATGCCTAAAATATTGGTGGTCTATATTTCTCAAAAAATGAGTATAAAAATAGATATTTATGAAATAAAAAAAATGAGTATTTATGGAAATATAGTTTTAAAAACGGGTATTTATGAACTTTTTCCAATGGTGAATAGGATAAAATATGGGGTAAAGCAAAGAAATATAGTTTTTATACGGAAAAAGTTCAAAAGAATTAAGAAAATATGGTGGTCAAAATGCTGTGATACATTTTATAATTTTGGCCAACTTTGTAAATCACTTGTTATATAAGTTAAAGTGTAAAAGTGAACGTAAGAAATCTATGGACACGGTCCTCCTTTCCTCTTTCCTTACTAGGTTCAATCCTCACTAGCCTCCTCATTTTCTTTTTTGTTTTATTTTTTTTCTTTTTTTATTATTTTTTTTCCTTTTTTCCTCTTCTTGAGATAATGAGCTAAAAAAAATGAAAAATGTTGGTTATCAGGTATCAATTTTTTTGATATTGGTTACTAGTTATTTGTTCATCTGGCATCTTTTTCTTTTCTTTTTTTCATTTTTCCTTCTTATTGTTTCCATTTTTGTTTTCTTCTTATAGGGACAATGAGCTACAATTTTTTTTTTCTATTTTTAACGAAAACAGTTACTAGTTACCAATTTTTTTTGGGATTGGTTTCTAGTTATTAGCTCATCTGGTATTTTTTTTTCCATTTTTTTTTCTTTTCATTCTTTTATTATTTATTTATTTATTTTTCCTTTTTTTTCCCTCTTAGAGATAATGAACTACAAATCTGATTACCGGATTTTAGTTACTCTAGTTATTGATTACTACTAGTTTGTGGTTGGTAACTAATCTGGATACAAGTTTTAAGACTGGTATTATTTTACTTTCACAATTTTTTTTTGCTAATTTATTTTTTATAGAGTATTCTCCTTTTTAAAAAAATTAGGTTACTAGTTTCTAATTTTTTTTTTTTTTGTTACTAGTTCTGGTTTATAGTTTCCAATAGCAATTCATTTTTGGTTACTAGTTTATGTTTATCTTGTTACGCTACCCCGTCTGTTGATCTAGCTCCAATTTAAGGACTGTTGGCTAATTTCCAAACTGGTTACCCATTATTAGTTACCAATTACAATAATTGGTTACTAGTAACCAATCTACATTATCTACTTTATTATCAACCAATTTGATTATTGGTTATAAATTACTAATTTGATTATGAGTTACTAATTACATGAATAGTTATTGGTTGCCAATAACAATATTGGTTACTAGCTATTAGTTATCATTAACTAGTCAAGTTGGAAACTATAAATTAGTAATTGATCCTTCAAATTAGTATTACTGGTAACTAGTGAAAAATAGAAGCAAAAGAAAAAGTAGTTAGAAAGGACAAAAAGAAAAGAAAATAGAAAAAGTAAAATAAATGAGGGAAAAAAAACTAAAAAGGAAAAAAAAAACTGAAAAGAAAAATGAAAAAAAAACTAGAAAATGAAAAAAAGAAATTGAAAGGAAAGATAGACTTAGGGCCTGTTTGGGATAGCTTTTACTTCTTGAAGTAAAAGTATAAAAAGATCTTCCTAAAAAAGATGGTAGGTCCATGCTTCTTTAAAAAGATCTTTTGGATGCAAAAAGATCTTCTAAAAATTCATCCAAACACTCTTAAAAGATCTTTTGAGCCCTAAAATATCTTTGAAAGCTGTGCCAAACAGGCTATTAGAGGGATTCGAACTGCTCACATAAATAAAATTGATAGTAATCCAGACCATCAAGCCATCTAGCGTTCAAGGTATGTCTTCCTCCTTTTTATTTTATAACTTGTGTACCTTTTGAACTTTGCTTTTCAAAAATACCAACTGCACGTGGTATGATATCCTAATTTTTTTAGTTGACCACATATGTACAATTCTTTTATCTTTTACTGTGTACTGCCTAATTTACACTTTACTAAATTTAACAACACTTTTAAACAATTTGTTACTTACCAATTTTTTAACACACTAAGTTAACACTCTCATGCAAACAAAGCTTTTCTCTCACGCTATTTCCCCAGGAACGAAGAGCTTTAAAGTCCATCTTCGTGCCACTAATTCAAAGATTGAGAGGAACACAAACCACGAAATCTATGAACGCTGGATAAGAAGAAGAAAACGTCTTCGGAGATGTAAAATTCAAAAATATTGTTATCGTGGACTTGGAATTATTTGGGTAGATATACATAATATTAATTTATATATATATATAGGTTGCCAATCTGGTAGGTATTTTTTTTTTTAGCCGTTGGAGAAGTGATCCAACGACTATAATGAGGTACATAAAAAGACGTGCATTATTAATATTATTTCTCTCTCTTACTTTTTACTATTAAAAAATGTGCATGACAAATTTTTATTGGTCAAAATAATTTATATGTATAGAAAAAAAACAAAATACCTACTAAATTGGTGCCCATATATATATATATTCTAAAAAAGAGTGTCAGCATTACTCTTTTTTAACTATATTTTTAACTATATTTTATTCTTATTCATTTCTGATTGTTTAATATGTGGAATCACTCGTATATCTCATATAGTATAGAAAATTATTGTTAGACTTTACATCACAACTAGGACATATGAGAATTAATAGCTTTGGCACTCATTTTTCAAAATGACTTTTGAAAGCGAATTAGTGGTACTTATATGAAAAAAAAATTAAAAGGCTGGTTCCGTTCATCCATCCTCCCTGATAAGGGGTGTCACACCTAATTAATTCAAATGGGAAGGAGCCTTTTGGAGAATGGCCAATTTTTCAAAGTTAAGTAATTTTGTTTTTTCCTTAAAAAGTAGTTAAAGTCAACAAAAACCAACATTTTTCCCCACCTCAAACAATAGCCATTTTGCTCCTCTCGTTTTCGATTTTGTATACAAGTGCTCTTTAAATTACAAAATTATTTTTCTTTTGTCCCCTCGACACTAATACCGTTAGAAGACCGTCAATGAATAAGAGTCAAATGGTCTTTCTCTCATACTAGTTTTTTTTATTGCACATATTTAAATAGCTTTTTTTTTGTTGATTAAATAAATGAAATATATGAAGAGATGTTAAAAAAAAAAGAAGTGAAAAAGAGGTACAAATTGTTTTATTGGATATTTCCAAATAGTTAGTTTTTTTTTTTAATTAAAGAAATGAAATAAATGCAAAAAGATGTAAAAAATCTTTTTACACGGTTAAATATATATAAATAAAAAAAGCATTAATTTAACAATTTTTGCATTTATTAATTTGTGTCATTAAATATTTTTAGAAGTCATGTCCTAAAAGGTACATAATTTTATATCTAAAAAACTCTTTAGAATGTGAAGTGACTATTTGGTCCATGCCCAATGCCAACTAACAATAATCTAATAATGTAAGTATTAAGGAGAAAAAAAGAATAACTTTACCCGTTAGAAGCACTTGAAAACAAAGTTTGACTACAAAGTCAAAAGTGAAGGCCAAGTTCTTATTAAGAGTAAAAATCATGGGCACATCGACTAATTATTTTTTTCTTTGAACTTTTATTTTATTGCCAAATATATAATTTAATATGTATAGACGGTGAATCAGATATTTAGTAAATGAGTTATTGTACTTGAACATAAAATAAAAGACTAAAAAAAAAACACTTTTTAAAATCAAGTATCTAAAACAAAACACCCATTCTCTCAAATTTACAAGTATGTTTTTATTATCATTTTTTATTTTGGCAGCGCAAGAGTTTTTAAAAAAGAAAAGAAGAAATAACAGGCTTTCGATATCTCGTCTTAAAATTTTATTTTGTTTTATTAATGGTCTCGAACATATTGAAAATTTAGGCGGAAGTTTGTGATTGAGTATACCATTATGATGCATATTGGAGAACTAATTCTTCTTTCATATATGACGGAGATTAACTTAATTTTACCACGAGGACAATCAATATTTAATCAATCAATGGCTTCAGAAGAACCGAAAAATTGAAGAACTTTGAAAGTTAACCACAACGTGCTTAGGATTAAGTGACAAAGTGGAAAAATAAAGGGCGTGTTTAGTATAAAATTCGAATTTTATTCTTTAAATTCAGAAATAATTTTTATGTATAAAGTTGGAAGGATAAAACATTTATTCTTCTAATTTTCTATATAAAAATTATTTTTAAATTTAAAAAATAGGATTTAAATCCGATCAAACACGAGTAATCAATAATGCAATGAGTGAACATGACTGGTACTGTACTTATCTACAATGAAAAGGATAATTTATGACGCCTAGTGGTTCTTGAACCAAGCGTGGCAACATCCATCCGTGGAAAATAACAAATAGTCAATAATCCATTTCCATCCATCATTAGTAAATATTTGTCAATTAATTTGATAAACCATGTAACAACCTTGCCAAACCTCTCTATTCTAGGGCATGCTTATTCGTAATAGAGAAAAAATAAATAAAAAAGAAAGAAAATTTATACGTTCATAACTTTTTTCGCTCATTATTTCTTAATTATAATTTATTTCTCGTATATTCTCTCCTCGTAGCATTCTCCGCTCGTTATTTCGTAATTATAATTTATAATTTATTTCTCGTATATTCCCTTTCCCTGGATTCTTTTTACGTAAAATTTAATGTGGCCCTTATTTGTAAATATTGCATTTCTTCGTTCTTCGATTTCTTTTTTTTTTTTTTTTTTAAGTGCGAGGGTAAGATACTCTTATATTTGTTATACATATACAAAAACAATTGTTAATAATTCAAAAGATCACTAATTTATGTAAGCGAAACTTAATTATTTCTGATCAGGGGAAAAAGAAAAAAAAAACCAACGACGAATTTCTTAAAATGTGCTTTATAGTTTGGCCATTATGAGAAAGAAAGCTGACCCAAAAAAAAAAAAAAAACTAGAACTTTCTGAGGCCGGCGAGAAACAGAGAAGCAAAAAGATCCATTTGATGCTTCTTCAAAGCCAAACCAACCTCAAGGCCGCCGCTCCCATCTCTAGACTCCGCCATGGAAATGGCTCCCGTCTTCTCTGCAGACACGATATCCACCTTCTTTGGCCGACCCCATCCAAAATCTATGCTGTAAACGCCGAACCTGGGGGACCCGGCTACACCAACCGCATAAGCTTTTTCAGACACTATTGAAAGCAATTTCGAAAGCGTCTCTTCTGCTTCTCTACTAGCATCGATACCTTTCTCCAACTCTTTGACCATGCCGCTGATCTTCTCCGCAAGAGCGGTCAGCCCTTCTTCTTCTTCTCCTCCTTCTCCTCCCAAATGAGACAACTTCTCCCTCAGTTCCTCGTCAATAATCTTTCCTCCAACGCAGTTGCCGAAGTAATTTCCCGGCACCGGAGGTTCCAAGCGGCTCCTGTAATCAGCCGTGAACGCCGTGTATACCTTTCTTTTAGTTTCGTCGCCGTCCGTGGCTTTAAGAATACAGTCCAACACGTAAGCGAACGTGAGAACAAAGGAAGATAAATGGAGTTTTGGTTTTGGAGATGATGATGATTTGTCCCAACTGGACAATACCCTTTGCCGCAGTTTGTCTATATCAGAGCGGCTTAGTTCAAAAGTGGCTCGAAACAAGTCGGAGGGTACGTCTAGAATTGGCGAAAACTCGAACAGTTTCGGGTTGTTTCTGATAGTAGACGACGTCGTCGTTTCACTGTTCCCCAACCATTGATTCAAGCAACACATGTCGACCCCAGATGGGTCTTTGATGATTGACCGGTCGTAGAAAGGTATCAACTCCGGCAACAGTGGTGGATTCTCTTTACATAAGTAAGCCCACGACTTCATGAACATGGTCGTGGATTTCCCATCGAGAACGGCGTGATGGGTCGTGACGCCAATACAAAACCCGCTATTGGGGAAAACAGTGATTTGCAAAGCTACTACCGAAGCCCCTGTTTCGGAAACCCGTAACAGGGGAACCAGAGGACCAGATATCGCGGCTTGGCGAGCATGGTTCCCTGCGAGGAGGTCGAAATCAGCGTCGGACTCGGCTATAGCGACCGAAACGGTTTCGCCCGGGGTGTAAAGAATGACGGGTTTGGGAGAATCTCGAGGCCAAGTTAGAGTTCCGGCTAGAGGGAGAAAGTACCGGAGGGTGAGAGAGAGGGAGTGGTTGAGCTTTGGAAGAACAGCGTTGAAGAAGGAGTCTTTTGTTTCTGGGAGCGAATAGAAGAAGAGACGCTCGACTGGAGGAAATTTGAACCATAAGGTGTCGAAAAAGGTTAGGGGGAGAGAGAACTCGGTAGCGGAATCGGGTGAGTCGGTATACGGAGCGACATGGGAGAGCTCAAGTATTTTAGCCGAGTTGGTGGGCGTCGCCATGATAGGAGTTATGGGGTGGTTCATTGTATCGTAAGGAGTTTATATTTCAAAGAAGCGAGACGCACGCATCTTCCAATTGACTAACTCTTGTTGAATTTTATGTTAATGTGAATCGGCTTTGGTCGGTAGCCTGATCTGGAAGCTTAGACTGATATGTGACAAATAACGACAAAGTTCTTACCTTTTTTTTTTTTTTTTTTGGGTTTTTTTCCCGTAATGTTATGGGTAATGTTGCGGGCCTCATATACTCGATGATTACGTGATTTTTTTTTTTTTCCCCCCTTCTCTTTTCCTGGGAGTACGAAGAAAATAAGAACACGATAAAGAGAAAAAGGCACTTTTGAACTATAACTACTCCAAACTAAAGACAATTGAGGACCCAACCCCGAAAATGTGTTTTCGTGTGGAAATTTCATCAAATTATAAATTAACATGTGGCAAAGTATAGATTTGGGATTATGCGATAAGAATTGATAAGGAAATGAATTAGAATAGGATGTGTGTCTTTCTTTTGTACTAAATATTCTTTTTTACCGGATAAAAATCCCTGTTAAACACTGTTAGATATCTGAACCCGCTCTCTTACTTTATCTGATCAATCCAGGATTGTCTGTCCTCAATATTTTGTCACATCACCATCTCATCTGCCTCTATACTAAATCTACGGTAATCACCACAGTAGTCTTCGCGAGTTTTCTCTTGGAAGCCAGAATATCTTCCTACTTTACTCACTGAAAGAAACAAACGGAGCGGTGGTGGCGGCAATCGGAGATTATGACCATTTTTTTTCCTTTTTTTTTTTTAATTCAAGTAATACAAAGATTGAATTCTAGGAAGGGAAAAAAAGATAAACTTTTGCCAATTTAGTTTACCAATTTCAGGCCATCCAAATATCCGAAACAAGTGTTTGTTTCAATAATTTCAAATCTTTTATTTAAATGGTCTATTAAAATATTTATGGTTCCGTTTGATTCAACCATTCCATTTCAATAGAATATAAAATCCATTTGAATGTGTATTTGTTTCAACAATTCAGTTTTTTCATTTAAATGATTTTTTCGAATGTGTGTTTGTTTCAACAATTCATTTTTTTTATTCAAATGGTCCATCCGAAAAATTAACTATTGGAATGATTTTTTTTGTTTTGAATGAGATTGTAGGGCGTGAGATATTTTTGAATGGTCCATTCTAATGCTCCCATTCTAATTACAACACATTCTACTATTTTTTCCATTCAAATGTCTTTCATTCCAATTATAACACATTCCACAATTTTTATTCAAATACATACATAAGGAAACAAACCCCTGTATATTCTCATCATGTGATACCTTTCAATAGAGTCAAAGCAGACAGAAGAGTGAAAAAAAAAGGACGTATTGCTAGGAATGGCAATGGGGCGGATCGGGGACGGTTTTTTAATTACCATCTCCATCCCCGAAAGCCAATTACAATACCATACCTGCCCCATTAACCATTCTTTTGGATGCGGGGACGGTGCGGGTATTAACCAATGGATAACGGGGAAAACCGCGGTTACCTATTACCCATTGATAATATTAAAATATTAAAAAATTAAGATGAAAATACTAAATCCTTTTCATAATCAACAAAATATTAAACACAACAATATACTAATAATTTTTAAACTCTAAAATTTAAATATATAAGTACATATAACTCTCCAAAATCATTATTTTACCAAAGATATAATAATATTGATAGTGTAAAATTAAATAGATATTTATATGTATAATAATTTTTCTATGTAAATATATATATCGGGGCGGATACGGTGCGGATTATACAAATACCGTCCCCGCACCATACCCGCATATTAACGGTACGGTTATTCCCCGCCCCGGTCATTTTCCCCGCTTGAACGGTTTTTTCCCTCCCCATTCGGATCGGATAACCACGGATACCCGTAACCATGGGTTATATTGCCATCCCTACGTATTGCTCTTTTCCGTATACAACAAAGCTGCGTGAAATTGACATCTTATTCTCATTCCTTAGAAATTAGAAATAGAAAACAAAAATTCCTTGAATTCTTCCCTACTACCAGCAACCCTCACCAAGATACTCATAATATTTTCTTAGGGAAAAAAAAAAAGAAAAAAGAAAATGTAGAATCATGGAATCACCCAGAGTTCCATCTAATGTTCATGCAAAGTAATGACCTAAAGCATGACTTTTGGAGAGTCTTTACGTGAAATAAATAAAATCAAACAAAAACTTTAAAGACTGCCGAGGCCTTTGTGGAACAGAGAAGCAAAAAGATCCATTTGATGCCTTTTCAAAGCCAAACCAACCTCAACTCCGCTACTTCCATCTCTAGACTCCGCCATTGAAATGGCTCCGGTCTTCTCTATAGACACGATATCCACCTTCTTTGGCCGACCCCATCCAAAATCCGTGCTGTAAACTCCGAACCTGGGGGACCCAGCTACTCCGACCCCGTAAACTTTTCCGGTCACCATTGAAGTAAATTTCGATACCAACTCCTCTGCTTCTCTCTTAACATCGATATCTTTCTCCAACTCTTTGACCATACTGCTTACCATCGCCACAAGAGCGGTGAACGAATCCTCTTCCCTACGAAGCAACTTCTCCCTCAATTCCTCGACATTCACGCAGGTTCCGACGCAGTTGCCGAAGTAATTTTCCGGCACCGGCGGGTCCAAACGGTTCCGGAAATCAGCGGTGAATCCTGCATAGACCTTTCTTTTGGTTTCGTCACCGTCCGTGGCTTTAAGAATACAGTCCAACATGTAAGCGAACGTGAGAACAAAAGTAGATAAATGGAGTTTTGGTTTTGGAGAGAGTGATGATTTGTCCCAGCTGGACGATACCCTTTGCCGGAATTTATTTATATCCGAGCGGCTTAATTCAAAAGTGGCTCGAATTAAGTCGGAGGGTACATCTGAACTTTGCGATATCTCGAACACATTTGGGCTGTTTCTCAGATCAGACGACGTCGTTCCAGGGTTCCTCAACCACATGTTCAAGTACAACATGTCGACCCCAGATGGGTCCTTGATGACTGTCCTGTCGTATAAAGGAGTTAGCTCCGGCAACAATGGCGGATTCTCTTTACATAAGTACGCCCACGACTTCAGAAACATGGTCGTAGATTTCCCATCGAGAACCGCGTGATGGGTCGTGACGCCAATACAAAACCCGCTATTGGGGAAAACCGTGATTTGCAGAGCTATCGCTGAAGCCCCTGTTTTGGAAACCTGCAACAGGGGAACTAGAGACCGAGAAACAGAGGCTTCGACGGCATGGTTTCCAGCGAGGAGGTCAAAGTCAGCGTCGGACTCGGCTATAGCGACCGAAACGGCGTCGCCTGGGGTGTAAAGGAGGATGGGTTTAGGGGAATCTTGAGGCCAAGTGAGACTCCCGGCAAGAGGGAGAAAGTACTGGAGGGTGAGAGAGAGGGAGTGTTTGAGCTTTGGAAGAACAGAGTTAAAGAATGAAGCTTTTGATTCTGGAAGGGAATAGAAGAAGAGACGCTCTACGGGAGCAAATTTGAACCAGAGGGTGTCGAAAAAGGTTAAGGGCAGAGAGAACTCGGCGGCGGAATCGGGCGAGTCGGTAAACGGAGCGACATGGGAGAGCTCGAGTATTTTAGCCGAGTTGGGTGTCGCCATGATAGGACAGTATGAAGTGGTGTGGTTATAATGATCTCGTGTGTATATATATTTCCAATTCACTACGTACGTTTGTATTTTTAACCGTTATTATAATTTGAGTACTGGAAAAAAAGATAGATAAGTGGAAAAAAAGGCATCTACTGGAATATATAGCCAAACTTGTATATGGCTAGGCCACATTTGTGAATTGGCAAGAGTTAAGATTTGCTACCTGTTATCAACTGGGACTAGGACTAGCTCCGTTGGTCTAAAGTTTGAGGGATGTGAGTTCAAATCTTGATAAATTTGTAATAAGTGGTGATTATTAGTTAAACTCCACTTTAAAAAAAAAAAAAAATGTTACCCGTCAAATTCAATCAGTTTAGCTTGTAATATATAATTTATTATTGGAAATTTCAGCATATCAATATTGTTATATTGAATATCATCATTCATTCATGGTAATGAGTATACGGGATATGCCCATATGTGGCAGGGGATACCGAATATGGCACGTAAGTAGGGGTGGCAATTCGGGTGACGACACGACGACACGACACGAATACGATACGATTTTTTGCGGGTTAGGGTTGAAGAAAAAGGGTGCGGATCGGGTTCGGGTCGACCAGTCTGACACGAATAAAAAAACGGGTGCGGGTCGGGTTCGGGTCAACCCGCTTGACACGAACTTGACCCGTTTGACCTGCCAACAAATATATATATAATTAAATTATAAAAATATTTTATATTTAATTTGTTTATGACTATTATTATAGATATATTTAATTTGTACAATGTGAGTGTTTGAGATTATAAGTTATTAATTATATTTATAAATTATCCCTAATTTATTTATTTTAAAATGAGATAATAATAGCTTTAGAAAAAGAAAATATAAGTAAAAAAAATACAGGTCATAGCGGGTTGACGGGTCAAAATCGGGTTGTGAGTTGGATGTTATTCACCAAAGCGGGTTGTGCGGGTCGGGTTCGGGTCAATCCATTTTAGGTGCGGGTCGGGTTAGTGTTGATAGTTTTCTGACACGACGGGTCACAGGTCGGGTTCGAGTTGACATAATTTATGTATATAATATACTTCAATCCGACACAAACCCGATCCGTCGACACGAATTGACACCCCTACACGTAAGCCTGTAAGAGTTTCTACTCGCTTTTCTTGATCAGGATAAAGACGCACGAGATTCACTTTTGGTCAATTAGAAACATACGTACGGAATGACATAAGTAAATATCCTTGAAGCATATATATGTGTGTGTATATATATATTGGTTCTTTTGGTATTTGGAAATCTAGACTTTTGAAAGTGGGAAAAGACTTCACTGACATGAAAACCATACGTAAGAAGTTACGTTTTTTGTCTTAAGAGGAATTTTTTTTCCCCCCTCCTAGCAATATTTGGAAATGAGGGTAAACTTCGTCACATATTACCAACCTCTCTTAACCTCTAGTTTCTGCCTTTTGGAAATAATTGTAGTTTCTCATTTAAAAAAAGTCGCATGTACAAGAGTGTAAAAATAAAGCCTGGCCCACTTATTTATTATAAAATAAATCATGGCCAGAAGATTTACATTGAGATTTATGTTTTTTTTTTTTTTTAATGTGTCTTTGAACCTGATTTCAAGTCTAGAATTTAGATTAAGATTATGTTATTTGTCCAAGTGTGTCACAACAAAAAAGTGTGAAAGTAAATTTATGTCCACTTATTATTTATTTATTTTTGTGTCTACAGAGCGTCTCGTTGAAATTTTTGACTCTTTGAGTAAAGAATACAAACATCACAACACAGCCACACAGACCGTGTTGTAAAAGACGCGAAAGAGTTTAACTGGGAATTATAAAGAAGGAAGTTTAATCTACGAACTAGAGAAGTGAGAGCTTATACCGACTAAAAGTAATGAGCATTTCTCCCTTCATTTTTTTTTTTTCACATTAAGTTCAAATTCTCCAAATTAAGGTAAAGGGAAAAAAAAGTTGGGGCACATCCTTTTTTTTTCTTGCCCAAAAATTTGGGGCACATCCTATTAGTACTACCGGCAAATGTGGATGGTAAGCAAAGCAACATTTCCCCGAATTTAAATCTTATTTTTGTTGGATAGATAATAGAATATCATTTTTCATAATTCTATGATTTAAATAAAAATATCGGGAATCTTTCCTTTTAGGTACATTCGTGCATGACCTTGCTAAATATAGATAATATATATATGGGTGATGTTTTAATGAAGATTTTTATTTTTCCTCTATAGATGGATACTCTAATTTGGGCTATTATATTTTAATATGATGGTTTTAATAATATTAGTAATTTATAAAAAAAATAAAAAAATCTAATTAATACCTATATAAATATAGAAATATATTTATGACTTAAAAAATTGGTAACCTATTTTTTACCTATGAGTTGGATAAATATTTTTTTTTTCATTCAATCAAACTCTATCTTCCCAGTCTTTACTTCTACCTTTTTATTTTATTTTATTTTTTTATTTTCTATGTTTTCCCTTGTTTCAATTACATCTCCTCTATTTTACGTGCTAATTTTGAAATCTTCTTGAATTATCTTAAGGTCTCTCAAGAAGACTTTATGGACAGGAGCTAACTGTTTTTTTTTTTTTGGTTATATGTTGAGTTATAATAATCAATTGAATAATATATTAGGAAGGTCGAAATTAGTTTAATATAGCTGTAAGAAATCCAAGTCTAAAATATACGTCAATTTTTCATTCATAACTTGGTCAAGTTTGCATTAAAAAAAAAAACGGGGACTAAAGTATAAAGTTTTAGTGTATTTTCATTTGATTACATCACAAAACAAAGTATTATTATTTCTTTCTTTTGCTTTTTCTATTTTCTATTTTCCATAAGACAGATGAAAATATTTTATTATTACTCCCAAAAAAGAAAAATATATTGCCCTAATCCTTGGGTACAGAAACATAAAAATACTGTTAAAATTCAAATCATAAAAAGAATTGAATAAGGATTCTCTAAAAGAAGTAGAATGAAATTGTTGTAAGTAAAACTGACTTGCTATTCATTTTTAATTTGGTCAAAATACTCATTTATGGAGCAAAATCAAAAATCTCCACTGAAACATGATCTATATATACATATCATTATTTTATATTTATTGCATGGAATTTGTTTTACGTATACAAAGACTACTAAGTCCCTTAAATTTTCAAGCAAAATAGAATAGTGCCTAAACAAAATTTAATAATAGAACTAATAAGTTTGTTGTTGTTGTTCCGTTGGATTATTATTATTATTTTTTGATGTCCTTTTTCTTTTAGGGGTTCCTTGAAAAAAAAAAAAAGAAGAAGGGTAATTAGAAAGAAAGACGTATAGAAAGAAAAGTCTAGAGGTCCAACCCTTCTAGAACATGTCCAAGAAAAGACCCTACTAGCACATGTCCAAGAAAAGACCCTACTAGCACATGTTTGACAGATGCTTCAATGAGAATTGCAGGATCGATCATCTCTGAAATCTTATTGGTACACATATACAACCAAATTATTACTACTGCGAATGACAATCAGACTGCCTCCGATCTATCATTAATATATTCCAGTCCAATCATCAATGTCTTGAAATGGCAGCGGTCGATTTGGTTTTCAATAAATATAAGCAAAATTTTTTGCCCAATTAAAAATATATATTTCTGTAAGTAGATATTATAACATCCAAGCAAAAGAAATGTAAATATAATAACATTGTCCTTTTCTCTTAAATAAAAAAACCCCGACATATCACATATATTAAAAATATTAATAAATTCAAATAACATTGAAACAGACAGACAATTCGGCTTTGCAAAAGCCAACAAGCACACTAAAGCACCAATCAATCTAAGCCACCAAAATGAGAAGCGTGTAGGTTTTGGCTTTTTATGTTTATTTTTTATCATATGTTATCATAAGCAATCAATATGATCCACAGGACATGAATATAGTTCCGCTAGCGGCATCAATTTTATTTATATTTTGAACAACATACGTCGTATTTTGGCTAATCCAGATTAGTTAAAATATGATTTGTGTTGGCCAAAATATGAACAGGACTAGCCCTTGAAGGACCACATCCGTGGCCTGATCCACAATCCACTCTTTATATATACTGATCCACAATCCACTCTTTATATATATATATATATATTTAACTTTTTGATTGCTAAATAGAAGAGCAGTCCAGCAGTCCAATACGTTTGTGTTATAATACTATTAAAAGGGTGGCACTTGCATGCCTAACAACTTTGGACTTTTTTTGGGTTAATGGCACAATTGGTCCCTTTGATTATGTAGGTTGTTACAATATTTGATCCCTATAATTTTAATTTTGACAATTAAGTCTTTAACTTATTAATTGCTAGCAATTTAGTCTCTTAAATGATTGAGAAAACTACACCACTTACCTTTTTTCTAAGCTATGTGTTAATTGATATCTTTTTTATTTTTTATTTTATTGATTCTATATCCTTTTTGAGTTGTAATAATTAGAGTTTACCATTATACCCCAATCTAAGTTAATTTAACATATTCATATATATATATATAATTAATTTATTAATATACGTAATTCATTTATTATAGTATATAATTAATTTACTGGTGCATATAATTTATTTATGATAGTATAATTTATTTATGATAGTGTAATTTATTTACCTTATTATATAATTTATTTACCATTTTATTTAATTCATTTACCAATGTATATAGTTGATAATTTATTTACTATATAATTAATTTACATGTTTATATAATTCATTTACCAACGTATATAATTCATTTCTCTGTGTATATAATTGACTTACATATGTAATCAATATGATCCATAATCCACTTTATGTATATTTGTATCTTTTTTAACTTTTTGATTGCTAAATAGAAGTGCAATCCAATGCATTTATGTTATAATACTATTAAAAACTCTAGTCTCTCTCCATCTGCATCTTCTCTCAACAAAAAAGCTAACGCTGCCCTACTTGGAGGTCGGAGTGGGAGTCTTCCCTTCTTCTTCTCCAGCCTCCTCTCCTCACCATCTTCTTCTTCCTCCTCCCTACTTCTTTTTTATTTTTCTTTTTCAGTTTTAATAAGTCTAGATCTAGATTTGGTTTATAGTACCACCTTCTGCATATATTTTAGTTCAGTCCAGATCTTAAATCTAAGATTTTTATTCAGATCTAGATTTGTTTAGTGGCCGGTTTTTGTTTTGTTTTCTTTTCCACGGACATGGATCTTAATTAGTGTTGGCCTCATATAATCTGCCCTACCAAGAATACAACCAATAGTAAGTGTTGAAGGCAATAGATTACTGGTTGTCCTTGTTGTCTCTTTCTCTTGAAAAATTAGGATAACTCACATATTTGTTCTTAGTTGTGTTTGTGATCCATTTTTTATCTCCTTTCTTTGAGAAGTTTGAAATTGTAATCCTTATACTTATATCGCTCTTTGCTTCGATTAATGATATTCCTTTGAGGAACCTGTTTATATTAAAAAAAAAAAATTGTGGCACTTGTATGCTAACTATTTTGGACTTTGTCTGGGTTAATGGCACAATTTGTCCCTTTGATTCTGTAGGTTGTTACAATATTTGATCCCTATGATTTTAATTTTGGCAATTAAGTATTTTAACTTATTAATTGCTAGCAATTTATTCTCTTAAATGATAGTGAAAATTACACCACTTACTTTTTTTCTAAGCTATGTGTTAATTAATATATATTTTTTTTCATTTTGTTGACTTTTATATCTTTTTTGAGTTATAATAATTAGAGTTTACTATTATACTCCAATCTAAGTTAATTTGATATATTCATGTATATAATTGATTTACCAATCAGAGTATATAATTAATTTATTAGTGCATGTAATTTATTTATGATAGTATATAATTAATTTACCGGTGTATACAATTCATTTATCATAGTATATTATTGATCTATATAATTTATTTACTGTCGTATATAATTAATTTTCCGTTTTATATAATTCATTTACCAACATATGTAGTTGATAATTTATTTACTATTGTATATAATTAATTTACCGATTTATATGATTTATTTACGAACGTATATAATTTATTTACCAATGTATATAGTTGACTTATTAATATTTTTCTCTCTTTTTTTTCTTCTTCAAAATAAATCATTCGTATACTAATGATTTACCATACACTGTTTTTCTTCGAATTAATGATAAATCATTGATACACTATTTATTAACCGCCATTTTATTTTGCTAGAGTAAATAATTCATATACCATTAATTTACGACTATTTTTCTTATTTTTTTTCAACTAAGTAATTGATTAACCACTTTTTTCTCAAGTATGTAATAGATATTCCGCTTCGAGTAAATGACTATTTTTTTTTTTAAGGAAGTGAATAACTAATGTTAAGAAAACTGATTTGTACATATTCAATCACTTTACTCAAACCATTTACTTTACTCACGGTACACATATCCTTGTAACGTTCCTTCCATTGTTTCTTAAAAATAGTATAAATACTTTTCATTTCATTAAAGGAAAAACAAAAAGCCATTCAATATCAAGATGTTTCCTTTTCCACCAATCTTTAACATGAACCAAATTATCCGTTTTCAAAGTTATCAATCAAATAAATCGGCCTTTATTCCATGAACCAAGTCAGATGTGTATTAAAAGCATAGCCCATCCAAATAATCATCCTTAGTTTTCAGATTATGAACCACAAATGAAAGCAACGACGAAAAAAATAATCCATGGAAGCAGACGTAAAAAAATATAGAAGCAACGAAAAAATCGAATTGAAGAAATTCTGACAAAAAATGGAAGCTACGGAAAAAATTGAAAGAAGAAGAAAGAAAAATCAAATTAAAAACAGAAATTTCGAAACGGAAAATGGAATCGAAGAGATATGAATTGAAAAGAAGGTACGAGGACTTTGCAGGTACAGATACTCACCTTTTAAATTTCAGTTCGATTTTAGACTCTCCGACCTCCGTTGATAACGCCAAAGCAGAACTTTTGAAATGGTCGTCAGTTGAGCGAGAGGAAGAAGGGTAAAGTTGGAATGCTAAAATCAATTGATTAAAAAAGAGATATTAATGCATGTTGACGGAGGTTTTGTCAACAATGAATATAGGAAATTGTGAGATGTGGCTTGTGTGTGAAAAGGATTGATCAAGCAATGTAAATAAGGAGACAAGAATTTTATAGTGGTTCAGCCCAAAAAAGATGAGCCTACGTCCACTGTTCTTCACTATTTTCTGGAGAATTACAAGAGTTTCTCTAAGCCTTCAAGGTGAAAGCAGAGAGAATTAGAGAGATTACAGTGTATAGCGAAGTATGTCAGATATCCTCTTTCAATTATGAGACTGAGCCCCCTTTATATAGGTGAGGGTGGCTCCAAGTTTCCCAATTACATAAATGAGTAGGTATACAATTTGACATAAATAGAAACGGGTAACATCCTTAATTAAATACAGGGGATTATTCAATCTCCATTCTGAAGCTTGTTTCCTTTTCCATGCTGATTACCCTTTTGGTGAAGCTTGAATCAGTTTCCCTTTTATACTGGTCGCACCTTTCATATTCGGATGTGGTCGCATTTTAATTAAGGGAATACTTATGCGACCTGGTCATGCTTGACTGTTTGACTTTCTTGGCCTTGACCAATTATGGATTTAAGATCGCATAACAATTGCCCCCCAGCTTCATTAGTCTTCAGGCTAAATGAAGCTTCTTACTCTGACAAATGCGAGCTTAAAAATATGATGAAACTACCTCAAAATCTGAAAATGTGTCAAATCTCAAATCATCTCTCGACAATGCACATAAAATTTTAAAGGGATATACATTAAAATACGGACACACAAAGGTAGGGCATTATGTACAAACCCCTAAATGGTCACATAAAACGTTAAAGAAATTAAAACAAAACCCTAAAGCAAATAAAAGAAAAAGAAAAAAAAATGCCATGAAGAAAAGAGGAGAAAAAAAAAATCAAGAACACCCAAATGAATCAAGATCTATCACGAACAGATAGACGGATTTAATTCCCACTCACGCTATTGCTTTTCATTTAAGCTTCTGTACAATTGTGCCGTAATTTTTTTTTTTTTTTTCCGAAGTAAAGTTGTGTAGTTCGAGTCCCCATTCTGTCCTCTTAGGCGTGATGGTGCCATCCTTGATCATTTTTTGCATAAAAAGAAAAGCTGTGCATCATTTTATGCATTGAAAAAAAAAAACTTCAAACTTTACTCTTAAGAAGGGAAAAATAAAAAAGTCCGCATTTTACTACTCTTCAATGTAAAAAAAGATAGCAAAAAACAAAAATTGTAGATTAAAGTGAAGCATTATACCCTTGAATTAGTATAAGTTTTATTATAAGTTATTCATCATGTGTTCAAACCCACACATCTCATGCACATATAATATGGACTGCGAGCTAAGGTACATTTTTCATTGGTTATACATTACAAAAATGTTAGAATTTTTTGTCTGAAAATATTTATTTCTCTTGGGAGGTGTGAGACTATTTTAATCTATTTAGGCCACGTTTGAAATGCAAAATAAAGATAAAATTGGATTGGATTAAATTATATCTATGTTTGATGTATGCATATGAGAAGGATTAAATTGGATTAAAATAATCTACTCAAAAAATAATACCTTTAGAAAGAAATAGTCTTATCCTCTTGAGAATTTGGGATTAAGAGGAATTAGAAATTTGATTAAAAATAATAGAATATTTTTGAAGTAGTAAAAAATAGTACTTTCAAAATTGAACTTTAAAAATGATATTTTTGAAAATTAACTTTTTAGAGAGATAAAACTAGGAATGGTATTTTTCGAAATATTTTTATATAATGTAAATAATTTTATAAAAATGATATTTTTCCAAAATTAAGTTTAAAGATAGTATATTTCAACTTTTTTAAAAGTGATATTTTTCAAAATATTTTTGAAAGTGGAAATAGGTTTTTCAAAATGATATTTTATAAAATTGTTTTAAAAAAGGTACTTTTATAAATTAATTTTTAAAAGTGGTATTTTTCTAATTAGTCGAACCTGAAAATTGTTGTTTAGACATACATGCTAATCCTATCCTAATAAAAAATAGCACACTAAATATGGGATATGATTGGACTATAATTTTCTCTTATTATATGCTATCTAATCCAATCTAATCTTTTAAAATAGTCCAATCATATCTTATTTTATCTTGTATACCAAACGAAACCTTAGAAAATGAGTTAAAAATCTGCATATACATTTTCATAATAATTTTTTATTTGGTTATAACTCTTAAACTAGCATAATCCAATCCGCAATAGTACAATTAGGGGTGGCAATTCGTGTTGTCGTGTCATATTCGTGTCGTGTCGAGGCATATATATAATGAGCAATTACCAAACCCAAATCCGACACGTTTATTATTCGTGTCATGATTTGTAAACTCATACCCGACACGCTAAATAAATAGGTTAACCTGTGAGCGACACATTTAACACGTTATTTAAATAGGTCGTATTCAGATCGTGTCCAACGTAATACGATTTGCTAACCTGTATACTGTTAACCCGTTAATTGAACTCAATTTAACATGTTAATGTTAAATATGTTGTATTTGGTTCAATTTGACATAACGTATTAATTTTAACATGTTAACCTATTTCACATTTTCAATATAACTTGATATAATCTATTAACTTATTTTATATTTCCAATATAACCAAGTAACCATAATCAAATAAATATAACACACAATCCAAAGTTTAAAACCAAAATAAAACTTTCAAGTTTTAATACATAAAACATAAAAAGAAAGTTTTAAGTCTTGGTACACACAAGATAATACAATGTCTCAAAAAATTTAATCGTGTTAAACGGGTCAATTTCGGGTTTAACAGGTTAACCTGCTAATGACCTATTATTTAATCGTGTTTAATCGGGTTTAACCTGTTTTGACCTGTACCTGTTTAAGACTAACCCAAACCCGCTAACTTCGTGTCATTTTCGAGTCGTGTTATCGTGTCGTGACCTAAATTGCCACCCCTAAGTACAATACAATAGAATGCAGTCCAATCATATCAACCAAACAGGTTTAGTAGATTCTTATCTTTATCATTTTTTCCAGAGGTAGAATTTTCATTATCTTATGATTAAGGATCGTATTTTGCTGCACCTTTGCTGAAAAAGATGTATTTTTGAAAGTTCGGTGTAGTATTATGCAACTTTTTCAACAAAAAAAGGGAATGCAATTTTTTTTTACAAGAAGGCTGAAAGCTTGCAATTGAGATTCACATCTCTTCTTAGAGAAGGGGGAAAAAGAATAGTAATAATAATTAAGATCAAATGATCATAGATTCATAGGTGAAATCCTGTAAATATAGTCAATGTCAAAGCACGTTAAAATTTTTGTGTTGACTAGCTTTGCCTTTCCCCTTATTACTCATTGAATCTATAGTTCCTTGTAGAAATTAATTGTTACTAAAAACTTTGGTGAATTGGATAAAACCGCCAGAGCCCCACCATACTCACCAAGACATATCTAATGTTGCTTATTACACTCACCTAACTACTATTCATAAATTAATAACTGAGAAAGACTTTTTGAAGATTATTTACGTCAAATAATAAAACCAAACAAAAACTTTAATAATTGCCAAGGCCCCTATCGAACAGAGAAGCAAAAATATCCATTTCGTGCTTCTTCAAAGTCAAACCAACCTCAAGGCCGCCGCTTCCATCTCTAGACTCCGCCATAGAAATGGTTCCGGATTTCTCGATAGAGACGATATCCACCTTCTTTGGCCGACCCCATCCAAAATCTGTGCCGTAAACCCCGAGTCTTGGGGATCCAGCTACTCCAACCCCATAAGCTTTTATGGACGCCATTGAAGTGGATTTCGAGACATACTCCTCTGCTTCTCCCTTGAAATCGATATCTTTCCCCAACTCTTTGACCATGCCGCTGATCATCGCCACGAGACCCGTCAACGAGTCCCCTTCCTGGTTAAACAAGTTCTCCCTCACTTCCTCGTAATTCACCTTGATCCCGGCGCAGTTCCCGAAGTAATTTTCCGGTACCGGAGGTTCCAAGCGGTTCCGGAAGTCAGCCGTGAATCCTATATAAACTTTTCTTTTACTTTCGTCACCGTCCGTGGCTTTGAGAATGCAGTCCAACATGTAAGCAAACGCGAGAACAAAGGTAGATAAATGGAGTTTTGGTTTTGGAGATGATGATAATCTGTCCCAACTGGACGATACCCTTTGCCGGAGTTTGTCTGTGTCAGAGCGGCTCAGTTCAAAAGTGGCTCGAAACAAGTCGGAGGGTACGTCTGGAAATGGCAAAAACTCGAACGGTTTCGGGTTGTTTCTCAAATTGGAAGACGACGTTCCGGTATTATTCCCCAACCACATGTTCAAGTACAACATGTCGATCCCAAAGGGGTCTTTTATGACTGTCCTGTCGTAGAAAGGAGTTAGCTCCGGCAACAATGGCGGATTCTCTTTACATAAGTAAGCCCACGACTTCACGAACATCGTCGTAGATTTCCCATCAAGAACGGCGTGATGAGCAGTGACGCCAATACAAAACCCTCTATTGGGGAAAACAGTGACTTGCAGAGCTATAACCGAAGCCCCTGTTTTGGAAACTTGCAACAGGGGAACCAGAGGACGAGACGCCAAGGCTTGGAAGGCATGGTTTCCGGCGAGGAGGTCAAAGTCAGCGTCGGACACAGCTACGGAGAACGAAACGGCGTCGCCTGGGGTGTAAAGGAGAATGGGTTTGGGGGAATCCTGGGGCCAAGTTAGATTTCCGGCTAGAGGGAGAAAGTATTGGAGGGTGAGAGCGAGGGAGTGTTTGAGCTTTGGAAGAACAGAGTTGAAGAAGGAGTCTTTTGTTTCTGGGAGCGAATAGAAGAATAGACGCTCGACGGGAGCAAACTTGAACCAGAAGGCGTCGAAAAAGGTTAAGGGCAGAGCGAACTCGGCTGCGGAATCGGGTGAGTCCGTAGACGGAGCGACTCGGCTGACCTCAAGTATTTTAGCCGAGTTGGGGGTCGCCATGGCGGGATAATATGAAGTTGTGGGATGGTTATTCATGGTCATAGCCGAGCTTATCTTTGTGATGACTACCATTTTTGGATTGACAGAGTAAAACATTTTTGTTAACTGTCAAATTCAGACTTTTTCTTTCGGTTAATTTTTATAATTCCTTCCTCCTATGAGAGGAATGCTAGAGACTGACGCTAGTACAACTGCTCCATCAGTCGCTAATATTCTATTTAGACTTTTGAGTTTCTTTATTCTTGTACTTTAATTGTAAATTAAACCATCACCTTTCGACATTATATTTTTTTTTTATTTTTTTATTTTTTTATTTCAGCTTCACGAAAGCAAATGTCACTCCGATTAGAATTTAATATTTCAATTTTGAAAAATAGGTAAAAAGGAAAATCACGTTTTCAATTTAAGCTCAGACAAAACGATGAATAGACCATATTTTCCCTATGTATTGTCTCTTATTAAGGATTAAAATTTTGACGTCGTCTCGACGTCGGGGTTTAATTTTACTGATAATGATAACGTGGATGTCAAAAATATTTCATAAAATTACCCAAATTTGTCTTAAAATCTAAAATTTTCAATGAAAATTCTAAAAAATATTAAAAGGAATGATACTGCATTATTTATACTAATTTTTAAATAAAACAAATTTTTATTTATAATATATAAGATAATAAAATATAGGTATGTAATAGAAAATGATCGAATTTCATTTTGTTAAAATAATTTTAAAATCAGAATACATATCATACTGTTTTATTTAATACATTTCATATTAATATTTTACAAATTGTAACTAGTCTTAAATTATATTAAAAATAAATTAAAAAAAATAAAAATCAGTGTAGAGAGAAAACTATGATTTATTTATATTTTTTACTATCATTTTTTATTTTAAAAAAAAAAAGACGACTTGGAAAAATAATCGACATATCTGTTGACATTTCAAAATATCGATGATATTATTGCGACAATATTCATAAATATCTTGATATTAGCTCATTTTTTACTAACATTTTATCGATATCGACATATCATCGACATTATCGACATTTTACGAATATTTCACTGAGACTCGGAAAAAAATATATTTTCATCCAATATCGATATCAACACTTTAAAATACGGATATTGTCGAGATAATATCGACAAATATCGCCACATTTCATTCTATACTCTTATCATCACATGAAATTCTCAAATTTCCTCCCCCAGAGCCCAAGCTACTCTTTTATTTATTTGTTTATTTATTAATTTTGTCTTCATCAAGGGAGGTAAACGGTATGGGACACGGTGTGGCGGATGTTTCATTTATCATGTCGCTTTCACCACTATTTTCATGGACCAAATACTCATGTACTGTTATCTGTTCACCATTTAAAATTTCCACTTTGTCCTAAATCCTTTAAAATTTCATTTTAGAAGTCTTTTATTTAAAATTTCCACTTTGTCCTAAATCCTTTAAAAGTCTAAATAAATAAAGGGAGGCTTAATGCGAAGCTAATTCATTAAATACCTAAATCACATGCATGTATACACATTATTAGGTGAATTGCACACATTTACTTGTAAATGAAAGCGAAGTGGAAAATAAAAAACCTAAATTTTAATTATATAGGTGTGTTATTAGTTTTTTTTTTCTTTTTTCTTTTTTAATTTCAAGTCACCCAATGTTAACTAGTATGTAAAAAGAGAAACTACAAACAAAAATTATAGGTCATATATGAGCAGGGCACGCATGACACATTCAGTCCCAGTCCCGCCCCACACCTTATTTTAAGCAACGAGAAATATCGGACTATAATACCTGTGCTATTTTTGATGATGAAATTGACATATTCATATCTCTATGTAAAACAAATTTGGACTAAGGAAATAATTTTATTTTATTGAAGTAATATTTAATTCTCATTTTTTAATTAAACATAAGAGGCTAAATTTTCGTTGAACTTAGACTAATTAACAAGATTTATATGATTAAGGACAAAATATGTTAAGCACGATTAAACACGAAAATAGACAAAAATGATTTTAACATAAAAATGACACGATTTAGATCGAGTATAAAATGTAGAAACCGTTAGAAAATGGATTAAGAAATGGGTTTACTTATTGGGCTTGTCTTAGGCTTGGAAGCCCATGTATATTGTAAAATCCAATTTTGTGTTATAGAACCTATTTTCATGAACCATTTTGAAACTAAAAATTGAGTGAGACTCACATCTTATTGATGAAAGGTCTTGGTCAATTCTTATTCTCTTCCGCGAGGACATCGATTTCTATATTCAAACGCTCACAATGGAGCGCAGATGAATGAGAAATTATTGCTCAAAAGTGCATCATTGAAATAGTAAAATGAAAGGAAAAAATTTGAGTCCCACATTGGTGGGAAATACTTGGATCAAGTGGTATATATAGGTTCATGTTTTATGATGGTAGTAAGAATAACTAGCATAGATACTCTCCCAGGCGCATGCAAGGGGGTGCAAATCATCGGGCTTGGGTCTAAATTTGCATGAGCTCGTGTGCGCCCGTACTTGCGGACACGAATACCTAGTCGAAACTTGGACCATAATAAGCCTAATTTTTTATTGCGGTCCAGTTCATTTTTTCTTTTTTTTTTGACCGAACCAGATAAACGTTTTAGACGTTACTTAATACCCGAAACTGCCAGGCCATGAAAACAAATAAATGTTTTGACGTTTTGTTAAGGCTAGCAGCTAAAAAATGTTTGTAACAGCCATCCTAATGGCTAAAAAATGTTTTGAGATTAATGAAAATCATTTTCTAGTTTTGCTAACAAGTCCTACTTAGAGCCGATAAAAGGAGAGCTTCCCTTCCTTATTCAATACACTAACAAAAATAAGAAGTATTCCCATCTGTTTCTCTCCATCGTTTTCTCTTGAAGTCTCTAGTTTCTAGTGTTCTTGAGTTCTTCGGGTTTCTAACTATAGTTCTTCGAATTATTTTAGGAATTTCGTAGCTAGATCTCTTAGTATGTTAGAGTTCGTAACAATCTAGTTCGTAGAGTAGAGGTGTTAGTGCTTCACTTGCTGCTTTTGGTCGTTGTATCCTGGGAAACTGTCGCTTGCAAAATCCTCAAGCATTCTGGTGGAGGGAGTGAATCAGTTTTAAGGACTCTGTGTAGTATAAAGGCCTCGACTGTTAACAATCTTTTGTTTTACAGGAATACTTACTTAGAAGTGCTGCCGAAATTCTGTTCAAGATTGGAGCATAATAATTTTGGTAACATTATTTGTTGAAAATTTTGTTATAAACGTTAATTTAGTACACAATGACGTGTCTATCTATAGATGATTCTAATTAATAAACTGGATCCCATATGAACTATACCTGAATTATAGTTAGCTTGTGACATGATATATTATATAGTGTTGGGCATCACTAGTGGCCCATAGCATTATTAACTAATCATTAGCTTTTATTTGTTGTATAGAAAAGAATTAGAAGACTAACAGTAATAAGTTTGGTCCCTTTTTTTGTTTGTTTGTTTTGTTTTTTCTAGATAAATTAAAGAAACAAAAGTATAGGTCCAATCTTCTAGCACATGATTGACAAGTACTCCTTTGAAAAATTGAAAAAGTCGCCTCTGAAATTTAGTCGATCGTTTCAATTTATTTAGGCGAAAAAACGTTCCATTCACTTCTATTTCTTGTTTGCTATATTGCAAATAATATTCAACCTCTCCAATGGTATTTTCTTCACAATATTCCCTACTTCAATATCTGATCTCGTTGGGGCTGCTGGGGCGAAACCTCTGCAGTATGGACCTATTTTATTAGGCCATTTTTTCCGTATAATTTTTATTCGTACATATATCTATTTTAAAGTTTTAGAATTTTATATATTTTGACTTGACCGTATAAAATTTTATCTTTTATATATTATTTTCGACATAATAAAATTTGTTCATCTACCAATAATTTTTTCTGATTAAAATTTTCTACTTAAATACGTGTGTTCTTGTTTTTCGTTCTTTTGTCAACTATCTCGTTCATTAATTCTTAACCCACAGTATCCGTTAAAAAAAATTGGAAACTAAAAAAATGAACTATCAGACTACGAAAACGACTTATTTACTTTTGTAATTAGTAAAATATTAGATATATTGAACTTTTTCGAGTGGGGTCGCTCGTTTTACAAAGCCTTGAAATTAGTCCCAAAAAGAGAACCAAAACGATCCATTTCAGGCTTCTTCAAAACCAAACCAACCTCAAATCCTCCACTTCCATCTCTGGACTCCATCAACGATATCGATTTTCTACGTACGGACGCAATCTCGACCTTCTCTGGCCTTCCCCACCCGAAATCTGAGCCGTAGATTCCCAACTGGGGTGACCAAGTTACGGCAATCAATTGCGATTCTGGTTCCAGTACGCCCCACCTCTTGAGCCTCTCCTCAGCTCCTTCAAGAACTCCTTTCTTCTCCAACCCCTTGATCAAGTCACCGATCTTCGCCGCAACAATGGCGGCGCCACCTTCCTCCGATACCTCTCTGGCCTCACCGGCGTAACCCAGATGGCAACCGGCGCAGTTCCCGAAGTAGTTTTCCGGCAACGGAGGATCTAAACGGCGCCGGTAATCGGCGCTGACCACGAAGTAAACCTTCCTGCTGACTTCGCCTTTTGCAGCTCTGACCATGGTGGTCAATACGTGGGCAGAGGCCAAGACAAACGAGCTCAAACGAAGCGTTGGGGTTTTGAAATCGTTGGCTGGTTCGTTTTTCTTCTCCCATTGGTTCAATACCCATGTACGAAGTTTTTCGATTTCACCACCCGTTAGATGGAAAGTTGATCGTACCCAATCGGACGGTGGCTCTGACTCCGACCAATGGTCGAACGGCCGCCGCAGCCGGCTGCGTCCGGAGTCGGAGCTCGTCTTCGCTAACCATCGGTCTAAGTACAGAGTGTCGAGCCCTTTGGGGTCTTTAATGGCGGTCCGGTCATAGAAAGGGGTTAGCTCCGGCAACAATGGTGGGTTATGTTTAGTCACGTAAGCCCACGATTTCATAAACATGGCGGAAGATTTCCCGTCGAGAACGGCGTGGTGGAACGTCGCGCCGATGCAGAGCCCGGTGTTGGGAAACAGAGTGATTTGCAGAGCCATGATTAAAGACGACATGTCGTTTGTGAGCAAGTTGGGGATGAGAGATCGAGACTCGGAAGCTTCACGTGCATGGTCGCTGGAAAAATGGTGGAAATCGGCGGTGGATTCGGCTACGGTGAGTGAAATGGCGTTGCCGGGCTTGTAAAGAATGATGGGTTTTGGAGAGTTTGGTGGCCAAGTGAGGTTTCCGGCTAGGGGGAGGAAGTGTTTGAGAGTGAGAGAGAGGGAGTGCTTGAGTTTGGAGAGTGTGCAAGCCATTAGAGATGGGTCTGAGCTTTTGAGGGAGTAAAAGAAAAGGCATTCGACGGGCGGGAATTTGAAGCAGAAGGTGTCGAGGAAGGTGAGTGGAAGAGAGAACTCGGTGATGGGTTCATGTGGATCGGACGGTTGGGGAGCAATGTGGGAGATTTTGAGTATTTTGATTGAGTTTGGTGGCGCCATGAGACTAGAATTTGGTCATGTTTAAGATTTAGTCCTGAGATGTATTTATATTAAAAGAAGTATAAGTTTCTCAAAGCTAATGCAAATGCTGACAATAAATGCAATTAAAGAAGTTGACATAAACAACTAAACATCGAATTTAAACGTTTTCTTTTTATAGTTAGGCATGATAAATGTAGTGTTTTTAGAAGATGTTATCTATGAAAGAAACGTTAGCACAAATTAACTGCGTTTAAAGAAAGTAGTGCAATTAATTTATGAAATCAATGAAGATTTTAATAAGAGATTAAGATAAGATAATATAGAAAGATGCAATAACATACAGAAACGACAACAAACCTAGAAAGGCCAAAAATTATAAAACGACAAAATCCGTAAGAAGGAATGAGACTTTTGAAGAACCATGAAAAAGTTAGAATTTTGACATAAATTTAAGAGCAATGATACGGGGATCAATGGCATCCATCATCACAACAATACGTTTGTCTAGATGATTCTCACGTAAATTTTGCATGAATTATAATTATAATTATAATTAACTAATGAGAAACTGATATATCATCTGCACTGTTAGCATTATTCTAAATTTGAACATAAACATTCACATGAAAACGACATAAAAAAGAAGAAGGAAACTCATTGGCCCCCGTTTGTTTCAACAATTCCATTCCATTGGAATAGAAAATCCATTTGAATGTGTGTTTGTTTCAATAATTCAGTTTTTCTATTCAAATGATCCATCCGAAAAATTAACCATTGGAATGGTTTTTTTATGTCTTGAATGAGAATGGAGGGAGTGAGGTATTTCTGAATAGTCGATTCTAATGCTCCCATTCTAATTACAACATATTTCACTATTTTTTCTATTAAATGTCTCCCATTCCAATTATAACACATTCCATAATTTCCATTCAAATACACACATTCAAATAGGCGAACCAAACGTGCTATCCAATTCCAAGGAGCTATAGTTTAAAGTTGAGTTGACTTTCATACCTCTCTCAAAAAGGAAAAAACATAAAAACATTGGCTTTTATACTTATTAGACATGGCGCCATTTATATAGAAAGAGAGATTCCAACTCAAATTAACAGGTAGAAATAGAATACAAGATAAATTTTCCACATAACGAAAAACCAGAAGTATCAGATTTTGCTTAAATGCTTCGAAGTTTTGCGAGGCCTTTGCTAAATTCAGAAGCGAAAGCTTCCATTTCATGTAGCTTTAAAACCAGTCCGATCTCAACTCCTCCATTCCCATTTCTACTATCCGAAATACAGATCGCTCCTGTCCTATCTACCGAAGTCATCTCCACCTTCCTTGGCCTTCCCCATCCAAAATCAATACCATATACCTCAAACCGTGGCGACCCAGCAAAACTCACTGAGCCACTTCTAGTCTCTGTTTCAGTAACCTCTGTTTTAGCTTTTGCGCCTATTATAATCGAAGCCAGAATCTCTGCCCGGTTCAAAACTCCATCGTCTAAACTCTTTATCGCTTTACTGATTGCCTTTATGCCAAAACTCAGCCCTTCTTCTCCCAAAAGACCTTCCGTCTCTACAAACGCTCCTCGGCCCGTTATGCAGTTCCCAAAATAATTCTCGGGAAGAGCTGGTTTCAGGCGAGACCTGCAGTCAACGTTGAATCCCAGGTGGGTTTTCTTCTCTCTTATCCTCAAAGCCTTTACTAGACAAACCCAGGTGTAGCTACATGTTAGCGAAAAGGTTGATACATGAAGCAGTGAATCTTGTAAGAGAGTTTTCTTTAACTTTTCTGCGTCTTCTCGGGTCAATTCGAACGTTCCCCGAACTAAACCGGGTCGAAGATTGAGCTCCCAGATCATAAGGCTTCTGTTGTTTGGACCCTTTTCGTTTAGCCACTCGTTCGCGTAAATCGCTTCGAGACCAGCTGGGTCTTTAACGACGTCTCTGTCATAGAAGGGGGTTAGCCCTGGACCCAGCGTCGAGTCTCCTCCTCCGAGTTGCTTGCATAAACGACACCAAGATTTCATAAACGACATCGAAGTTTTGCCGTCTAGAACCGCGTGGTGGGCAGTGATTCCGACGCTGAAACCGTCGTTTGGAAACAGAGTAACTTGCAGGGCTATAACTTGGGCTCGTTCTTGAGAAACTGTCAACTCGGGTAACAAAGGGTGGCATTCCTTGACTTCCCGGAAGTCATCTCCCGAGAGATGGTAGAAATCCATGTTTGACTCGGCTATGGTCAGCGAAACTCCGTCGCCATCAACGTAGCGGATCACGGGTTTGGGGCAATCTTTGGGCCATGTGAGGTTACCCGCTAGAGGAAGGTAGTGGTGGAGGGTGAGAGAAAGAGAGTGTTTGAGTTTTGGAATGATTGAATTATAGAACGATGATTTAGATGAGGAGGTTTCGTAGAAGAAGAGGCGTTGTACTGGTGGGAGCCTTAGCCAGAGTATGTCAAAGAAAGTGAGAGGTAGAGACTTGGGGGCGGCGGCGGCGGAGTCCGGCAAGTCTGTCGACGGCACTACATGGCAAACGTCCACCACATTCACCGAGCGCGGTGGTTCCATCTAATTTGACTCGAAATTAAATCTCACTAATTGGTAATAATAATGTTTGAGACGTTATGGTATTCGTTTTATAGTAAGAACAGAAATAATGGTTAGTGCAAAAATGGTGACGTCCCCTCGTTTCCCCACGAAAAGGAAAGAAATAATTAGGAGCCTACGAGGACAAGCCATCCTTGTCGTAAAATGTATAAACATTGTTATTATATATAGTTTGGTACATATCAAAGTCTGGTTCAATAGTGACCCTCATATAAGTTTGCCATGAGAGACAATGCATTCATCGGTTATCATATTTGTTTAAAGAGGGAACAAGATATCAAGATATAAATTATTGCGAGCATGTATGAATCCGTACATCAATCGTTTTAAGCTAAAGTATTTTTATGAAGGATTCAAAACCTCCAGAATACAAGCTGACTAATTTGGATGGACCACAATCAAATATCGAATAATATATGCCGCCTCTCCAAGCACTTTTATAAGATTCCAAAAAACTACATTGCTAAAGTTTGAATCGCGCGCTTTGAATTAAAGCAGAGGATCAGTGTATAAAGTCATGTTTGCATATCTCCCCAACAAGTTGTTACTATTATACTAACCTAACTAGTATATTACACACTAACTAGTAAGAACTAACGAAGGAAAGAAAGAAAGAAAGTATCCCAATTGAAGGGAAAATGAATTAATGGTTCCAAACCTCTATATGGAAAGGAAACAAAATCTGCCTTTCTTGGCCTTTCCCATCCGAAATCGGTACTATAAACCTCGAACCGTTGTGACCCTGCAGTGGTGTATAGCCTGATTATTCTACTTGGAACCAGCTCTGAAATCCATTCCTCTACCCCATTCGGAACTCCATTAATCTCCAGGCTAATTTTATATCTTCACCAATAGCTTGTACAGCCTCAGCCATAAAAAATTCTTTCCCCTCAGCCTCGGGCAATTTTGTTTTGATAGTTACTAGCTTGAACCTATACAGTTCCCGAAATGTGTTTCGGGTAAAGGACTCTTTAAGGGAGGCCCAAAATCCACGTTGAAGCCTATAAGTACTTGGTCCTTCAACCTCAGCTAAGCGAACCCCATATACACAGTGACTTTCAGCGGGCAAAAATAAATTTTTTTAATACAATAATAAAATCAAACAAAGTATTTGAATATATAATACTGTCTCTAAATGACAATAAAATATGATCATTATATCTTAAAAACACTATATAATAATCTCGTTGTGAGTGTTACATTATTAAAACTAAAATTCTTAGATCTATGAAATCTTTATAAATATATAAACTACAAACTAATCAAAATTTTAATTAAAAAAAATAAGTATAAAGTATACAACATACCTTATAGTTATATATATATGTTCTAACTAGCATATAGAGTTGGAGTCATCGAAAACAATGAAAATTTTTCCCAATCCTAATTTCTCCCTCTCAATTTTAGTTTAGAAAATTGAATAAAAAATACAAGTTAAAAATTAAGTGAACCTTAAGTTAGGAGGAAAAAAAGTGATAATTCACATCTTATATTAGAATAAAACTAGAAATAAAAATCTCAATGAAACCAAAATAGAATAAAATCTTATATTGTACTATAAAATAAAAAAAAATTAAAGGGGTATATATAATAATAATAATATCTCAGGGATAAAATTAGAAATAAAATCTCAATAAGACCAAGTAAAAAATAAAAATTTCAAATAGTATTAAAAATAAATTGAAAAAAATTATTGCCCCACTTGCCCCCTTTGGCTTCGCCCCTGCATATGTAGGCATACGTCAAAGAAAAGGAAGACAATTTACTCGATTGGGTAATGTTGTTCGTCGTCCTGTTTTGCCGTCTGATTCTTCACCAATTCCCTCAGCTTTTCTATGTTCTCAATCTCACGTGCCAATTGGAAGCTGCCTCGAACTAAATCTGATGGGAATTCTTTAGTGAATTTTCCTAAGAAGAACGTAAGCTTCAAGTTTAAAACGCCGTCTCGTCTTCTATTATGAAACATACAGCGTTGTGGGTTGTATGGTCTAAATTTTGGGGGAAAAAATTTGTTACTTTTCTGTAACAATTCACGTGACTAGGGCCCTCCAAAGCTAGCAATAAACACGAGTAATGGTACGAGGCTCATAACACCACATTAGTTGACAACTAGTTTTTCACTAATATATGAAATTAACACTAGTTTCAGCGTCAGAGTTCACCAAAAATATCATTCTATCTTCCGTAAGGTTTCACGTAATGTTGGACACTTTAAGCTACTGTGCAACATTACTTTTACTGTTGACGCATTGTACATACGGTTTTCAAAACCGTGTAATGAGCATTAAAAGCTCTATGTCAGCCAACAAATAAAACATGGTATTGTTCCGTGTAAGAGACAAAAACACAGTAAAAAAACGTGTGTAAACCGTGTATTAAATATGACAAAAATTAGCAAAAAACATGTATAGAGCTGAGGAACCTCACACTATAAATAGGGGTACTATTCCTCATTGTAGATTATCCCAGAGTGTAAGAAACACCAAGTGTTGTGAGAGTATTAGAGTGAGTTTACTCTTAAGAGTTAGAGAAAAATATAATTGTTCTCTTGGGTGTATTCAGGGTCTGGGGTGTGAGTTAAGAGTGTTGAGTGTAAACACTTGTAAAGGTTCCTTTTCTCCCAATAGTGAAAATCTGCAGCAACTCCGTGGACGTAGCCAAATTGGTGAACCACGCTAATTTGTGTGTGTCTTATTTATTTATTTCGACATTATTTTTACATTTATTTTATCGCTTCTATTATTATGTGTCTATTGGGGAGGTTATTCCCTAACAATTGGTATCAGAGCGAGGTTCGATTTTAGTGGGAGCGATGGCTAGAGGTAAAGGATCAGGACCTGGAATTGAGAAGTTCGACGGTACAGATTTCTCGTACTGGAGATTGCAGATCAATGATTATCTGCATAGTAAAAAATTGCATCAGCCTCTATCAGGGAAGAAACCAGAGAAGATGGAGGACGACGACTGGCAACTCCTTGATCGACAAGTGTTAGGCCTAATCCGATTGACGCTAACGAAGAACATTGCTCATAATGTGGCGGAGGCAAAAACCACAGCAGAGATGATGAGCATCCTGTCAGACATGTATGAGAAACCGTTGGCAAACAATAAGGTACATCTGATGAAGAAGTTATTTTATTT